>JARBWK010000007.1:76286085-76464214 GCA_030556195.1 Anolis apletophallus | reverse complement strand
AAAAAACAAAAATATCGGCAATCAAAGGAAGGAGGAAGTCTGTGATCAAGGCTCTTTGTCATAGAGGATGAAGCAACAGCACCCTCCTGTGGCTGGAATCAAGCACAACCTCCAGGATGCTGCAGCTGACGAATGCTGCTCTCTGTTGTCTGTCCTGTCTGTTTAACAGCATTGAATGTTTGCTGTGTTTGTGTCCTGTGATCCATCCTGAGTCCCCTTCAGGGTGAGAAGGGCAAAATATAAATGCTGTAAATAATAATAATAATAACAATAATAATAACAATAATAATATCAAAGATTTCAATCAAGCTTCTAAATAATTATATTTGCAATATCTTTTGTATCATTTCACTTTGAAAATTGACTGAATTACTGGATTTGAAACTGTTGGCTACAGTCCAATACAACTAGGCATGTTTATGCTGTGAACCTTTTATCAGAATTCAGACACTAAGTATCCTGTCAGCAAATAAGAAGTGTTTGGAATTTTAAAATAATATTTTTTTAAAAAATCATACACATTGTGGTATGTCGAACGTTTGTATGCTCTTGGTTCAGCAGCAGTAAACCAACTACTTTCTTCTGCTTCTACTAGTCTTTCATTCCTTCTGTTTTTTTACTATTATTTTGAACTGTCATCCTTCTTGACTTCTGCGTTGATGGGCAATTGAGGTAGCTCTGGAAAGGATTCACCATATTTCATCATCATAAGTCTTCGTCTTGCTTTCATTATTTGCTACAAGAAACCAGGAATGAGGATTGCAACATTGCAACATTTTGTTGATAAATTGGTTAGATTAATGAATCTGAAACCCTTTGAGGTTAAAATGTACCTCATATTTACTGACAGTAGATTTTAACATGCAACTTCTGGCTAACATATGTTTGCATTTTTGGCTGGAGAAGCTTTATCTGTTTCCCACACAAGTGGTGTTACCACAACTCACTTATTCAGTTAGCTCTTAGCCTCTTAGCTTTAGTCTCATAGGAGATGGGCAGGCTTTTTCTTCAGCTTTTTTATAGTAGGCCAGCATGCTTCTGGTTATCATTACAGTGCAAAGGTTAGGCTAATTTCCAGGCTAAACACAGATGACTAAATCAATTCCACTTTCTATATTCATCAAGGAACTAAGAAGAGAAAAGTTCAGAAATAGGCAGCTGCTTTGAAAATTAAAATGAACATAAGCATTAGGTAAATAATATGCTTAGCAGGATCTTAGAAATAATTCACGAAAGCAGCTTATAGCTCAGACTGAAAGGTGGAGAAGGAAGGATGAGAACTCACAGTGGGACTCAATGGCATAGCTGAGACCAGTCCTACCCCAATTATGATTTATTTCTTTGGAGGCTGATCAGTTCCCATAGGAAAGAGATGTACTGACTTACTTTGATAGCTCTGTGAAGGATTGGCTATGCTTCATAATCATAAATCTTCATCTTGCTTTCATTATTTGGTAAAGTGATTTCTTGTAGGTTTTTTTAAACATAGTGCTGTCTTTTGAGTTAAGCAAAGGGAAAATGTGGCGCCGAGACTGTAATTGTATGTTTTAATTGCTAATTGTTGTATTATATGGTTATTGTTTGGTTTGTTTTCATTGGAGGGCAGAGATTGCCTTGTATAAACCACCCTGAGTCGCCTTCGGGCTGAGAGGGGCGGTATAGAAATGTGATAAATAATAAATAAATAAAAAGAAAAATATTTCAGTCTCCAATAGCTAGCATTCCTAGCCAATAGTGAAGAAAGCTGAGAGTTGTACTTTAGAAATATCTGAAGTGCAAATATGATTTCCACTCTTGATCATACTTCTTTACATGTTTTTTTATGTCATACGTCACTTCTGTTTAATCTTGTATCCCCAAATGGTTTATTTTCAAATATCCTTATGAACTAGGGCAGCTTAATAAATGCTGTAATGTAGACAGTGGAAAAGCTGCTACTGATAGATTAAGAAGTTTCATGTAAAATAATTATTACGACCATGCCAGAATCAAAAGACCAGCTGTGTGTTTTGGATTGTGGTGTAATGTAAAATTTGATCAGCCCACACAGTGCCTTGCCAGAGAAAGAAAATATGGCATGCAGGTAAACAATAAAGAAGAACTACTCTTCATAATTCAGAACAACATATTTACGATCATGTGATCAGTTGCATTGACTCACATAATGTCCTTTTATGAAAGAGCTAAAATGGTCTTCTTTGTGGAAAATCTTCCTTCAGCAGCTCATGAAACAAGAACACACTCCAAACTCTCTCTCTCTCTCTCTCTCTCTCTCTCTCTCTCTCTCATCAGGGAAGGTGTAAGTGAAGGGCAGAGAAAGTTGCAAGTGTCCGGGGCACCCGAGGTATGGAAAAAAGAGATAGAGTGGCTCTTATCCCAGAAAAACACACATCTTGTACCTGTCTGGCCCACTCTTGTATCCTATTACCCTACCTCCTCCTCTGCCTCTCAGATCTCGCTCCTGAAGACTGCAGTGAAGCGGTACAGGTGTGCATGTGCGAGATCTGAAAGGCAGAGAAGGAGGTACGGTAATAGGAAAATTACCATATTGAAATCAAATCTGATTTTTCTTTAAAAAAATATTTGGTGTGCGTTGGAAGAGGGGTAGTCTTATACGGCGAGTATATCCCAAACCCTATATCTTAAATGGAAAAGTTGGAGGTTGTCTTATACACACAGTCGTCTTATACACTGGAAAATACGGTAAACTTGTTTTTAAAAATTAACAAGTAATAATTAGTGATGTAGTATAATACAATAATTATTTCCAAGTTCTCCCTTTAACCCCAAATACAGCTTGTGGCTATGTTGAGAACAGGATCCCCAACATTTATGCAAACATATGGGAACAATCCAAGCAAGCAGCTCTGACAGTCAGTAAGGGACAAGTGAATAAAAGGAATTTTCCCCCTGTCTTTCCTTCCTTCCTTCATACCCAAATGCCAGATTGCATGTGGTCTGCTCTCCACATTTGTGGTTCTTAAGGGCACAAGATATTATAAGGAACATTGGATTAAAAATATTCATTATGGAAAATTATCATAATATCAGCTAATAAACAAATCCCCAGTCTGTACTAAGCCAAGAATAAATTCAGTCTTTGGAAATGATTGTTTCTTTACCTGTAATATAATTTGGTACAATTACACAGCTAATACTGAAACCGGAGTTATCAGAAATCGTTATAATGAAATGTAATTGCAGAGTGTTCTTTGTCACGATCACGGACCTGGCGGGCCCCTTAATCACACACACAGAGACGTACTGAAGGCTAACTACTTTACTGAGTATATAAAAACAGTTCCAAAGAGTAAATAGTCCAATAATATGCAAGTGTTCAAGGTGTTAAGCAAGTAGTCCAAAGTAACGTAGCAAATAAGCTGGAAGCGTGGCAAGGCTCCGCAATTCAATGCGAATCAGGAAACAGGGCAAGGTTCCGCAATCCAATGCGAATCAGGAAACAGGGCAAGGTTCCGCAAAACAGGGCAAGATGCCGCAAACCGCTGCGGCTCAAGAAACAAGGCAAAGGCAAGGCAAGGCTTGATGACCACTGCTGGCTTGTGGTCCCACTCCGCTCGCGCCTATTCAGGAAAGACGTGGCCGGAGAACTGAGGATGCGTTCCCACGGCCCCTATACTTAATCCGTCGGCCGAGGTCCGCGACGCCTAGGCTCCTTCGTCTCCAATCTCTGCTCACGGACCTCGGTCGATCTAGGACTCTTGACCAAGCCCTCCTGCTAGACTCAATGTCTCGTCTCCTATCGAAGGAGCGACCTTGCCTCTCGGCAGCTGTGTCGCTATCTTCCTGAGAACTTTCCTCCCTGGCACTTTCCCACTCGGATTCGTCCATGTTTACATTCTCGGGCTCTTGGGAATTCCTCCCCCGGGGTGCTCATAACTCCCTTCGCTGCTTCCCATCTCCACCTGGTGATCGGAATCTAAGCTGGGCCCAAACAACATTTCATCCCATGCCAAGCTCTGTGGGAGACTGCGGCCCATCCGAAGGGCCCTGTGCTTCACCCCAGTCATCTAGCTCATCCTCAGAATCCACCTCTGCTGCTGCAGGCCCTAATGCTAATGGAACCCCAGGACCTATTCCTTGCCCTCCAGGCACGAACGAGAACTGCTGTGCTACACTATCCCCCCCCCTCAGGGCCCCTCCGAGGCCGCCCTCGAGGTTTGGGTTTGTCAGGGTACTTGCGGTGAAAACGAGCCACGAGATCCGGAGCATGGACATCCCGAGCCCGGGTCCATGAACGTTCTTCCGGTCCCATCCCCTTCCAGTCAAGCAAATACTCCAACTTCCGGTAGCGGATGCGAGCATCCAAGATGTCCTGGACCTCCAACTCCTCCTCGCCATCGCGCATCACAGGGGGGAGGAGGCGGCTGCGCCACGTCAGGCCGCACCCCCCTTCGCCGGCGGAGCAACGAACGATGAAACACCGGGTGGAGCTTCATGTCCGCTGGGAGTTGTAGTTTGAAGGAAACAGGCCCCACCTTCTCCAAAACTTTGTAGGAACCCAAAAATCTTTGCGGCTGGGTCGCTGCGTAGGCAAATTCTTGGTGGACAGCCAAACTTTATCCCCCACAAGGATGTCAGGACCCTCCTGGCGCCGCCGATCAGCCATCCGCTTGTAGTCAGCTTTCGCCTGGTCCAATTGAGTACGTAGCAAGTCTTGGAGTGCAGTGAGCTCTCGAAGCCAATCCTTAGCCTCGGAAACGTCTCCGGACGGGTCCACCGGCGGGTAGAACCGAGGGTGGTGTCCATAGTTAGCAAAGAAAGGAGTCTCTTTGATGGATTCCTGCGTCGCATTGTTGTAAGCAAACTCTGCCAGGGACAACAAGGACGCCCAATTGTTCTGCTGATAGTTGACATAGCAGCGCAGGTACTGCTCCAAGGTGGCATTGACCCTTTCGGTCTGGCCATCGGTCTGCGGGTGATGAGCCGTGGACATCCGCACATCAATCCCCAGCAACTTCTGGACAGCCTTCCAGAACTGGGAAGGGAATTGGGTCAGTCACCAGGCTCTGTGGAAGTCCATGCAGCCGAAACACATGTTGCACAAACATATCAGCAGTCTCTTTGGCAGTGGGCACCCCCACACAGGGGATGAAGTGTCCCATCTTGGTGAAACAGTCCACCACGACCAGTATCGTGGTGAAGCCCTTGGACTGGGGAGGTCGGTGATGAAATCGGCCGAAATCATCTTCCAAGGGGCAGAGGGGGTCGGAAGCGGCTGGAGCAAACCGGCCGGCTTGCCCCCCTGGTTCTTAGCCCGGTGACACACAGGGCAGGATCCCACATAGTCCTCCACATCCCTCCGCACTTTAAGCCACCAAAAGTCCCGTAGGACCAGTTGCAAAGTCTTGAACAGCCCAAAATGGCCTGCGGCCCGGCTATCGTGGCAAAGCTTGAGAATGTCCGCCCGCTCGGGCCCAGGGGAGACATAGACAGAGTCCCGGTGGTAAAGCACCCCGTTCTTTACCTGGAAAGGGGCTTGAGGCCCCTTGGTCAGCTGCTCCTGTACCCACGGATCGGTCCGCTGGCGAGCCTGGACACGCACACTCAAGGGTCTCTTGTCACCAGGGGCTGGCGGGGCCACTGGAGGGTTGACAGGAAGCGCCCGAGCAGCCGCAAAGTTCTCCGCTTTAAGCAACCGGGCCTCGGACGGCCCGTCGCCCTCACGAACGTACTCCGGCTTTCGGGACAGCGCATCAGCTTGCTTGGTCTGCTTGGGGGTCACATAGTGAATGCGGAAATTGAATCGCTCAAAGAACAGGGACCATCTCTGTTGCCTCTGGTTCAATTTGCGCTGGGACTTCAGATGCTCCAAGTTCCGGTGGTCGGTGTGAACCTCCACCGGGAACTTGGCCCCTTCAAGCAGGTGTCTCCAGACCTCGAAAGCCACCTTGATGGCCAACAGTTCCTTCTCCCAAATGGTGTAGTTCTTTTCCGGAGCCGTCAGCTGCCGGGAATAGTAGGCACAGGGCAACAAGTCCGTCCCCTGAGGCTGTAGCAGGATCGCTCCCACCGCCACATCCGAAGCATCGGCCTGGACGATGAAAGGGGTGCGGGGGTTGGGGTGCTGCAAAAGCGGCTGAGTGGTGAACAGCTGCTTCAACTTGCGGAACCCCACATCCGCCTCCGGAGTCCACCGGAACGGCACCTTTCCCCGCAAACACTGGGTGATCGGATCAGCCCACTTGGCAAAGTCAGGAATGAACTTTCTGTAGTAGTTGGCAAAGCCCAGGAATCTTTGAATGTCTTTCTTGCTAGCAGGGGGTGCCCAGTCGACCACGGCTTGGACCTTGGTGTCATCCATGGCAATGCCCGTAGGTGAGATACGGTAGCCCAGAAAGTCCACCTCACGCAAGTCAAAAGCACATTTCTCCAGCTTAGCATAGAGCCCGTGGGCCCTCAGCCTCTGGAGCACTTCCTTGACATGGCGATCATGGGTCGCCTGATCCGGAGAAAAATCAGCAGGTCGTCAAGGTAGACCGCCAGATAGCGGTCCAAAAGGTCTCGGAAAATGTCATTCATGAAATGTTGGAAACATGCTGGGGCGTTGCACCAACCGAATCCCATCACCAGGTATTCGAAACTGCCCCACTTGGTCTGGAAGGCCGTCTTCCATTCATCACCCTGGCGAATCCGGACAAGGTTGTAAGCCCCCCTCAGGTCCAGTTTAGTGAACACCTTAGCTCCCCCGCATCCGCTCCAAGAGCTCGGGGATCAAGGGCAGGGGATAGCGATTCCGGATCGTGATCTTGTTGAGTTCCCTGTAGTCATTGCAAAGCCGCAACTCCCCCGATTTCTTCTTGACGAAAAGAATCGGAGCCCCGGCCGGGGATTGGGAGGGCCGAATGAACCCCTTCCGCAGATTCTCATCCAGGAAATCTCGGAGAGCCTGTTGCTCTGGTTCCGAGAGAGGATAGAGTCTCCCCCGCGGGATTGGGGCCCCCGGTTGCAGTTCAATGGCACAGTCATAGGGCCGGTGGGGGCAAGCGTTCCGCCTCCTTTTCACTGAAGACATCCCAAAATCCGGCATACTTCTTGGGCAGGGTGGCCACATTCTCCACTTCTTGGGCCAGGCATGCCCGAGCCGTCATGCAGTGGCCCTGGCAATGGTCCGAAGAAAAAATTAGCTGTCTCTTAGCCCAGGAGATCTGGGGGTCGTGGAGCGCGAGCCACACAATGCCCAGGACAATGGGGAAATCTGGGAGCTTGGTCACAAGAAAAGAAATGTCCTCTTTATGGGAGCTAGTCCACATCCTGGTAGGAGCTGTATACTGAGTTACAGCCCCCGTTTTCAGAACTCTCCCATCGATAGTCTGGACACCCTTGGGCTCTTGGAGATCAAGAAATTTTAATCCAGCAGACTTGGCGTAGTCTGCATCGATGAAGTTGTTGGTCGCTCCCGAGTCTATCATGGCATGGACCATCATCGGCCCCTTCTCGGGTGACCACACGCTGACCATTACAAGGAACAATTGTCCAGTCTTGGGTTCAGGGGGGAGGTTAGCGACGTCGGCCGAGTGAGCGAACCCTCTTACACCCGGCCGGTCCCTTCCCCCGCCGCCTGAAGGGCTTCTTCGGCCTCTGGGGCCCCCGAGGGCGGCAGAGGCCCGAGGAGTCTTTCCACGCGGGTTCTGGGGGCACTCCTTACAAAAATGACCACCCCCCGCAGTACCAGCATAAGTTGAGGCGCTGACGCCGTGCCTTCTCCGCCTGGTCCACTTTGGGCCGAACTGTTCCCAACTGCATGGGCTCCGGGTCATCCGAGCCGGCCGGCACTGGCAATTGCCGGGGTTGAAACTGCCCAGCCCCTTCCTTCCGTGCCACCGGTTTCTCCATCACGCCCTTGTCCCACCGCCTCCTGGTCTGCAGTCCTGCTTCCATACGAAGGCTCAAGGTGATGGCGGCCTCCAGATCCGCGGGCCGGGGATGTTTTAACATCTCCTGTTGCAGTTCCGAAGGCAGCCCCGCAATGTAGTGATACCGCAACGCCGGCAGACCCCACTGCGTCTGGGAAGCCAGGACTCAAAAACGGGAGATGTACTGGGACAGGGATAGATCCTTGCTCGTCAGCCGAGCCAAATCCCTCTCGGCGAGTTCTTCATTGACAGGAGCCCCCCCCACGGGCGTGGAGCGCTTCTTACGGCGTCCTGAGCGGCGTCCGTGGTGTGATAAGGGGTTCTTGGAGTTCTCCGGCCAGCTGTCACGATCACGGACCTGGCGGGCCCCTTAATCACACACACAGAGACGTACTGAAGGCTAACTACTTTATTGAGTATATAAAAACAGTTCCAAAGAGTAAATAGTCCAATAATATGCAAGTGTTCAAGGTGTTAAGCAAGTAGTCCAAAGTAACGTAGCAAATAAGCTGGAAGCGTGGCAAGGCTCCGCAATTCAATGCGAATCAGGAAACAGGGCACGGCCCCTATACTTAATCCGTCGGCCGAGGTCCGCGACGCTCTAGGCTCCTTCGTCTCCAATCTCTGCTCACGGACCTCGGTCGATCTAGGACTCTTGACCAAGCCCTCCTGCTAGACTCAATGTCTCGTCTCCTATCGAAGGAGCGACCTTGCCTCTCGGCAGCTGTGTCGCTATCTTCCTGAGAACTTTCCTCCCTGGCACTTTCCCACTCGGATTCGTCCATGTTTACATTCTCGGGCTCTTGGGAATTCCTCCCCCCGGGGTGCTCATAACTCCCTTCGCTGCTTCCCATCTCCACCTGGTGATCGGAATCTAAGCTGGGCCCAAACAACATTTCATCCCATGCCAAGCTCTCTGTGGGAGACTGCGGCCCATCCGAAGGGCCCTGTGCTTCACCCCAGTCATCTAGCTCATCCTCAGAATCCACCTCTGCTGCTGCAGGCCCTAATGCTAATGGAACCCCAGGACCTATTCCTTGCCCTCCAGGCACGAACGAGAACTGCTGTGCTACACATCCAACTGACTCAGTTGGGAAGGGACATTCCAATTTAAGATATGCTGTTTGACTTACATATGAATATTTTGCAGTTTGTTGATGAAGGACAAACCAAACTTTCCTTACTGCAGACAAACCAAACTGTTTCCTTCTGAAGTTGCTACAGAAGGCTGGGATAAGAAAGAAGGATGATAAAAGTTGTTTTTCTTCTGCTTTGAAAACACTGAAATATGAGGAATTCCTCAGAAATGTTTCCCTAACCACAGCTCTTTGAATGCAGGCAAACAGTTATGGTGGTTCCTGGAACACAATGGGTCAGAGACTGTTTATAACTCAAATACTTGTCTGTTCATTTTCTTCTTTGTCTCACTGTCAACGTATACATGAAAGATTGTCCTTACATTTCCTTTATCCAGTTTTTGTGACTAAGGGCCCTTCCACACAGCCATATAACCCAGAATTTCAAGGCAGATAATCCACAATATCTGCTTTGAACTGGGTTATCTGAGTCCACACTGCCATATAACCCAGTTCAAAGCATATAATGTGGAATTTTATACAACTGTGTGGAAGGGGCCGAAGTCATTTATTTAACATATTTGATATAATCACTGTACTTTTCTCTTGTCCAAAGCAATGTTTATGTCCCATTTATTATTTTGCTTCAGTCACGATAAAACACTTCTATGATAATTCTTGCTTCTGGCCTTGGGGTCTCCAGTTCAGATTGACACACCTCACAGAGATGAGCCTGGAATCCTGTTAAAAGGTGAACTTTGAAAATATGTCCACTGTATTTCTTTTTCTCCTCTGGTAATTGGTATGTGCTCATTGTTTACCTGCCTTAACACTTTGAGCAGACGTTTGAGCAGACACAAATCCTCAGATTTATCCCTCTGTTTCTTTCACTATCATCCCACCGAACATTTACAAACAAGCAACAAGTTTCCACTGTTGAAGGAAACATCAAGTCTGTGTAATGACATTGTCTTCTCTTAGAAACCAAAGATATGGATGGATCCAGAAATATGCTTTCACTTAAATGTATTGTGGTCATTGTCCATACACTATACATTGTGGAGGAGGGTCTTCCTCCAGGGGCAAACCAAGAATGGGCAACTTGGAAGTCCCTGAACAGACTCAGAAGTGGAGTGGGCAGATGAAAAGACAACCTGGCAAAATGGCACAGGGATGGGCAATTACCGGCCCTCCAGGTGTTTTGGACTTCAACTCCCAGAAATTCTAACCAGTTTACCAGCTGTTAGGATTTCTGGGAGTTGGAGTCTAAAACACCTGGAGGGCTGGTAATTGCCCACCCCTGATAGAGGAATCTTCCACCTTGTGCGACTGTGGAGCAGAACAAAGAACTCTGTATCTGTATGCTTGCCCACAATGCCCTGCCTTGTGCACAGAGGAATAATTATTTAAAGCTACAGACAATGTGGTCGCTGTTGCCAATTTTTGGTCTAAAATTATTTAGCCACTTGTGTTCCCTCTATTTTATCAGTTTTATACTTGCTTTAATTGTGCAGTGCTTTTGACACAAAATAAACAAATTGTACATCCTGTATTTACTCCCTTCCCCCATGATTTCTTTTCTCTACTGCATCAACAACATTGCTCATCAATCAATGCAAAATCAATCTTTTTTTTTTAAAAAAAACCCTCTTCAACTCTCAAGGTCGGAATATTTGTCTGAGCTCTCAGTACATACACATGGAAACTGGAATTAATGGATTAGCCATAAAGCTTTCTTACAGTAATAAAATAGTTCTTGGAGCATTTGCACAAGGTGTGAGAGCTACACCCTCAGCTCACAGTTCCACTTTCAGGGTATTTGCATATGATAAATGCGGCAGACAGTGGAAGGGGAGGTCACATTTAACAGAATGGCTCATGTTAAGAACAATAAGGGACTGGAGATGCAGCAACTGGAAGATATCTGTGCCTATCTGGAGGCTCCGATTCAGTCCCTCTCTTCTAGAAAATAAAAAGATGTGCATTGGCAAAACACTGAGCTCCAACCTGAAACATTCAACTAAGGTGTGTGTTAGGAATACGTGGAGCAGTAGTTTCCTAGTATACTTATTTGACACCTGGAGCGGATAGTTTTTAACACTTTCCTTGTCTATATAACATTAGTTTTCATAGTTGGAAATTTCAGTACTCTGCGTGCGTTGATCCAGATTTTCCAGAATGTAATTGTCATATGGCTTGGTTCAGTAAAACGCTGTTTTCCAGATGTGGTTGAAGTATCACTTCTGATTACTTTAGCTAGCATAAGTAATAGTGAGGAATGCAGAGAATAGAGCTTCGGCAACATCTTGAGGGATTCACTTGGCCCACTCCTTCTGTATATCTACTGAAAGAATGTCAACGGAGTTCAGTAGTGCTTAATCCCAAATACAGGTAACCCTGGGTCACAACCTTAGGATGCAGCACCAAAGGAGTTAAACATGTGACTTCATCTGATTTCAGAAGCTGAGCAGGATTGGCCCCAATTAGGATCAAGATATGTAAGAGGACTCCTGTCTGCACTAAGAAAGAAACCCTGCAGGCTCATGCTACCAGTCAGAGTTGATAATATTGAAGTGGCTGAACAAAGTATTTCACTGTATAAGGCAGGTTCCTATGATCCTGCTTGAAACTGAGCTGGTTCACAAGAAACAAGGCTCTGTGTGTGTGTGTAATGAAAAAGAATGGCTGTTTATTCATTTCATATATTTGTAGAGTTGTGAAGGATCCCAAGGGGCATCTAGTCCAACCTCATGCCTAGCTAAAGCACCCCTACCAGACGGCTGTTTAGTTTTGGTTTAAATAACTCATCTAAAAGACTTCACTTTTAGCATCAGGAAGTTTTTCCCAATGTCTTTCTTCAAATTTCCTGCCACAATGACAGAGCAATCCTGCACATATCTTCCCTTAAATTCTCGTGCTTTTATCTCTTTTTACATATTAAATTGTTTTAATATTGTTAATAGTTTAACTCCATTTCAGTGTTGGTTTTTTTGGTATATTTTTAACTATGTTGTGATTATTTTAATCTGTAAGCCTCCTTGAGGCCCAATCTTGGGGAAAAGTCAGGGTATAAATAAAATTAATAGTAAGTATGGAACTTTATTACATCAATGTATAGCTCCACAGCCTCCAGCCCCCCTCCCCCATTCCCTATTGCTTTCCACTATAGTGTTTGAGTTTTAGCTCTTGTTTTTGTCTGCCTTCAAGTAGTTTATGTCTTATGGCAACCCTATCACAAAGTTTTCTGGGGCTCATAATATGTGTCTTGCCTGGGGTTACCCAGTAGGTTTTCATGGTCGAGTGGTGATTTGAACCCTATTCTCTATCGGCTACAGTTACTGTTCTGGAATTTACATAGTCAAGCTGCGGACATGGAAAAATAGGACCAGAGCTATATAAACAACTGACCACAGCTGCTTAGCTAAAAAAAAATCTGTTGTGCATCTGCCTCCAAGCTATGCCAGCCGAACAAGCCAAAAGATTATCTGATTCATCACTTCCTTCATAGACTCTGAAGAGACAGAAAAAGATAAAAGGAGCTGCAATATTCACAATGTACTCTTTAGTGCCCAAATCCAGAGCAGATCGCCCCCATCACCTTGACCTTCAGTTACCACTGGCAGGAAGCAGACAGCTACAGTTCTGGAGTTTCTGTACATCACAGAAGGTCAAAGATGAGGATTAACAGGGGGGTTTTTTGGGGTGGGGGGATGTACCATAACAGTTTGGAAAGGCATTTTGGCAAATGGCCATTGAGACACAGTGCAACTATCCTGACAGTAAAGAATGCAGTTGTAGAGGAAGTTATGCAAACTACGCATTAGGTTAAGTGGAGAAAGCATTCTTATATTTTCTGTGTTTTGAATGAGCTGTTTTATTCTGGAATGGGGTGTAGTTCCAGGACAACTCAAGACTCCATTTGTTGTTAACACTTATACTTTGTTGCTATAGTATATGTTTTGCCTGTGATAAATAACCTAGTGGATTATATACTGCAGGGAAGCATTCCTTTCCTTTCACTGATGAGGATTCAGTTTCTCCTCACAGTCAATGGCCGTCACACAACTTATTCTACCTAGACTATCCATGGCCAGCACTCAGTTCCTCGGACTCCAATGCATTCTTCCCTAGTTGGGGCCAACGGAAGGCTTAGAATGTATAAAAGTGAAAAAAACTCAATGTCCACAAGCATGATCTATTTCTCCCTGTCTGCAATAGGTATGAGAATTTAGTGAGTAAAAGGGAAATTAACTCTCAATTCCTTTTTCAGCCTACATACTTTTTCCTAGCTTGTGTCAGAGACCTCAAATCCCAAATATGAGCAAGATGTTAATCAACAGTACGAGGTCAAGTTGATAGTCCAACCAAGAGGCAAACAATAGCAGGATAACACAACAGAGAAGCCGAGAGTCCATTCCAGGGTTGCAAGCCTAATACCAGAGAGTCCTTAGTACAAGATTAAATCAGAATGCATAAGCCAAGGTCCAAGGTAAGTACAGAGTTCAGAAATACAAGATAGCAAAAGTCTAATGTCATAGCTTATACCTCTGACATTGCAGCCAGCAACAAAGTACCGTTATTGTGATACTTAAATCCTACATTCTTATGTTTTACTTGTTGCTGTCTCATTTCTCAGCTAATCTTGAGGACCTGTGCAGCTGAGACATCTCTGTGCAAATCCACAAAAGCTGGAACAGTTAACACTTCCCCAACCTGCTCCGAGGAACTTGCTTGTACTTGTTCTGTACTTGTTCTGCAGGCTGAGAAGTAGTAGCTACTTCCATGGTCTCTACTTCAATGTTTGGCTGAGAGAGCTGCTGGGCATGACAGGGCTCCAGCTCTACCACTAAGCCTTCAATCAGCATCTCATCATCCTCGTTTTCCAAGCTATCCACAACACCTTGAAACATACCATGCTAATGTTAAAAAGTATCTGACAAAATCATTAATGTGTTGTACCATCTAATTTTGATCTTGGGAGCAAAGCAGGATCAATCATGTTTAGTACTTGAATGGGAGACTGCCAGAGAATATTTATTTCAGAGAAGATACTGGCCAAACCATATCTAAATATTCCTTGCCTAACAAAACTGTATGAAATGAATGGGGTTGCCACAAGTTGACAAGCAACTTGAAGGCACATACACATACATATATGACGCATTTAGCTCTAAAACTCATCTGCCTATAGACAGTGGCACAACTCACTACTAGAGATAGGATAGACCAGGAGGGAAGACGGGCCACCATTGTGTTCTAAAATGTAGAGAGTATAATGAGGATGAGAAGTAAAACCATTACATGGAGAGATAGTGAGTCAGTTATTTTTGTGCTGTTTCCATTCCAATCTGTCTGTGTTATAACAGCAGTGCTCTCAGGCCTTAGGGTACTGAGATTGAATGCTACAGTGGGAAGTTATTGAGAAGGCTGGGCAATCTGTGACATAATATAGGGAGAATGTGCTGATCTGGTGTGTACAACTGAAAGCTGACAGCACAACATTAATTTTATGGGGCAGAATGATGGAATGGCCTTGATCTATAAGGATTCTAATTTTCTGGTGGCATACCCCATTTATTTTTATTTATTTATTATTTATTTATTTATTTATTTGTTGGGACTTCTCGACCGCCGACTCCCAGGGGCTCGCGGCGGCTCACAGAGCCAGTGGCATAGTGCCATGGGTTAAAACAACAATATAAAACAGTTAAAAACACAGATTGAAATACAAATTAAAACAGGCAATACAGTTAAAATAAGCAGCAGCAAATCTAAACAGCCAGGTGGAATCTGCGCCGGCCTACTCTCCGAAGGCCTGTCTAAACAAATGAGTTTTACAGGCCCGCCTGAACGGGAGTAGGTCGCGCAAGGCTCTGGTTTCAACCGGGAGGGCGTTCCATAGCATGGGAGCTATTACTGAGAACGCCCTCCGGCGGGTAGATGTTAGGTGGGCCAGCCTTACGGATGGAACTACTAGAAGGTTGGCCTCCTCAGACCGCAGTGATCTCGCTGGGCAATATGGGGTGAGACGGTCCCTCAGGTACGCTGGCCCCAGGCCGTGGATGGCCTTAAAGGTAAGAACCAGCACTTTGAAGGCGACCCGGTGCTCAATAGGCAGCCAGTGCAGGTCCTGCAAAATTGGTGTTATATGGCAGCCTGCTGGGGTCCCAGACAGGAGCCGGGCGGCAGTGTTCTGCACCAGCTTGAGCTTCGGATCGACGACATAGGCAGGCCAACGTAAAGCGCGTTACAGTAATCTAGCCTCGAGATGACCGTGGCTTGGATCACCGTGGCTAGGTCGCGCCGGGAGAGGAACGGGGGCCAGCCTCCTTGCCTGGCGGAGGTGGAAGAAGGCAGCCTTGCTGGCCATGGAGACCTGGGCCTCCATGGTCAGCTGGGAGTCCAAATGGACACCCAGGCTCTTCACTGACGGCGCTGGATGCAGGGTCGGAAGCCGGCCACCCACCCCGCCCGGGCGACCCAGCCACAAGATCTCCGTCTTCGCCGGATTCACCCTCAACCTACTGGCTCGCAGCCATCCAGTAACAGCTTCGAGGCAATGTTGGAAATTATCGGGGACGGACTCCGGCCTGCCCTCCACCCTCAGAATGAGCTGGGTGTCATCAGCGTACTGGTGACAGACCAGCCCATAACTCCGCACCAGCTGTGCAAGCGGCTGCATGTAGATGTTAAATAATAGAGGGGAGAGAATGGCCCCTGAGGGACTCCACACGCTAGTGGGGGCCCTCGGAGACCACCCCGCCCCCTCACACGCTGAGACCGCTGGTGGAGGAAGGAGGCCAGCCATTTAAGGACCGTCCCCTTCACTCCAGCCATGGCCAGGCGGTGGATCAAAAGATTGTGGTCGACCGTGTCAAACGCTGCCGTGAGGTCCAATAACACGAGCAGCGCAGACCCGCCTTGGTCGAGCTGGCAGCGGAGTTGATCTGTGATAGAGACCAGAACCGTCTCCGTCCCGTGCCCCGAACGGAAGCCGGACTGGAAGGGGTCTAGCCATGCTGTGTCATCTAAGAAGGACTGCAGTTGCTCCATTACTGCCCTCTCAACCACCTTGCCCAGGTACGGAAGATTCGACACTGGGCGGTAGTTGGAGGGAACCGCAGGGTCCAATGATGGTTTCTTCAGTAATGGAGCTACCACCACCTCTTTTAAGCACTCTGGAAAAACCCCTTGCTCAAGGGAGCTGTTAATGATATTCAACAGAGGCCCACGTAACCCCTCCCGGCAGGATCTAACAAGCCAGGAGGGGCACGGGTCGAGGAGCAGGTGGTAGGACGAACTGCAGTCACTATCTTATCAACAGCATCTGCGTCCAGTGGCCGAAACCGATCGAGGGTGGGCCCGGCGGAGGGCCACGGAGTCTCTAGCTCTCTTACTGTATCAACTGTGGCCGGAAGGTCCCGGCGGAGGTTCAGTATCTTGTCTGCAAAAAAGCTCTGAAAAACACCGGCAGTGAGGGCCTGATCACTATTTTTTGGGACGGTAGGGACCGTCGTCAACGATCGAATTACCTTAAACAGTTGGGCCGGGCGTGAGCTTGCAGACGCTATCAAGGCAGAGAAGTAGTCATTTTTGGCTGCCTTGACAGCATGCTCATAAGACTCTTTAAATAGCTTATAAGCTGATATTGAGGCTCCGTCACGGAGTTTCCGCCACTCGCGCTCTAGCCGTCTCCTTTCCCGCTTCATGGTCCTGAGGTCTCCAGTATACCAAGGAGACCGATGATTGCGGGGCCGGAGAGCACAACTTTGGATGAGATTTTATTGTTCTAGCATCCATTTTGGTAACCCGAAGTCCCCTGCACTATCTGACGAAAGATAGCACTGAGGGCTCCAAGTCTTGTGGTTATGTGTGACTTCAATATATACACCAAGGCCAGCTTTTCTGGGGACGCTCAGGACTTCCTGGACATCATTGCAATAATCATCATGCTTCAGTATCAGGTAAATGCATGTGGCAAGACAAATATTAAACATTGTGTTCTGTATAGGCTTAAGAGACAATAATCAATGGATGGGAAAGGCAGGAATGGCTCATAAATGGCTGAACAAATCTAACCAATTGTTTACTCTAGACCTTGAAAGTTGCAAGACTAATTTTGTTCGTCTTTCCCCAAAGACTAATAGATCCAATCAGCTTCCAAAGGTCTCTTGGGACATTTCTTCCAGTTTTAGCTGGTATTTCTGCCAAAGGCCTGAAATAGGGAGATAGATGACTTGGCCATTAATATCATCTCAAACACTGCTGACTCAGTCACAGCTATATAATTCTTTATCATAGTGTTTGAGAAGCTGAAGGCTATGCTACAGCTGGGTCAAAAGCTAAAGTACAGACAGGGCAAAGCATTCTTTTATTTATTTTATTTCTATCCCATGTTTTTGCTAACATGGTATCTATGATTGAATATAAGCAGTAAACCACTTCAAGGTGTGTTATGTGACCATAATGATTATAAAGAAATCTTACAGAATGCCCATCTCCTCAGGGTGAACCAGCAAAGGTGATTAGTGATTAAAAGTCTTTCTTCTGTAAAATCAGAAAATTAGCTGGAGCCCCCAGGGCGTAGTGGGTTAAACTCTTGTGCTGGCATGACTGAAGACCAACAGGTCACAGCTTTGAATCCAGGGAGAGTGTGGATGAGCTCCCTATGTCAGCTCTAGCTCCCTGTGCGGAGACATGAGAGAAGCCTCCCACAAGGATGGTAAAACATTTAAAACATCTAGGCGTCCCCTGGGCAATGTCCTTGCAGATGGCCAATTCTCTCACACCAGAAGTGACTTGCAGTTTCTCAAGTCGCTCTGACACAAAAAGAAAAATAGCTGAAACTCTCTGATGCAAGTGGACTATTTAGCCTTTTACAAATACATTCATTCATGCCCATTCTTACATGGATACCACGGTTTGTATTTGAAGCTGTGAAAGCACATCTTGTGGATCTTGTGCATAAGTGTAGACCGAGATCAATATGCATATAGTGAATGTGAATGTAATATAAGTTAAGTACAGATACCCATTGCTATATCCCAGAGTATATCTATGCGCATTATAAAGGTGAAAATGTGTGTGTCCAGGATTTCCACTTCCACAGACAAGCTCTCACTTCCACAAATAGCTATAACTCCCACTACTTAGGAGATACAAATGACCCTCCCTCCAATGACATTGCAAGTTATAGTGAACACCATGAACATGTACAAAAGCCTTCCCAATGTCCTCCACAAACGCCATACTGCCCACCATCAGGCTTTCATACAAGGACCATTTCATCTTAGATTTTATGCCTTTCCAACACCACAGACATCCCACTATTTCATAAAACTAGAGAATGAAACCACTTTAAATCCGGTTTCTGCCTCCTGTAGAATTCTGGGGTTTGTAGTTTAGTGAGGCTGTTAAAGGCTCCTCCCTAAACTACAAACCCCAGAATTCTGCAGGAGGCAGCAACCAGATTTAAAGTGGATTAATTCTCTAGTGTGATGAAGTAGCCAGTGTTTCTTTCTCTCTCTAATGGTGTGAAATTTGCATGACCCTGCCCACTGCCTCTCCCTTAACTCTTTCTTATTTCTTTCTATGGCATACAACAGAGGAATTGATCAACAGCTGAACATATTAGAAAGATCTGGGGAGAATTCACCATGAATTATAGGAGTTGTGGGTACTGGGATGCATAGTTCACCAGCAAACACTCTGAACTTCACCAACGATGGACCTGGAACTAACCTGGCACACAGAAACCCCATGACTAACAACCTACTGGAAGGATTTGAGGGGACTGACTCATCATAGTGGGAGTTGTAGATTACCCTACAGACAGAGAGCACACTGAGCCCCACCAATGATGCATCTAGAGCAAACTTGCCCAACACAACGAACTTTAAGTACCAATAGAATTTATTGGGGTTAACCTGTCATGATGTGAGTTGTAGTTCACCAACAACCTTATGCATTTTGTACAATTAAAAATTTGACTTTTTCAGACAACCCGGGCAATGCTGGGTACCTAAGCTAGTAATAACTAAAAAAAGAGTTTAACAGCCCATAAACATCATGTCTCCTCAACAGTATTCCCACACTCAACTGACTCATATGAAGGATTAGAGATGCACCCAGGAGACAATACACTGTATTCTACAAAATAAGCAAATACCCACAAGTATGCATGATTTCTTTAAATCACAGAATATGGCCGGGGGAGTGGGGTTACTTCTGTTGAGTCTGGCTTTTTTTTTCTTTGTGCAGACTGTACACATTCCTGGTTACAACCAAAATTACCTACAATGCAATCTAATGGATATTTACTTGGATGTCTGCTGCTCTGAATTCAAAGGGACTCCCTCCAAGTGAGTGTGTGAAGGACTGCAGCCTTAGAACAGCTTTGAGATGGGCTCCATCTGCACTGGAGAATTGAAGCAGTTTGACACCACTTTCAAAGCTAAGACATCATTCTATGAAATTTTGGGAACTATAGTTTGGTGAGACACCAGCACTCTTTGGAAAAGAAAACCATGCAAAAGTACAATTCTCAGGATTCCATAGCCATGGCAGTTGAAATAGTGTCAAACTGCTTTAATTCTATAATGTAGATGTACTCATGGATAGCTTCAAGCTACTCCCATCTTGCATTTAACATTTTCTGAATGATATGAGAAATAATGAGAGAAAACGGAAGACAATACTTATATAGGCACTTGTAAAATACCACGAAGGCGGCATGGTGATTGCATGATAACTGGTCCTGTAGCAGCAAATCTGGAGTCCCAAAACTCCCAGGTGTTACCTTTTTACTTACAGGTTGCGCAGCCGTGCAAGCACAGGAACGAGAGAAAACGCAACAACCGTACTGCAGGTACAATGAAGCCAAAGTTTATTTGCACACGTCAGCTGATGGGACCTGCCCACAGAACTAGCTGCCTCAGGGCAAGAACCCCGAGCAATCTCTAACTATCCCTTATATACACGCTATGGCGGCAGGTCCCGTCTCCTCCTTTCTTCATCATTTTCATTGGTTCACAACATTAACACATTTCTATTATCCAATTAAACATCACATTATTTGGCATCATACTCTATTAGCATTCTCATTTGCTAAACAGCACTACGCAGTATTAATTCTTCATTCCCACAGTATGTTATCTTGCCATATGAGCACCATGTACTGAATTTGCAACATTTCTAAGCCGTCCCTCTATGCCAGCAGGGAAGAACGGTTTCATTTGCCCATCTTGCGGTTCCTACCAATCAGTAACAATGTAAACAAATACACGCTGGGTACTAGCTAGGCCAATCACGGCCAGTGTTATCAAGGAAAGGCACATGATGTACTCTAACAAATCACAGCTTGTGCCTGACGTACCAATCAGAGTGCATTATTCTCGTCTTGGTTGCCAGCATGATTTCTGGCAAGCTACTTCGCTATACTAAGGCCTGTGCTTGTGCATCACTCTCCTCTGACTGTACTTCTGCTAAAAGCACCAATTCTGCTTTAGTCCAGCTCTGTGTAAATATTCCAGCTGGATCAAGATTATCTTCAGACCCTTTTCTGAGTAAATCTCATTGTATACCAAGTTATTTATCAGTTGCCTTTGAAGTCCCAGGGTGTTTGACACTTTAACACATGGCTCAGTGTTATGGAATCATAGGAGTTGTAGTTTTACCAGATGATTAACCTTCTCTGTCGGAGTGCTGGCTCCTCAGTAAACTACAGTTCCCAGGAATCTATTTGATACCCGTCAGTCTGCCATGGCTCAGTGCTATGAAATCCCAGGAATTGTAGTTTCATAAAGTCTTTAGCGTTTTCTGCCCAAGTGTTAGTGCCTCACCATACTACAACTCCCATGTTTCCATAGCATTGAGCCATGGTAGGTGAAGCGGTGTCAAACTGCATTATTTCTACAATATCGATGCACCCCAAGTCTTAGGGAAGAAACTGTTAAAACTTACGTGTGAGAAATATGTATTCTTTTAAAATATAATATTGGAATCTCACCACAGTGAATGCAACTATACCAGCCATGGGCAAACTTTGGCCCTCCAGATGGTTTGGACTACAACTCCTACAATTCCTAATAGCAGGTAGGCTGTTAGTAATTGTGGGAGTTGAAATCCAAAACACCTGGAGAGCCAAAGTTTGCACATGCTTGGTCTATACTGTAAAATTGAGCTTTCCAAGCATTTCATGTTGGTGACACACGATTCATGTTGGTGAAACATGCATCATTTCGTGACACAGTAATTCAATTTTACTGGCAAACCAGAGGCTAAACCAACCTATTTAGGAGATACGGATACATACATAAATCGTAACGAAATGTTAAGGGTGTTACCCCCAGATCAGGGACAATCAGCTTGACGGGGTCAAAGGACAGCAGTACATGTGAAAAAGATCTTGGAGTCCTTGTGGACAACAAGTTAAACATGAGCCAACAATGTGATGCTACAGCTAAAAAAGCCAATGGGATTTTGGCCTGAAAAAATAGTATACTGTACGGTAGTGTCTAGATCCAGGGAGGTCATGCTACCCCTCTATTCTGCCTTGGTTAGACCACACCTGGAATACTGTGTCCAATTTTGGACACCACAGTTGAAGAGAGATATTTACAAGCTGGAATGTGTCCAGAGGAGGGGGACTAAAATGATAAAGGGTCTGGAGAACAAGCCCTATGAGGAACGGCTTAAAATGCTGAACATGTTTAGCCTGAAGATGAGAAGATTCAGAGGAGACATAATAGCCATGTATAAATATGTGAGGGGAAGTCATAAGGAGGAGGGAGCTAACTTGTTTTCTGCTGCCCTGGAAGCTAGGATGCGGAGCAATGGCTTCAAACTGCAGGAAAGGAGATTACACCTGAACATGAGGAATCACTTCCTGAGAGAGCTGTTCAGCAGTGGAACTCTCTGTCCTGAAGAGTGGTGGAGGCTCCTTCTATGGAGGCTTTTAAACAGAGCCTGGATGGCCATCTGTTGGGGGTGCTTTGAACGCGATTGTCCTGCTTCTTGGCAGTGGGTTGGACGGGATGGCCCGTGAGCTCTCTTCCAACTCTATGGTTCAATGAAAGGACAGGCAATAATGGACAGAAGTATTTATTGTATCAAGAAGGGGGAAATTATACAAAAGGCTCAGAAAAAAACACCCACAAAATCACACACATGTGAAGTGCCTACTATCTATTGTAGGAGGAACAAATGGTGCTGTCTATTAGAACAATAATTCTGTAGTTCACCTTATCTCTAGCAGCTTGCATTATCTCATCACCTTCTGGACAATGAGAAATATACACCTTTTTCTCTTTAACATCTCTGGTCAAAGGACATGGTCTTTGGTCAACTTGCACAATTTGCTGTTACCTAAATAAGGGGATATCACACAAAAATATTTTCTGTCCAAGGAACTGACCGATTTCAGAGCAAAGGGTTCTTTGGGGTTGGGAACCTACACCATCTATTGTCAATCAGCCAGGTCTAGCAAACAGAAGACCAAGAGCTTCCATTTTCAATCTAAGCCTCTCATGGGGACAAAACATATATCTCATATATATATATATATATATATATATATATATATATATATATGTTGCAAAATAATAGCATACTTTTCCAAGATTTGTGTAATTTCATGCTAACGTTCACACAACACACCTTTACCGTGCAGCTGATATGCAAAAGTGTCACAACAGTTTGCAACACTATATGCAAGAGTGTGACAATTTGCAACACTCTGCCTTTGAACTGCCACCATGAGTCAATGCTATAGAATCGTACGTATTTATTTATTTATGTATTTATTTTATTTACGATATTTATATACCACCCTTCTCACCCCAAGGGGACGCAGAGCAGCTTACAAGTAAAATGTAAACACAATATATTATATTATTGTCATAGCACAATATTAATATTATATATTACATCGTACTATAACATTATAATGTAATATTAGTAGTAATATTACATGTAATATAAATTATATAAATACAATGTCATATTATTAGTAGTAGTAGTATATATTTTTACATTATAATATTATCAATCTTCTCACCCTCTACGGAGGTGAGAAGATTGGGATATAAAAGTTTGAAATAAATAAAAGCAATCTAAGCACTCCCAACAGATGGCCACACAGCCTTTGTTGGTGTATTACTTCTCCATTAGCGCCCCCTTGTCGTGGGGGAGAGGCTTGTGTACCCTAATGAAGTTGTGAGCTATGCTGGCGGTGGCATAATAGCCACCGGTAGGGCCTCCCATGCCAGACAGGTCACAACCGAAGGGTCTGACAAAGAGCATCAACGGGTAGGATGGGCTCTCTAGCCTTTTGGCAACCATCCTAAGAGAAGGGAAACTCCAATTTCAAACCCTGGGCAGATGGTGCTTGTCATAAGAACATAAGAAGAGCCATGCTGAATCGGACCTCAGCCCATCTAGTCCAGCATTCTGTATCACACAGTGGCCCACCAGTTGTACACGGGGATCTCGAGCAGAAGGGAGGGCAAAACCCTGACCTGCTCCCGACCCCCCACAACCAGTACCCAGGGAAATCCTGCCTACCTCAACCAACTCCGAGGTGGCACTTGAATGTCCTTTTCAGTAACTACCGATACACTTGGTATCCATGAATTGTCTAACCCTGTAAGGTCAACTATCTAGGGAAGGAAACTCAAACCAAACCTATGACCTAAGGACCTTGCTGCCACCGTCCTAAGCTTGCTAGGCCCTGGCAGATGAACTTTTGGTTTAAAGGGTGAGGCCAGTTCTATGCACGCTGCGTGCCACCAGAAAGGTCCATTGCACAGGCTCGAAGGACACATCCAACCTCCTTGGTCATCAACGCGGTGGTAGAAAGCTTGGGATGAGTCCTTCCTAAGAATCTTCGTTCACGAAATAATGCCAGAGAGAGAGAGACTTTTACAGGTCGAACCAGCCTTCTATTCTGCTTGAACCTTTAAAAAATGTGTGTAGGCCAGTGTTTCCCAACCTTTTTTGAGCTGCGGCACACTTTTAACATTAAAAAATCCGGGGGCACACCACCAAACAAAATGTCACAAAATAACACTCTAACATAGTAAAGAATGGCTGGGGGATGGTGGCCTGCTGGGAGCAGCTGCTGGGAGTGCCGAAGCTGGGGGAGGGGGAGCAGCCAGGCCGTGCCATGCCCCGCCCCTTCCCCCCGGCTTCAGTTCTCCCACAGCTTCGCCAGCCTTGAGGGGGCAGTGCCAAGCCAGCATTATGCTGGCTCTGCCACTGCTGGCTTGGCACTGCCCCCTCAAGGCTGGCAAAGCTGTGTGAGTGCTGAAGCCGGGGGGGGGGGCACCATGCCCTGCCCCCTCCCCCGGCTTCAGCTCTCCCACAGAGGAGGAGCATGAGCGGTGGACGGGCTTCAGTGGGTGGGGCTCCTCCTCCGCGCGGCTTCAGCGAGCGAGGGGCGAGAGTCATGGTGGGAGTCATGGTGGATTGGAGGCTGGCTGGGGAAATGGCCGAAGGAGGTGGCGCCCCGGCCCCTTCTTCTTTTTCTTCGCCGCCGCCCGGTCCTTCCGGGCAGGAGTTTGGCAGGAGGAGAGGGGAAGGAAGGGGGGCAGAGAGCTTTTCTTGCGGCACACCTGATGATCGCTCACAGCACACTGGTTGAGAAACACTGGTGTAGGCTACTTAAAAAAACAACACACACACACACACACACACACACACCCTTCCTTCCTTCCTTCCTTCCTTCCTTCCTTCCTTCCTTCCTTCCTTCCTTCCTTCCTTCCTTCCTTCCTTCCTTCCTTCCTTCCTTCCTTCCTTCCTTCCTTCCTTCCTTCCTTCCTTCCTTCCAGAGCCTGTTTCCACAATTTAGCAGCCGCCCAGAGGAATGAATGCATAAGGAGAAAGAGAGGGGGGGGGGGAAATGGGCGGGTATTGTGAGGGCTTCTTTCCTGGCCTCTGAGAAGGAAGGGAAGAAAGAAAGAAGGAAGGAAGGGCTCTGAGCTGAAGCAGCAGCAGCCCAAGGATGGAAAGCGCCGCCGCCTGCTGAAATGTAGTGCTGAAGCGCCTGCTGTTGAGGAGGAAAGCCCCAAAAGGAGGCGAGGAGGAGCTGCGGCTCATGTGACGGAGGCGGGCAGAGGCTGCCCAGAAATAGCCGCAGCTGCTGAGGCGGCCCGGGTCCCTTGGAAGAAGCAGAGAGAGGAGAAGTACAGTAGAAGGGAGAGCCGACTCGCTCCTGCTGCCTGGGCTCCTCCAGAGGATGCCAAGCCGCTCGGTGACTATTCCTTCTCCTCCTCTCGCAGATGATGGCGATACGGGAGCTGAAAGTGTGCCTGCTGGGAGTAAGTACCTCCCTCTGTGTGTGTGTGTGTGTGTGTGTGTGTGTCTTGGGTGAGGATTCCTGAGGAAAAGCACGGCTGGGCTCCCAAGAAGCGCTCCCTTTGTCTTCCCAGAAACTTTGGCTCTCCTCCTCCTCCTCCTGCGGCCGCTTTGCTCCTTCTCCATTTGCTTTCTTTGGCAGTTTGGAGAGAAGGATGGAGGGAGGCAGGCAGACATTCCTCCTCCTCTTTCCCCCTCCTGTCTGGAATCCCTCCTTTCCCTCCTCTTTTCCCTCTTCTCTTTCACATACCAGAAAATACCTTCTTTCTTAGGCGTTGCATACTCATGGAAGGCAACCTGGCATTTCCTAGGCTCTCCCCCTGCAATGGAGCCTACTGCTTCCTGGGCTTTCCTGATGGAACGGAGAGCCCTTCTTCCACACAGCCCTAGATCCCAGCAGAAAATCCCACAATCTCTGCTTCGAATTGGGTTATCTGAGTCCACACTGCCATCTATTCCAGTTCAGAGCAGATATTGTGGCATTCTCTGCCTTGATATTTTGAGATGTAGGGCTTTTTGGAAAGGCCCAAAGTTTAGTGTTTGACAGGCATGTTAGAAATGGTGGGAGTTGAAATCCAAAACACCTGGAGGGCCCAAGTTGGTTCTCCCTCATGGAATTGAATCCAGTGCTTTCTAGGTGTTCCTCAAGGAATTTAAATCAGTGTTTCCTCGGTACTTCTAATGGAACTGAATCTTGTATTTACCAGATTCATGGAATCGAGTCTAATATTTCCTTGGTTCTCTTCATGGACCTGTGTACGCATATTTACAAGGTTCCCTTCATAGAATTTAATAATATTTCCTAGGTTCTTCTAATGGAGGTGTTTTGGACTTAGGGTTGCCACTTTTTGATTTAAAAAAAGGGACAGGTACATAAAAATAGGGATTTTTTCCCCACAAAAATAAGGGACACTTCATAAAAACAATTGATGATTTTTAAGTTTTTATGAAGTGTCCCTTATTTTTGTGGGGGGAAAAATCCCTATTTTTATGTACCTGTTCTTTATTCATGTGGCAACCCTATTTGGACTTCAACTCCCACCTGGAGGGCCCAAGTTTGCGCTTGCCTGATTTACTAGGTTCTTCTTATGGAATTGAATCCAGTGTTTCCTAGGTTTTCCTCAAGGAATTTAAATCAATGTTTCCTAGGTTCCCCTAATTGAACTGAATCTTGTGTTTATTAGGTTGGTTCTCTTCATGGAATGGAGTCTTAATATTTCCTAGGTTCTCCTAATGGAACTGAATCTCATATTTACTAGGTTCTCCTAATGGAATTGAGTCCAATGTCTCCTAGGTTCTCCTAATTGAACTGAATCTTGTATTTATTAGGCTGGTTCTCTTCATGGAATTGAGTCCAATACAGGCATGTAGCCGGGGCTTAGGGGCTTCAGCCCCCCCAAAATTCTCAGGGTGGTCCGCGAGAAGACCTTACTGGTACATTATTTAAACTGTTATGTTTATTCATATCATGATCTGATCACCAGGCTCATTATATCCCACAGTCATGGGGTTATTGGGATAACAATAAAAAAACGGTTTGCTAGGGTAGACCCTCTTCCACCCCGTCACAGCCCCCCCCCCCCGAATCAAAATCCTGGCTACGGCCCTGGTCCAATATTTCCAAGGTTCTCCTCATGGAACTGAATCTCATATTTACTAGGTTCTCCTCATGGAATTGAGTCTAATATTTCATTAGTTTTCCTCATGAGACTGAGTCTCAAATTAACTAGGTTCTCCTTTTGGAATTGAGTCTAATATTTCCTAGGTTCTTCTAATGGATTTTTTTTCTCGTAATTGCTAGTTCTCCTCATGGAATTAGATCCAATGTTTCCTAGGTTCTCTTAATGGATCTGAATCTTGTATTTACTAGATTCTCATGGTATTGAGTCTAATATTTCCTTGGTTCTCTTCATGGAACTGTGTCTCATACTTACTAGGTTCTCTGGAATAGAGCCTAATAGCTCATTGGTTCTCCTCATGGAACTGAGACTTGTATTTACTAGGTTCTCCTCATGGAACTGAGTAATTAATGGAACCATGTCTCGTATTTGCTAGGTTCTCATGGAATTGAATCCAATATTTCCTAGGTTCTCTTAATGGAACTGAATCTCATATTTACTAGGTTCTCCATATGGAATTGAATAATATTTATTTGATTTTCCTCATGGAACTTAGTCTCGTATTTACAAGGTTCTCCTCATGGAAATTAGTCTTATATTTCCTTGGTTCGTCTGATGGAATCGAATCTCGTATTTGCTAGGTTCTCCTCATGGAGTTGAATCCAGTGTTTCCTAGTTTCTTCTAATGGAACTGAATCCCATATTTACTAGGTTCTCCTCATGGAATTGAATAATATTTATTTGGTTGTCCTCATGGTTCTTCTAATGTAGTAGTTCCCATCTTTAGTCTTCCAGGTGTTTTGTACCTCATTCCCACAATTCCTAACAGCTAGTAAACTGGCTGGGATTTCTGGGAGTTGAAGTCCAAAACAACTGGAGGACCAAAGGTTGGGAACTGTTCTAATGGAACTGAATCTCGTATTTTTAGGTTCTCCTCATGAAATGGAGTAATATTTCATAGGTTCTCCTAACGGAATTGTGTCTCATATTTATTAGATTCTCCTCATGGAATTGAGTGTTATATTTCCTTGATTCTTCTCATGGAACTGAATCTCATATATATGAGGTTCTCCCCATGGAATTGAGTAATATTTCCCAGGTTCCCCTCATGGAATTTAAATCAATGCTTCCTAGGTTTTCCTCATGGAACTGAGTCCAGCATTTGCTAAGTTCTCCTCATGGAAGTGAGTCCAGCATTTGCTAAGTTCTCCTAATGTGTTTTCCAAATTTGGTGTTTCAGATGTTTTGGACTTTGTCTCCCAGAATTCCTGATTGCTGACCAAGCTAGCCGGGGATGATGGGAATTGGAAGTCCAAAACAACCGGACCACCAAAGTTTGGGAACCCCTGCCCTAATGGAACTGAGTCTCCTAGGTTCTTCTAATGCAGGGGTGCTCACACTTTTTCAGCATGTGAGCTACTTATAAAACAACCAAGTCAAAATGATCTACCTACCCACCACTCAGAGAGCCATAAAAGCAAAATATTTGGAAATTTATTTCAGTGAGAGCCATATAATATATTTTAAGACTGAATTCAACTAAATGTGAGTATAATAAGCCCCTGAATTTAATGGTTATAATATTCATTCAGCCTCTGCTACTACTAATAATAACAGTAACAACAACATCAATAGGTTCCTAGAGTAGAAGGAGACTTCCAAGGGCCATCCAGTCCAATCTCTTTCTGCCGTAAGAGAAAAACACAAAGCATTCCTCAAAGATGGCCATTCAGCCTCTGATAATAATAATAATAATAATAAAAACAATGGGTTCCTAGAATAGGAGACCTCCAAGGGCCATCCAGTCCAACCTCCTTCTGCACCTGGGCGGCGTCAGGAGCCTGCGGGGCGGGACTGAGCCTCCCGCCCTGCCTGCGATCTACCAGTAGATCGCGATCTACCTAATGAGCACCCCTGTTCTAATGGAATTGAGTCTAATATTTCCTAAGTTCAAATGGAATTTGGTCTAAAGTTTCCTCGGTTCTCCTGTTGCAATTGAGTCTAGACCAGACCTGGGCAATTGCCGGCCCGACAGGTGTTTTGGCGTTCAAATCCCAGAAAACCTAACAGCTGGTAAACTGTCTAGGATTTCTGGGAGTTGAAGTCCAAAACACCTGGAGGGCCGGCAATTGCCCAGGTCTGGTCTAGTATGTCCTGGGTTCTCTTAATGCAGTGGTTCTCAACCTGTGAGTCCCCAGGTGTTTTGGCCTACAACTCCCAGAAATCCCAGCCAGTTTACAAGCTGTTAGGATTCCTGGGAGTTGAAGGCCAAAAACATCTGGAACCCAAGAGGTTGAAAACCACTGTCTTAATGGTATTGAGTTTAGTATTTACTAGGTTCTCCTCATGTAATTGAGTCTAATATTTCTCAGGTTCTCTTAATAGAATTGTCAACCTTTGGATTTTACTCTTTTCAGATTCCAGGTGGAGACACGCCTAAGCAAAGGTTTCTTCAGAGGGCGGAGAAATTACCTCTGCCCTCCTGAAAAAACCTTTGCTTAGGCGTGTCAGAATGAGCTGCATACTGAAAACATACTAGTGAGAAGCATCGTTGGGGTGCAATACTGTAGATTAATACAATTTGACAACATTTTAGCTGTCATGTCTCAGTGCAAAAGACTTTGTAAAAGCTACAGCTGCCATATTCCAGGGCATTGCACCATGGCAGGTAAAGTGGTGTCAAACTGCATTGAATCTATAGTGTAGATGCACCCTATATCTCTTTTCCATGATATCTAGTTTTCTGTAGGAAGAAAAAAAAATGCTGTATGGATGAGGCTTTAATTCTGAGAGGCTCCCCCTTCCAGTTTTGCATTACAGGTTGGGCATCCCTTATCCAGCGTGCCAAAATTCAGAATACTCCAAAATTGTCTGCACGGGTGGCTGAGATATGACATATTTGCTTTTAGATGGTTTATTGTACACAAATTGTGTTTCATGCACAAAATAGTTAAAAATATTGTGTAAAGCATCCTTCATTCTGTGTGTATAAAGTGTACATGAAGTATTAATGGATTTCGTGTTTAGACTTGGGCCCTATCTCCAACATGTCTTATTATGGATGTATGTGCATCTACCAGGTATTCCAAAATCCAAAATAAATAAATCTGAAACCCAAAATACGTCTGGTCCCAAGTATTTCAGATAAAGGGAGAATTAGGACATGGTTTCCTGCTGGGAAAAAAGCATTTGATGAGTGTGTACTGTAGACCATAGAAACTTATAATAAATATCTTTTTAAGTTGCCACAACTTAAATCTTGTTTTGGCTGCAACAGATTAATGGAAACACATCTCTGAGAAAAGCCTACCTCCAAATAATTCTCAGCTTTTTAACTACAAAGAAAGTTTGTTTCCTCCTTTTCTTGATGTCTTACGCAAACAAGGTTAAATACGTTGTAGCCAAATGGGTTCTTTTTGTGGTTTATATTTAGCCAGTAATGTTTTGTGCTCAAGAGTGGGGGAAAGATTGCTACATACTTCTGATTTTTTGCAGTAACTGCATGCAAAGCAGTTAAGTATCAGACATAACTTAAAAATTAGGGGAGAGAAAGATTTCCTGTTCTTCTTTTTAGAAGAATTCATTATAGAATTATGGCAAGTTTTTATTCGCTAAAACTTGGCACATTCATGCAGATTAGTTTCCAGAGAATCTTTTTTTCTTTCTGGAGAAACTTCTGGTTGCTAAAATTAGACACTGTTTTGCCACAGCCATGATGATTTAACATTGCATAAATCTGTATCCAGTTCATCTAGAAAATATGATTGTTGTTAGCATTAAGAGACTGGTAGTGAATGTGACATATAAAGAAAAGGGAACTTTTCAAACTCAACCAGTATTTATTAAAAGTACATGTCAATGTAAATGTTAAATCCACACAAAATAGAATGAATAAGTGGAGTAATTTAAATTAATTATTCTACAAAAATCCAGTATCATATTTTTTTAAGAAAACGTGTAGTACAGTGGTTCCCAACCAATTTTTTGGCCAGGGACCACTCTCCAACATTGGTATCAAAAGGGTAACAAATCCGTTTTTGGTCAACTTTAGATTTGGTTTGGTTATTTGGGCTGCTGATTCAGAAACTTGCATTAGATAAACCTCATCAGCTCTAGTTTCTAATACAGAACATATGTCATCCAGTAGTCACCATCTGCTCGCTCACAGAAAACTATATTTAATAATCTAGAGTTGCAGACCTTATTTTAGGTCTCGCAGCCCACCACTGGGCCATGCATGGCCCACGGGTTGGGAACCACTTGTATAGTAGATCCATAGTATTTATTCCAGATAATGTAGTTTCACATTTGCTTTGCTTTATCTTGCAGATACGTCACACCTGGTCTTGTTTAGAGTTTCTGATCTTGTTCTTGCTTGACCTTAAATATATCTGCTCCAAGGATGAGTGATAAACCAGTATGGAAGAATGTCAAACAGCAAAGTTTTCTGTATAATACCTTTAAACAAGCATTTCTTGTGTAATGTGATACATTATTTCAGAGGAATAATGGAAAATAGATATGCAGTCTAATGGACTCATTGCAGAATTTTCATTCTGAATGTTTTCTGATTTGCAGTCCAAACCAGATGTGCTATGCCATCAATAAGTTAAACAATACCTTTATATTTGTAACTTATTAGCATAAACAAAAGACATTGCATTGCAACCCACACTGAGCTTTTTGTAAATATTAAGCTAAACAAACCATAACTCATAATGCAACAGGCACATTGGCTCAATAAAATGGAGAGAAATGAAATGAATAGGGATAGGTTTATTTGTTGTTATTGCATGCCTCCAAACTGTTGCTGGCCTGTGGTGATCCCTTACCAGGAAAAGCCTCCATAGCAGGTTTTGCTTGGTTGGATTTGTTCAGAAGAGGTTTGCCATTGTCTTCCTTTAATGCTGACAGTGTGGCTTTACCAGGGCCACTCAGTAGATGTCATGGCTGAGCATATACCATGAGGAGAAGAGGAGTAGTAGTTAATACGAGTTTTAGCAATCTTTTACATTCAGAACTAACAATTGGGGTCTCTTACATGTCTATATGCATATATAATTCTATATGTATATGTGAAATGAAGCAACCAGGAATGCACATATGATACTGTAGAAGTATACTGCAGTTTGACACCATTTTATCCATAGTTCAATGCTATGGAATCAGACTAGTTACATACTACTAACCAGACTAGTTACAGGTACATCTAGGAATGAGCTTATTATACAGTCACCCCACTGGCTACCAATTAGTTTCCAAGCAAAGCATAAAGTGTTGGTTTTACCTTTAAAGCCCTACATGGTTTGGGTCTGAGTTACCTACAGGATCACTTTTTTTCCTAGCACAGTGTTTCCCAACCTTTTTTGAGCCGCGACACATTTTTTACGTTTACAAAATCCTGGGGCACACCACCAACCAAAATGACACTCTAACACAGTAATACATATAGTTAATATGTTTTTAAATGTATTTATACACTCAGTGTGAAACCTGGGCCTGTTTCGATGAACACAACATAGATATCCTGGCAGGAATGGCAGAAAGACACACACAAAGGTCTTACTCAACAGCTGGGAGTTATAGTTCACCCGCAATCAAAGAGCACACTGAACTCCACCATGATGGAATGGAATCAAACTTCCCACACAGAACTACCATAACCAAGAAAAAAAATACTATATGAGTTAGGTGGGCATTGACCTTGAGTTTTGGAGTTGTAGTTCACCTATATCCAGAGAGCACTGTGGAAGGGAGGGAGGAAGACGTGCGGCGAGTCTGCGCAGTAGCGCGTGCACGGGTCACGTCTTCCTCCCTCCCCCCTCCCGCAGAAGCGGCAGCGTGAGCAAAGAGAGGCAAAGCGAGCAGAGCAAGGCTGGGAAGAAGGGAGCCCCAGTGGAGAAGAAAAAGTGTTCAGCAGGAGGGAGGCGAAGGGTATTGGAGGTTCCAATTTCCCACGGCACACCTGATGATTGCTCACGGCACACTAGTGTGCCACGGCACACTGGTTGGGAAACACTGCCCTAGAGGACCTAAATGTTCCCCATCCTGAACACTTAAGTCCTCTGAAGGTTGTGGGGGAAGGTGTATCTACTTCAGCCAGCCAGATCCCAAGTGCCTTTTTATCGGCTGCCTAAAACTGTGGAACAATCTGCCAGAAGAGCTCCGACAGCTAAATGAGCTCTAATAGACACATTAAAGCCAATCTTTTACAGCATGCCTACCCAGTCAGTTTTAAACTATGAATTTTAAAACTCATGACCTGTGTTTTATGTATTTTAATCTATGTATTTCACAGAAATACATACATATATACATATATATAATTTTATGAAGTGTTTTAACTATGTCCCATCTTAAACTGGGTGGAGAGGTGGGTAAAAATATAATAATCATCATTATCATCATAGGAATTGTAGTTTTATAAAGACTTTAGCCTTCTCTGACAAGGTGCTGATACCTCACTAAACTATAACTTCCAGGGTTCCATAGCATTGAGCCATGGCAGTTGTTATAATAATAATTTCTGATACAGAACATAGGCCATCCAATAGTTGCCATCTGCTCACTCACAGAAAACCATATTTAATAATCTAGAGCTGATGCGGTCTATCCAATGCAATTTTCTGAATCACCACCCCAAATAATCCCAGGAACATACCTAAAAACAAAAACACCAAGAAAATATTTTTTGGGGTTGAGCTGTGTATTGTCTGTGGATTTTGTTAACACTTAGCACTATAAGAGGGTTTTGTGAGAGCAGTCGCTCTCATTGCAACTGGTCATATTTTAGTTCTTGTGGACCACAGGTGGTCCATGGACCACAGGTTGGGAACCACTTGACCATTTGAAAGCTTGTTCTAAAATACATCTAGGGATTATATTTTTTTCACCATCTTCCTTCTTAAAATCATTTCTATTTTGATAGACAGATCATAAAATTGTGTTTTTAAATATATATTGGAGATAATTGGTGGAGTAGGCTTATCTGCATTCCTCCTTTCTCTCTGTTTTGCTCTTCACACATCTATATAAATAAAAATGTAATGTTTGCTTGTGGAATTAACATTACTCAAAAACCACGAATTGACACAAAATTTGGACACAATACACCTATCAGGCCAACAAGTGACCATCACTCATAAAAACACTGAAAAACACAGCAGAAAAGACTCGAAAAGCCAAAACCACAATGTGCTGTCGCACGCTGGGCCTGTAGAATGGCTATTTCTTGGACGTGACTTCTGTATGCCCAACGGGACGCCGGGGTGCCTCAGCTGGAAAGGTCCCTTAGTTTTCCCCAATAATAAAGGTCCTTTGAGGCTTAAAATAAGTATAACAAAGTTCTTTATCTGGGAACAAACTGGATGGCTTCTTTAAAAACTGGTGACTTTCTCAGTCTGCAGCAACAGGGCCGGCAAACTGGGCAAAGCTGGTCTTCTGTTTCGGGGAAAAACCTATGACCCTTCCCTTGGGCAATCTTTCTTTACCTTGCTGGCGTGAGGACCCTTCTTCCGACTCCAAGCTGCGTTATGGATAGCCAGACGTCCCGTACCACGCAAGGTTTCCTTCGATTAGCCAGGTTGTAGGATTGCAGGTGATCCCTTCACAAAGGATTGTGAAGCTATTCTTTTACCCCAGCAAAGTGGGATCTGTTACAGCAGCAAAGCTGTGTCTGTAACCCCAGCAAAGCAATGGTCTGTAACCCCAACAAAGCTGTGGTCTGTAACCCCAGCAAAGCTGTGAGATTTAAAGCCTTTTCCAAGTTGGAAAGAACAGGCAGCTTTAAATCACGTCCTGTCCTGAAGAGAAGCTGTTAAGGCTGACCAAAAAATCCTCTTTCCCCTCCCAAAACCTAGGAATAGGGGCGGGTCTACTGCTCTAGATTGATTGGCAGTCCTCTGGGCCTGTGAATGCAAACTAAGAAAATCACCTACAACATGAAATGCAAACTTGCAAACTTGCAATGCAACAAATGAAAAACAGAGCCCTATTGGCACTGCTGTGCCAGAACACACAAAAAAACCCATTACAATGCATGTGCAAAACCACATATATATACGCAAACACACATATATACACATACACACACACACACACACACACACACACATATATATATATACACACACACGCAAAAAACATTTACACAGACTGGGCCACAGCAAGAGAGAAAATGGGTTGGCTGGATGTAAAAAGTCTTTGTCAAATTTAGCGTCTTTGTTGGACAATTTATTAAGGTATAACTTACCTAAGGAATGAGGAAGTTTCCAACCAGGCGTAGTTTTTTGGCATAGACCCAGGCAGCAGTACCGATTTTGAGCCAAAAAACAAAACTGTAAGTCGTATTACATTGCAATTTCCAGGGTTTGTAGGATATTTAAAATTGATCTGCTATTCCTGGAGGGATTCAGACATATTTCACCCCACCCCCACGAATTGGGGAAGGCTTTCTGGAGGTCGGAGGAGAGCCTTGAGGGAGTCCTTAAAAAAGAGAGCTGTACTTTCCCCACTCTGGTTTAACTGGAGTTAAATTATTTCATAGACACTCTTCTGTAAAAACAAAGCACTTTTCATTTTATATGAAACTATAAACAAGGGCAGCTTGCTCAAATCTGAATACTTCCGTTTTTGAAAATTTGTTCTTTCATAGTCAAAATATTCAAATGGTCTTATTAATAATTACATGGTCTTGCTGTGTTAAGTGTGACTGCGCAAACAGTTGTGCCCTTAAAGTCAGTATTTTGCAAAAAAAATATTCATGTCTTATGAAAGACATTAATGCTAAGAGTGAGTTTACAAGAGGCTTTATTATTATTAGCATTATTTTAAAAGCCTGTGTGGAAGAACTGCATGTACCGAGCTTACACAACTTTTGCAAGTAAACAAGAATCTAAGAAAAGCACAGGAAACGAGGACAAAAAGAGCTTGAGTTAAACTAGCCTGAACTAGTAGTCACTGGGAGGAGATTCTGCCTTGACCTTAAATTAAACGGCCCAGAAAAACCACCCATTTTGATCATGGTTCATTCACATCACCTCTCATGAAAACTGGCAGTCAGTTTTTCCAAGAATGTAATATCCTTCCTGTAGCAAAGCAATCTGGCCAGTGTCTAGAGAGGAGAGTGTAAGAACAGGCTGGTTGAGTCTTATGAAGGTGAGGTGTTATGTGTGTTGTCCTGTACAAATAACATCTCCCCCCAGAGGGGGATTGGCCGAGTGTGTAAAGGTGGTGGTTAATGCCTCCCTCCGGGAAGGCAACATTCCAACCAGTTTAAAACAAGCTGTTATAAAACCGCTGTTGAAGAAACCATTACTGGACCCCACTCAATTCGTCAACTATCGGCCTGTTTCCAATCTTCCCTTTTTGGGCAAATTCCTGGAACGTGTGGTGGCCTCACAACTCCAGGTATTCTTGGAAGACACGGATTACCTGGATCCGGCACAGTCTGGTTTTAGGCCGGGGCATGGTGTACCGAGACAGCCTTGGTCGCCTTAGTGGATGATCTACACGGGAGCTGGACAGGGGGAGTGTGTCCCTGTTAGTTCTGCTGGACCTCTCAGTGGCCTTCGATGCCGTTGACCACGGAATCCTTCTGGGATGCTTCGTGGGAATGGGCCTTGGAGGTATTGTCTTGCAGTGGCTCCGGTCCTTTCTGGAGGGCCGATCTCAAAAGGCGTTTTTGGGAGAAACCTGTTTAACCCCACAACCATTGTCCTGTGGGGTTACTCAGGGTTCAATGTTATCTCCCATGTTGTTTAACATCTACATGAAGCCGCTGGGGGAGGTCATCCGGAGTTTCGGAGTGCGGTGTCATCTGTACGCAGATGATGTCCAACTCTGTCACTCTTTCCCACCTACTACTAAGGAGACTGTTCAGTTCCTGAACCGGTGCTTGGCCGCTGTGTCGGACTGGATGAGGGCTAACAAATTGAAATTGAATCCAGACAAGACAGAGGCACTCCTGGTCAGTCGAAAGGCTGAACAGGGCATAGGGTTACAGCCTCTGTTAGATGGGGTTACACTCCCCCTGAAGACGCAGGTTCGCAGTTTGGGTGTGATCTTGGACTCATCACTGAACCTGGAACCCCAGGTTTCGGCAGTGACCAGAGGAGCATTTGCACAGTTAAAACTTGTGCGCCAGCTGCGCCCGTACCTTGGTAAGTCTGACTTGGCCATGGTAGTCCACGCTCTGGTTACATCCCGCATAGATTACTGCAATTCTCTCTACGTGGGGTTGCCTTCAAAGACTGTTCAGAAGCTGCAACTAGTCCAACGGACAGCAGCCAGGTTGATAACAGCAACGGCATTCAGAGAGCATACAACTCTGAATGCCACTGTTGTGCCAGCTCCACTGGCTGCCAGTTTGCTACCGGGCACAATTCAAAGTGCTGGCTTTAGCCTTTAAAGCCTTAAACGGTTCTGGTCCAACTTACCTGTTCGAACGCATTTCTCCCTATGAACCATCGAGATGTTTAAGATCATCCGGAGAGGCTCTGCTCTCTGTCCCGCCTTCTTCGCAGGCGCGATTGGCGGGGACGAGAGACAGGGCCTTTTCAGTGGTGGCTCCTCGGCTTTGGAATGCCCTCCCTAGTGACATCAGATCGGCCCCTCCCTCCTGACATTTCGCAAGAAAGTCAAGAACTGGCTGTTTGAGCATTTGCTGATGAAATATAACGGTTTAATTAGATATATGGAATGACGACGATGTGACGGAAAGTGATTTCAACGTGACGCTGAGACTGTAATTGTATGTTTTAATTGCTAATTGTTATGTTATATGGTTATTGTTTGTTTTGTTTTGCTCGTGTTTTGATTGGAGGGCAGAGACTGCCTTGTGTAAACCGCCCCGAGTCACCTTTGGGCTGAGAGGGGCGGTATAGAAATGTGATAAATAAATAAATAAATTACTGCTCAGTCTTCTCTGTTTCAATGTAAAGTGTAAATGACCAAAGCTGGATAATATATTGTCGAAGGCCTTCATTGCCGGAAACACAGGATTGCTGTGAGTTTTCCGGGCCGTATGGCCATGTTCCAGAAGCATTCTCTCCTGACATTTCACCTGCATCTATGGCAGGCATCCTCAGAGGTTGCGAATTCTGTTAGAATATAGGAAAATGAGGTTTATATATCTGTGGAGAGTCCAGGGTGGGAGAAAGAACTCTTGTCTGTTTGAGGTAGGTTTGAATGTAGCAATTGACCACCCTGATTAGCATTTAATGGCCTAGCTGTTTTGAAGGTCTGGCTTCTTACTGCCCAGGGGAATTCTTTGTTTGAAGGTAATTTTGTTGTTTATTCGTTCAGTCACTTCTGACTTTTCATGACCTCATGGACAAACCCATGCCAGAGTTCCCTGTCGGCCGTCACCTCCCCCAGCTCCTTCAGAGTCAAGTCAGTCACTTCAAGGATACCATCCATCCATCTTGCCCTTGGTCGGCCCCTTTTTCCTTCCATTTCCCCCAGCATCATTGTCTTCTCTAAGCTTTCCTGTCTTCTCATGATATGGCCAAAGTACTTCATCTTTGCCTTTACTATCCTTCCCTCCAATGAGCAGTCGGGCTTTATTTCCTGAAGTATGGACTGGTTGGATCTTCTCGCGGTCTAAGGCACTCTCAGAACTTTCCTTCAGCACTACAGTTCAAAAGCATCTATCTTCCTTCGCTCAACCTTCCCTATGGTCCAGCTCTCACATCCATAAGTTACTACTGGGAATACCATTGCTTTGACTATGCAGATCTTCGTTGCCAGTGTGATGTCTCTACTCTTCACTATTTTATCGAGATTGGTCATTGCTCTCCTCCCAAGAAGTAAACATCTTCTGATTTCCTGGCTGCAGTCTGCGTCTGCAGTAATATTTGTACCTAGAAATATAAAGTATGTCACTACCTCCAGGTTTTCTCCCTCTATTTGCCAGTTATCAATCATTCTTGTTGCCATAATCTTGATTTTTAATATTTAGCTGCAACCCAGCTTTTGCACTTTCTTCTTTCACCTTAATTAGAAGACTCCTCAGCTCCTCCTTGCTATCGGCCATCAAAGTGGTATCATCTGCATATCTAAGGTTGTTAATGTTTCTTCCAGCAGTTTTAACCCCAGCCTTGCATTCATCAAGCCTCGCACATCGCATGATGTGTTCTGCATACAAGTTGAATAGGTTGCAGGTGATTAGTTGGCTCTGATTGTTTCTTGTCTGGAATTCCCCCCTTTTTTTAGTGTTGTTCTTTATTTACTGTTATGATTTTAGAGTTTTTGTTTAATGCTGGTAGCCAGATTTTGTTCCATTTCATGGTTTCTTCCTTTTTGTTGAAATTGTCCACATGCTTGTGGATTTCAATGGCTTTTTGGTGTAGTCTGAGATGGTAGTTGTTAGAGTGGTCCAGCATTTCTGTGTTCTCATATAATATGCTGGATGATATTGGGCTTGATGAAATCTGAGTGGTTGCACTGATCGTGCAGAAGTCTGTGTTTTTTATCTTGCTGAAGTTTGCTTCTATATCAACCTATCCATGATTAGTTTTCACCCCATTAATGCACTTAAAATGACCATGTTTGAGCAGTGGTGACAGCTTTTTAATTACTGTATTTGCATGTTAGTAATGTATATATAAACTTGAACATGACAGCTGGGTGCAATGGCTTGAGTGTTGGATTATGTCTCTGCAGACTAGTGTCCGATTCCCTGCTTGGCTATGGAAACCCTCTGGGTTGAGAACCCCGTGGTTCTCAACCTGTGGGTCCCCAGATATTTTGGCCTACAACTCCCAGAAATCCCAGCCAGTTTACCATCTGTTAGGACTTTTGGGAGTTGAAAGCCAAAACATCTGGGGACCCACAGGTTGAGAACCACTGCCTTAGGCGAATCACACTCTCTCAGCCTCAGGAAGGCAAAGCCTTTGAACCAATTTTGTCAAGAAAACCATGTGATAAGTTTGTGTTAAGATCATCACAACTTGAAGGCACACAACAATAACATATTTTTAATGTGAGAGAGCAATTGTATACCCCCACAAACTATAGGCTAGATCCAAATTTAGTCATACATAAGAGAAAATTTGTTGGAATAAGTAGACTGGCCGTGGCGGTGCAGCAGGTCAAATTGCTGAGCTGTTGAACTTGCTGACCGGAAAGTCGGTAGTTCAAATCCGCAGGATGGGGTGAGCTCCCGTTGTTAGTCACAGCTTCTGCCAACCTAGCAGTTCAAAAACATGCAAATGTGAGTAGATCAATAGGTACCGTTTTGGCAGGAAGGTAACCTTAAAGGTGTCTACGGACAATGCCGGCTCTTCGGCTTAGAAATGGAGAGGAGCACCAACCTCCAGAGTTGGAAACAACTAGACTTAATGTCAAGGAGAAACCTTTACCTTTTACTAAGTAGACTGATCATGAGGAAACCAGCCTTTGATTTTGATACGTCTAAATAAGTCTTAAATTGTCATTAATTCCATAGTCCTTGAGAGTGGTAGTTGCACATGCCTATCTAGGGAACTCTGTTATATTTAGTGCCACAAGGACATTTATATGACTTCACATGGGAAGATGAGTAAGTGTTATGTATGACCTAATTTGAGATAAAAGTGAAGGAATGCAAGGGCAAACAACATTGTTACTAGTCCAATGCTGTGTGTTTGTTTGTTTCACAACCATGTCTGTTTTCAAGTGTGGACAAAATTGTGTCTATTTTATACTTCCCATACTTCAATTATGTTTGTCAACATTGGGCTTTTAGAATTGTATTTTTATTCCTAATTTAGTATATGTGCCAATGAAGAAAACAATAAATTTGTTAAATACGTTTTAAATAATTGACATGTTCAGGGAGGAAGAGGCTGAGGTCCCTTCCAGACAGCCCCTATATCTCAGGATCTTATCCCAGGTTTTCTGCATTATACTGGATTATATGAGTCCCCACTGCCAGATAATCTGGAATAAACAGAAAATCTGGGATCAGATCCTGGGATATAAGGCCTGTCTGGAAGGGCCCTCAGCCTCTTCCTCCCTGTGCAATTATTTAAAATGTATTTAATAAATTTGTTGTTTTCTTCATCGGCACATATATTGAATCAGAAATAAAAATACAGTTCTAAAAGCCCAATGTTGACAAACATAATTGATGGGAAGTGCACATCACATGTACATTTTTAATGTTTTTGTCTTAAAATTAACACTTGGCACTTGAAAGTTTCCCCAAATCCATTAACAAACAACAACAACCTGATTTAATTGGGAGTCAGCTCTGTTCCCCTGGTGGCACATCGGGGTAAACCGCTGAGCTGCTGAACTTGCTGACTTAAAGGTGGGTGGTTCGACTCTGGGATGTGGGGTGAGCTACTGCTGTTAGCCCCAGATTCTGCCAACCTAGCAGTTTGAAAACATGCAAATGTGAGTAGATCAATAGGTACTGCTTCTACAGGAAGGTAACGGTGCTCCATGCAGTCATACTGGCGAGTTAGAGTCCAAAACACCTGGAGGGCTGAAGTTTGCCCATGCCTGGGGTAGGGGTTTTGTACTGTATCTGCTAACGTATTTCTGGAACATTTTAATCATTAATTTTATGAGTCATATGCAACACTTTGTATGGCTGTCCCTCCACATTTACGGATTCGATTTTTAAAACGGTCTCCCTAGGAATCTCTATGGGTAACTTCCTTAGGTGATTTTATGAACAGCTTCCAGCAGTGCCATTGCCATTTTTACTAGCAAGGCAAACCTTTGTAAACAAGTGGTTTTTCACAAGGCATTAAAAACTCTCTATAATAGTGATCAAATTAAAAATTCAATATCTGTTGGAATAAAAATGTGTTCATTTTTTAAAAAGATATCTGAAAGCCTGACAGATTTCTTTGAGGAGGACATTTCAAATTGCACCAGATATGAGAAGACTCTTATCTTTTGTGCTTATTCATTTGATAACCACAGACAATAGTTCAGAGAGCAGTGTTCCTGAGGTCTGAACAAATAGATACAAGAATAGGCAGCCTTTGAGCTAATGAGATCCAACTGTTTATAAGGCTTTAAAACTACGATCCCTATCACACTGGATTATATGAGTCTCCACTCCCATATAATCTGAGATAAGCAGATAATCCGAGATCAGATACTGGGATATAAGGACAGTGAGTCCCCTTTGGGGTGAGAAGGACGGGGTACAAATGTGGTAAATAAATAAATAGAAGGGGTCTGAGGTCTTTTTGACTCAATGTAGCATGTCAGATCAAAAATACTTCATACCATTTCTCATGAGACAGAACAAATATTCGATAGGTGGCCAACTTTGGGGGAAATATAAATTTCTTCTCTACGCATTGAGAATAATTGGGATCAGTAATTATCCCTAAAACAAGGTATGTACATTTTATATGTTACCTAATGTTGCTTGTGTTCAACTTTATATTTTCTGGCTCTTGTGTTTTTGAATAAAACACACTTTTGATTCTGGAAGCAGAATCCTGTAGACATGGAGCACTTCCATGCTCTACAGCAGTGTTTCCCAACCAGTGTGCCGTGAGCGATCATCAGGTGTGCCGTGGGAAATTGGAACCTCCAATACCTTTTCTTCCCCCTCCTGCCGAACACTTTTTCTTCTCCACTCGGGCTCTCTTCTTCCTAGCCTTGCTCTGCTCACTTTGCCTCGCTTTGCTCACGCTGCCGCTTCTGCGGGAGGGGGGAGGGAGGAAGACGTGACCCATGCGGGCATTACTGCACAGACTCGCCCCACATCTTCCTCCACAGTGCTCTCTGGATATAGGTGAACGACAACTCCAAAATTCAAGGCCAATGCCCACCAAACTCTTATAGTATTTTCTCTTGGTTATGGTAGTTCTGTGTGGGAAGTTTGATTCCCTTCCCTCATTGGTGGAGTTCAGAATGCTCTTTGATTGCAGGTGAACTATAACTCCCAGCTGTTGAGCAAGATTTTTGTGTGTGTCTTTCTGCTATTCCTGCCAGGATATCTATGTTGTGTTCATTGAAACAGGCCCAGGTTTCACACTGAGTGTATAAATACATTTAAAAACATATTAACTATATGTATTACTGTGTTAGAGTGTCATTTTGTTTCATTTTGGTTGGTGGTGTGCCCCAGGATTTTGTAAATGTAAAAAATGTGCCGCAGCTCAAAAAAGGTTGAAAAACACTGCTCTACAGTACACTAGAATTTTTGCTGTGAAAAATTCACAACTTGCATGATGCTTTAAAAAAAACAACACATAGTACACGAAGGTTAGATATTTCAGTGTTTATCTTCTGAAAGGGTTTGGTTGAGTTTGACCAAAAAGACATGGAAAAAAAGACCAATATTATTCAACACAAATTTTGGTTTCTTTCTGTATATTTGTGCCTACAGATACAGAAAGCATGTGACCGTAAGGTTGCAGGTTCGAATCTGGGGAGCGGGGTGAGCTCTCGCTGTTTGCCCCAGCTTCTGCCAAACTAGCAGTTCAAAAACATGCAAATGCGAGTAGATCAATAGGTACCGTTCTGGCGGGAAGGTAACGGCGCTCCATGCAGTCATGCCAGCCACATGACCTTGGAGGTGTCTAAGGACAATGCTGGCTCTTTGGCTTAGGAATTGAGATGAGCACCAACCCCCAGAGTCGGACACAACTGGACTTAATGTCAGGGGAAAACCTTTACCTATGCATGCAGAAAGCAAGAGGACTTTATCATGATGGAGTCTTATCTTTAAAACGAAATGTCATACAAGGAAAATGAAATGCTGATTACACAAAGAACGCGCATTTAAGGTTTTGTTTAGAATTTTAAAAATAATCAAGAAAGAAAATCTGGTATTGACTGAATCTTTTATCAGAAAATTGTGATGTGCAGCTGTGGGATTGACTCACAAAATGGACAGATATCCAGTCCAGGCTACTCATGGGAGAAGCAGAAGAGATCTATTTTGATGATTTCTCTTTGCCTTTCCACCATCCTTGATAGTGTCACTTCTTGCATTGTTATCAAATCACAGGGCCCAGCAGAAGAAAGGGCAAAATTGGTAAAAATAAATAAATAAATAAAATAGCCTGCCGTCCTCCATTGGGATTTCCTGTGAGCTGAATTCATAGGCCCATAAGGTCACGAAGAGTCAGAAGCAACGGAACAAATAACAATAAATGAGCTGAGTTTCTGCTGACAGCTATTCTGAATGCAGGATCATACTTTTGCAGTTGAGAAATGATATGAAGTATTTTTTCTATTTAAATTGCAATAGCCTGTGTTTAACTAAAAGTATAGTGTCGCCTTTTAAATAGAAACAAGCCAATACTTTTGCATTAGGGAGCAAATAAAGTAAAAATGCAGTTTGTCTATATTTCAACCAGAACTCATTCTAAAGTGCAAAATGCAACCTAACTTGAAATTGCACCACAAATTGTACCATCAGTATGTGTCATTTGTATATTACTGCTAGTAGTATACTTATACACAATTGCACAGAATTATTGGAATGTGTGGTCACATACTAGTATTATTATCTAGTCACCTAACTGGCATCTAATGTGTGGGTTCTGTCTGTAATTACTGTAATTGAAATGCAAATTGTTCTTCCTTTAGAACCAGATTTTGAGAGCTAGAAAACATTCTGAAAGAAATAGCCTTCTATATTAGCATTTGTTATGGGATTGGATGTTTGACATTTCCATATTAAAACCATGCTTAATCTAGTACAGATGAAGGGACACCAATGTAGGGGCACAGGCTCACCAGCACAAGCTTAGGAGTCCCTTCAAAGGCCCAAGTAGCAGTGCAAGGAGGAAGCCATACGCTGGATTCTTAGACAAAGAAGAGACTGCAAGAGATTGCCTTAGAGAACTTACTGTTTAAACTTTCAACTGATAACCAATGTACCTGTATGCTGAATACATTAAGTTTGTAAATAAACCAACTACCGTATGTTATTTTTAACGAAGTCTACTTTTTTTTGTCTCTTGAGAGCATAATTTAAAAACAAATACCGTGTTTCCCCGAAAGTAAGACAGCGTCTTACTTTCTTTTCCCCCCGAAAAGTCCCCCTACGTCTTACTTTCGGGGTACGGCTTACATTGGGCGACAGTAAGCCGTACCCGGTGCCACGCCCCCGCCGCCAGCGCCGCTGCGCTGCTGCCGCCATCACGCCGCCGCCCGCCGGCCCCTCGGCGCGGCACACCTCCGCGGCGCACCTCCTGCCAGGCCTCAAGGAAGGGTGGGGAAGAGAGCCAGAGGCGTGGCAAGCGGCGCTGCGTCACTCTGACGCGTCGTCCCTTCTCCCGCCCATGGCGCTCTTTCCCCACCTTTGGAAGGGAGGAGGAAGAGCGCCATGGGCGGAGAGAAGGCGCGTCACTCTGACGCGTCGTCCTTCTCCCGCCCATGGCGCTCTTTCCCCACCTTTGGAAGGGAGGAGGAAGAGCGCCATGGGCGGGAGAGAGGCGCTGCGTCACTCTGACGCGTCGTCCCTTCTCCCGCCCATGGCGCTCTTTCCCCCACCTTTGGAAGGGAGGAGGAAGAGCGCCATGGCGCGAGAGAGCGGGCGCTGCGTCACTCTGACGCGTCGTCCCTTCTCCCCGCCCATGGCGCTCTTTCCCCACCTTTGGAAGGGAGGAGGAAGAGCGCCATGGGCAGGAGAACTTCCTCCGCCTGCGTCACTCTGACGCGTCGTCCCTCTCCCCGCCCATGGCGCTCTTCCTCCTCCCTTCCAAAGGTGGGGAAAGAGCGCCATGGGCGGGGAGAAGGACGGCGCTGCGAGTGACGAGCGCCGCCTTCTCCCCCCCCATGGCGCTCTTCCTCCTCCCTTCCAAAGGTGGGGAAAGAGCGCCATGGGCGGAGAGAGGGACGACGCGTCAGAGTGACGCAGCGCCTTCTCCCGCCCATGGCGCTCTTCCTCCTCCTTCCAAAGGTGGGGAAAGAGCGCCATGGGCGGGAGAAGGGACGACGCGTCAGAGTGACGCAGCGCCGCTCTCCGCCCATGGCGCTCTTCCTCCTCCCTTCCAAAGGTGGGGGAAAGAGCCATGGGCGGGAGAAGGGACGACGCGCCAGAGTGACGCAGCCCGCTCTCGCCCATGGCGCTCTTTCCCACCTTTGGAAGGGAGGAGGAAGAGCGCCATGGGCGGGAGAAGAAGGACGACGCGTCAGAGTGACGCAGCGCCTGGGGGTGTCTTATTTTCGGGGAAACACGGTATATTTTATGGGAGAGTATATGTTTTTTGGGCAACTGAAATAACACTTCTGAAAATCTGCTATATATTTTGTGCATTAGCATATTCTGTCTTTGTTCCTAGCAGTTCAAAGAGTATATCAGTCTAACAGCCGAGAAACCTAATTTTCCTTGCATGAATACTAATGGAGGTATACCAGTAAAGAGAATGAAGTGCGCAATAGGAAAAGTATGCCAAGGAATGTTCTAAGGCATTTTGGGTATTTGGTGCCTTTTGCAAAGGACCAACATCTTTCATTTGGTTTGGATCAGACTTGTATTTTAATCATATTTCAAAGGTTGTGATAGCAGAGCACTTCCCATGGGACTGAGAGTCCTAGCCAGGAGCTTGGAGTTGAGAGAAGTACATGTTGTACATCATGGTGTGGCCCTCCACACTTTAAGACAATTCCCTTCACTCAAATATTTGTAGTTTGAGGCAGCTGCCTGTTTGCCTAATGGTAGGGTCTATTCTATGACAAAATGCAAATATATGTTTTTGACGAGCAAAATTTATTTTTTGTTTGTTAGAAGTATAGTAAGGATACGTGGCATAAACTTGTTGTGCAGATCTCTTTCTGTTTTTGCCATATGATGAAGAAACTGTCAAGCTGGTTGCATTGAAGGAAACAGGAAATGAGCAGGAGGAAGTATGTGTGCACAAAGGAAGGGATGGTCAAATTAATTCTGCACATCAGGGAAAAGCTAAATTAGAAAAGCACACATAAAGGGACACAAATGTATTATTTCTCTAAATTACCGAAGCAGCATTATAAACATAAGAGGTATTTTCAAGTGGCATTTCTGCCTTGTATCTGTAGGCTATGCAATTGTGTGAACAGCTCTGATCTTCCTCCCTATGTGATGTGCAATAATTATCTTAATGAAGATGGCTAGTGCACTGCTTATCCATACCATGGGCCGGACAAGATACAATGATGATGCACTTACAGTGTGGGAAGAAGCAAATGACTTCTGCTGGTAGGAAGTTTGTACTGAAAAATCATTGAAAGAGTTCTGTCTCTGTGTTAGGATATAAATTCGCTTATGTAGTCTATAGTCTTGATACTTGTTGTACACAGACGGTATCCGCATTACAAACAAGATAGGTTCCATACAGGCCTGTAGCCAGGGGGGCTAAGGGGGCTTCAGCCCCCCCCCCCCGAAATTCTCAGGGTGGTCCGCGAAAAGACCTTACTGGTACATTATTTAAACTGTTATGTTTATTCATATCATGATCTGATCACCATGCTCATTATATCCCACATTCATGGGGTTATTAGGATAACAATACAAAAGATTTGCTAGGGTAGACCCTCTTCCACCCAGTCTCAGCCCCCCCCCCGAACCAAACTCAGCCCCCTCCGAAACAAAATCCTGGCTACGGCCCTGGTTCCATAGGTTTGTTCTTAAGCTGAATTTGTATGTAAGTTGGAAAGGGTACATTTTTAATTATAACTCCATCCATTTTTAAAGTTTTGGATAGCATAGGGAAGTATTTTGGATAGCATAGTTAACATCCCAGTAATGTCTGTCTTGCTGTCTGAGCTCTGTTCAGAAGATTTCACCTTATTTTCTGTCCCTATGGACAGTTAGATTTTGTATTGTCATGTAAACAGTGATTGGTGAAAAATCTTAAGTGGATACACCTTTTCCCCATGATAACTTTTAGAGGAATGAATTTCCTTTTCTGTGTCTCATCCCTATTTGTAACTAGGATTCATATATAAGTCTGATGTTTGCAGCTTGGGGACTGACCGCCATTCTCTCCCCCCCCCCCGGCTCTGGTGATAAGTGCAAAAATTGCTTTCTATATAATTACGTGGGTGGTTGGAGTGGGCAGTCATGCAATTTGGAAAATGTAATCACCTGAAAATAGTTGCTACAAGTAGAACAGCATTTTAAAATCAACTATGTTAATAGAAAAAATATTTGTACCAATTCAATAATTATTTTATCATCATATTTCTGACCATGACTTTATTTACTCTAAAGTTATTTGCAATAGCTGAGAAAATATTAGTTACATAAATGTTGGAATTCAACCCCACACTGCCCAAGTCCTCAACGAGGAGCAGTTATTTTAGACAAAGGGCTTCCCTTCTTCCATGTCTCCTGTATGACAGTTGGAAATGTTTCTATTTTTCTCTCCTGTTTCTGCTCTCATTCTGATTGGTTATGTAGAATAAATAGATACTTTTCTACAGCAAGTCTTTACTTTGACTTCTGTTTCTTACATCTTTGAATGTGTTGTGTGCTTTGAGATCTCTCTCTCTGCTTGTGTGTCAGGAGAGATGTAGTGATTGGAGTCGTCCCCCCCCCCTCTTTGAAACATTAGAAGAGATGGGTGTTAGAGTAGCTCAGACCCAGTTCTTGGTTATTAAGAAATGCAGTTATTTCTTATTGTAAATAGACATTTTGTAATTTTTAAGATTAGATTCTGTATCTTTGCCTGCCTAGGCTCTTAATTCTTTACAGCCACATCCAGGGCCGGCCCGACCTAATTTGGGGGGGTACGCGAAGAAATTTTGTCGCCCCCCCCGCCGCCGCCGCCACTCACCGCCGCCGCCACGGCCACACTGCCGCTGCGCTGCCACGCTCCTCCGCCGCTGCCGCGCCGCGCGCCCCGCTCTCCACCATCGGCCGCGGCACACCTCCGGGCGCACCTTTCCGGCGGCGGCGCATGCGAGACGCACGCCCACTCGCTCCCAAAGCGCCGCGCTTTGGAGCCAGCGCATGCGTTGCCCTGCGCCGCTGTCACGCGTGCGCAGAGAAAGCACTTACAGGCGCTATAACGCCTGTAGACGCTTCTGCGCACGCCACTCTTCCCACGCGCCTGCCGCTTTGGAGCTAGCGCGCATGCGTGCAGTGCAGGTTTTGCGCATGCGCGCTGGCTCCAAAGCGGCAGGCGCGCTTCGGAGGGAGTGCGCGTGCGCAGAAGCGTCTACAGGCGCTATAGCGCCTGTAGGAGCTCTCTGCGCACGCGGACGGCGGCGCAGGGCAGTGTGGCGGCGGTGGGGCGCGGAGTCGGCGCGGCGCCCCAGCCGGTGGTGCCCCTCCCAGGCGATGGCGCTCTACGCGGCCGCGTAGGTCGCGGAATCCCTGGGGCCGCCCCTGGCCACATCACACGGTACTTCGCGTTCTGCTCGCTAATGAGCTGATGCTCAACTTTTTGTATCTTGTTTGATTTTTGGATGCTCTGCTATATCTTAGGGTAGTTTTCCTTAACAATAAAGACTTATTGGAAAGATATCTTTAATATCTTATTTCAAATGATGAGGCCTTTAGAGCAGGGGTGCTCATTAGTTAGATCGCGATCTACTGGTAGATCGCATAGGGTGTCCTGGTAGATCACAGGCAGGGCGGGAGGAAGGCTCGGTCCCGCCCTGCAGGCTCCCGAAGCCACCCAAGTGCTGCCGGCCCTGGGTTATCTGAGGTCCTTTCCACACAGTTGAATAAAATCCCATGTTATCTGCTTTGAATCAGATTATATGACAGTGTGGACTCAGAAAACCCAGTTCAAAGCAGATATTATGTTATATGTTTCACATTTTTGTAGTGGGTAGGTAGATCATTTTGACTTGGTTGTTTTATAAGTAGCTCGCATGCTGAAAAAGTGTGAGCAACCCTGCTTTAGAGAGTTATATCTGAGAGTCTGTGCCTCTGTATACAAACTTGACAGATTCTTAAGGTCCTCAAGGGAGGGCTTTATCTCTGTCGCTGTGATTACAGGCCTCTCTGGTGAGAACATGGCCAAAAAGAGCGTTTTCAGTGGTTGCTCCCAGAGTTTGTACTTCCCTTCCAGAGGAGGCTAACCTGGTCACCCCTCTGCTCTTCTTTTACCAGTAGACAAATATATTTTCATGCACACAAGTTTTTAATTGGCAACTCTTATATTTTTAACTTTACTTTTAAATTATTTTATATATTTTTCAAAACAAATTGAATAGTTTCAATGTGATGATTTAGTGTATTGTTTTTCAATTTTACCATCAAGTTTTGAACTGCTCTCGTTATTAGGTTTTGTAAACTGCATCAATTTCCATTTTGAGGGGAAAGTGCCATATATAAATACCAAAATAAAATAATACATGCATATTACATATTATCTAATGCACTTTACTGTAGAAGTGTCTAGCCTGCCAAAATATGCAGTAGACAGAAGCTGGTTGTTATGTGTCAATGATTTAAACAAGGAAGAGAAACAGGATACGAAGACAAATAAAGGTTGCCAAAGGAAAAACAATTAATCTTGTTGCTGTGTTTTTAAACAATCTGGACTGTCTTGTTACTTGAATTAGCTTTGGCTACTAATGTAACTTTGTCCCATTATTAATTCTGCCCTGCTGAGCTCTATATATTTTAGGGAGATAGGACTATATGCCTAGAACCAAACCCATACCCAAATCACACTGCTTTGGACAGCAATAACATCCATCACTTATATAAATTAAGGTTGTTGCTGTGTTTTTAAACAATCTGGGATACTTTTACTAATGTAACTTTGTCCCAATATTTCAGGCTCTATATATTTTAGAAAGAAGAGAGATACTGGAGATCACTATCCTATAATATGAGTTCTATCGGCCATAGCAGAGGACCTGATGAACCAACCTGGACACAGCATATTATTTGAGAGCACAGAAATGCTGAACCACTCTAACAACTGCCATATCAGACTACACAGAGAAGCCACCGAAATACACAGGATATGGACAATTTAAACAGAAAGGGACCATGAAAATGAACAAAATCTGGCTACCAGTATTTTAAAAACCTCTAAAATCAGGACATTAAATAAAGAACAACACTCATAAAGCAGGGGAATTCCAGACAAGATCAATCAGGGCCAGCAAATTGCCAACAAAGGATTCCCCCAGAAATCAATCATCCAGGCTTTGAAGCTGGAAGGTCATTAAATGCTAATCAAGGTGGTCAATTGCAACATTCACACCTGTGTCAAGCAGGCCCGGATTACCCATAAGGCCAACCTAGGCCAAAGCCTAGAGCGGGACCCATGAGGGGCAGCAGGTCCGGACCCCCCCCAAAAAGTTTTTAAAAAATATTCAAAAAAATTTCAAAAAAATAATAAAAAATAAAGTGCGCATGCGTGCGGCCCCCCTTTGCTCGCTCCAAAGGCTTTGCCCCTTCCCCCGCCTCCGCCTTCACCTTCTTGCCGGCATGGTGGCTTTAGGAGGGAGGAGCTGTGGGGAGGCCCTGGGGGTGGGGCTTTCCTCCTCCTCGCCGGCGAGGGGGTGAGGCGGGGCCAGGGCAGAGCCGAGGGTGGGGCTTTCCTCCTCGCCGGCGAGGGGGCGGGGCCGGGCTGGGGCAGAGCCGGGGGTTGGGCTTTCCTCCTCCTCGCTGGTGAGGGGGCGGGGCGGAGCCGGGGGTGGCGGTAGATGGCCCTTTTGGCCTAGGGTGGCAAAAGGGCCTGATCCGGGCCTGGTCTCAAGCAGACAAGAGTTCTTTCTTCCACCCTGGACATTCCACAGATATATAAACTCCACTTGCCTAGTTTCCAACAGACCTCACAACCTCTGAGGATGCCTGCCATAGATGTGGATGAAATGTCAGGAGAGAATGCTTCTGGAACATGGCCATGCAGCCCGGAAAACTCAGAGCAACCCAGTGAAAGCCTTTGACAACACATAGTTCTGGCTGAGTAAGATTATTTTGAAATCAGAAATGAGGCTAGACATGTGGAGAAGTTTCAGAAGAAAAATATTGTTTTTGTCATGTACAGCACTAAATTTGGGACTTTAAACAGCAGCACCATTCATGTTTTGCATAGTGGGGCAGGGAGGAGGTAGATTTTTCTTTATTAAAGTGATTCCTGTGGACAAGAATATGTGAAAACCGTAATAGTACGATAGGGTGGGGTGACTGAAAATCATTACTGGAATTAATTATGGTACACATAATGTACATACATAGCTATGGTGAAACAATGCCTGTTTCAGTGATCAAAAGTTTCTCTAGAAATATTGGGCTTAAAAAAACATGCATATGCCACGTTTCAGTAGAGAAGACATTGACATTACTAACTAATGCACTCTTCTAAAGAAATAGTCACAAATAGAAAAACTTTATAGTACTACTACTACGGGCACAGTGGGTGGATGTTATCCTTGAAGTGGCTGGCTTGACCTTGAAGGAGCTGGGGGTGGCGAAGGCAAACAGGAAGCTCTGGTGTGGGCTGGTCCATGAGGTCACAAAGAGTCGGAAGTGACTGAACGAAGTGACTGATCCCAGCAACTACAACTCCCAAATGATAAAATCAGCCCCCCCCCAAACTGCACAAGTATTCAAATTTGGGCATATTGTGTATTTGTGCCAAATTTGGTCCAATTAATGAAAATACATCCTCCATATCAGATATTTACATTATGATTCATAACAGTAGCAAAATTACAGTTATGTAGCAATGAATATAATCCTACGTTTTGGGGTCACCACAACATGAGGAACTGTATTAAGGGGTTTCGGCATTAGGAAAGTTGAAAACACTACTTTAAGGAAATAATTCTTCCTAGACATTTTCACCTACCATAGAAGTTCTTCCTAACGATTTGGACTGTTTCATCTTTTCTCCTTGTTCTTGCCCCTTTATTCCTTTCCTTATTTGCTCCTAAGGAAGCAAAAATAGTAATCATGAAAAACTAAAATTGTGCTCTTATTTTTGTAAGTGGTGCTGTCAGCTACACAGGAGGGTTTTTCTTTCAAAAAGTAATACCCAAGTCTCTATTTTATTTCTTTCACAGCTGATGGACTATCTATGCATGATATGATAGAGGAAACCTTACTCTACTGATATAGTCATTTCTTTTTCCGATTGACTGATTGGAACCATGAATCTGAAGCTAAAAGCGAGAGTTGTCATTGAATTTCTGGCAAAAGAAGGTTATGCACCTAAGGAAATCCATAATAAATTGAAGAATGTATTGTTGAAGGCTTTCGTGGCTGGAATCACTGGGTTTTTGTAGGCTTTTCGGGCTATATGGCCATGTTCTAGAAGCATTCCCTCCTGACGTTTCGCCTGCATCTATGGCAAGCATCCTCAGAAGTTGTGAAGTCTGATCTCACAACCTCTGAGGATGCTTGCCATAGATGCAGGCGAAACATCAGGAGGGAATGCTTCTAGAACATGGCCATATAGCCCGAAAAACCTACAACAACCCAGCTTGAAGAATGTTTATGATTTGGCCCCTTCTGACTTTTATCTGTTTGGATCCCCGGAAGACAACCTACGTAGTTTCAGATCAACATTAAAACAGCTTTAAAATCATGGGACACGAAACAAAACCCTGAATTTTTCCAAAATGGTTTGATGGCTGGGTTAAACAATGGTGCAAATTTGTACGATTTGATGGTGACTATGTTGAATGGTAGTTTTGTGTAGTGGACAGTTCAGGCTATGATCTATAGCAACTTCTGCTGTTATATGTTCATTCATAATGTTTTAATGATACTGAAGGCAAAACTTTTTGACCCGTCCTCCTATGTTCAAAATTCAGACAACTTTCATTCCGGAAAAATGTAAATATTACCCATATAAGTGAAAACACAAAATCATAAAGGTATATCTTAATGAAGTATATTATTTTACAATGCAGAAATATTTTTGGCCAAGTGGAAACATGTTTTAACAGGCAAGGCAGTGTCTCGTGTTAAAGCTGCCAGCATTCTGTAATAGCATCTGGTTAACGTTATGAAATTAAAGCTTTGTCAGCATTTTCAGTTAGCATCTAGCCCAGAAATTTAAAGCACTGTTCTTGCTCACAACTCCAATGCAAATTACATGTATGTTGGCAAGTCAGATTTAAATAAGAAGCAGAATATTGACAACATATTTAAAATTAAATAGGCAGTTTTAAAAATAGATTGTAGGAAAAAATCCTTTTTTATTTGCAGTTGTTCAAAGCAATTGCAATGCTTGTTTTACTATTAATAGGTTTTCCAAACAATTTTTTTATCATACTGACCAAAGGACTTATTTCAGCTGAACATAGTTCTTTATATTTATTTTATTTATGTACCACATTTGTACCCCCCCCTTCTCACCCCAAAGGGGACTCAAGGTGGCCTTACAACAGGCAGCAATTTGATGCCATACACATATATTGTAGCAGTAATTTGGAGTCCCAAAACTCCCTAGGCAATACCTTTTCCCCAGGCGGCGCATTCGGGTGAGCACAGGGACGATTAACGCAACAATTTTACTGCGGTTCAATGAAACCAGTCTTTATTGAGGCACATCAGCTGACGGGGTCCACCCCCTCTTTACAGAACGAGCTGCTGGAGGGTAGAACCTCGAGCATTTCCAGCACACAGGTTTTATACAAACAATGGTGGCAATATTTCAGTCCCACCCTTCTTCATGCATTGCATTGGCTAGCATTCATGAACTCACACTACACTACCCAATTAAACAAAGCATTCTAGCATCTCATTCCTATTTGTTAATAAACTGTGGCGCAGTATGAATTTCCATCATTGTTCTATGTTATTGCTTTTATGAGCAAAGTGTTCTCAAATTGTTACATTACTACTGGGAAACCTGCCAAGTGGAAGCTTTCATTTGCCATGCGCGTCTTCTAGCCAAGTGTTAACTTTGTAAACAAATGCAGCATGGTAACTATTAGGCCAATCCCTGTGCTCACCCGAATGCGCCGCCTGGGGAAAAGGTATTGCCTAGGGAGTTTTGGGACTCCAAATTACTGCTACAATATGTCCACAAAATAAACAATTACAATTAAAACCAAACAGTTAAAACATCAATTATTAAATCATCAATTTAAATCTTTATTTATGTTCCACTTTATCTCCCCAGAGGGATTCAGAGCAGATTACAGTACATATAAGGCAAATATTCGATGCCTTTTAACACGAACGACAACATATAATACACAAATAAGGTAAAGGTATTCCCATTTTTTCCATTTCCAGCATCTGGAGGTGATGCTCAACTTCTGGCCATGTGGAGGTGCTGTTGTTCTATTTTCCCATGCCGAAGGCCATAGCCTTCTCCGACCTTTTGTCAGCATGCTGCATGGGCACCCTTTTACCTTCCTATTACTGCTAACTGTATAGCAGTTAAAATTAAGTTATTTAGGGCTTACTTCCAGGCCAGTGGTCTTGATCCCAGATTAATATGCTGACATGTATTCCTAAAGCCTGGATACATGAGGTGGGTTGTGTGGGTGTTAATCTTTCTCAGTTTTGCCCACTGAATTCTCTATAGGAGCAGGTAAGACCTGGGAACAAGAGAGAGGGTCTTCTCAGTGGCTGCTTCCCGAATTTGATATTTTCTCCCTAGTGAGGTCAGGATGGGCCTATCCTTGTCAACTTTCCAGTGACAGGTTAAATATTTTTGTGCCACCAGGTTTTTTTACAAAGGGATGAGCCTTGGGCTCATCATGTTGTGTGTATATTTTTAAATGCATTTTAATATTTTAATGTTTTAACTTATACATTGTTTAATTGTTTTATAAATTTTACATTCATACTTTTCTTTAGAATTTTTGATTTTTAAACTTGTAAGCCTTCTTGTGTCCCATTATCTGGAAAATGTCAAAGTAAAAATGAATTAAAATGATAATAAATAAGTAGTAGTTGTTGTCCCATGGAACTCACTTATATCTAATATTAAACAGAGATCAGATTGTATTACTCATGGTAGGGAAGCATAGTAGGGAAGGAATAGATATTTGAACCACTTCATCGAATCCAACAACATTCCAGGCATTGTTGCAGTTGTTGTTGTTTATTCATTCAGTCACTTCCGACTCTTTGTGACCTCACAGACCAGCCCATGCCAGAGCTCCCTGTTGGCTGTGGCTAGGCCCAGCTCCTTCAAGGTCAAGCCAGTCACTTCAAGGATACCATCCATCCAACTTGCCCTTGGTCAGCCTCTCTTCCTTTTTCCTTCCATTTTCCCCAGCATCACTATCTTCTTCAAGCTTTCCTTTCTTCTCATTATGTGGCCAAAGTGCTTCATCTAATATCAAAGTACTTGGCCTCTAATATCCTTCCCTCCAGTGAGCAGTCTGGTATTATTTCCTGTAGTATGGACTTGTTTGATCTTCTTGCAGTACATTTTTGGAAATACAGTATAAAGGTAAAATTTTGTCTGAAAGTGTCCTTGAATCTATAATAAAGTTTTTATATTATTCATATGTAAATTTCAAATTTTATTTTCTCCAGGCAGCTTACTATATGCTTGTTTTTATAGGCATATTGATATAATGCTACTTCTACTAATTGTCTAACATCACTCTTTGAGAATTATCTATATTTCTTCTGTAAGAAACCTTGTCTAGGATCTTCCCCTTGTGGCCAGATGAGAGATTGCACTGCAGGTGTAATGTTCATGCATACTGAAACCTTGGATGATGTTGAAAACCTGCATAAGCGATACTTTCTCCTCTTTTCCAATTGAAATAACTTTTAAAATGTGAATGTGCACTGTGCATACTTGCAGAGAGATCCTATACACGCACAAATAACTGGTGTGTAAAAAAATCTTACATAGGATTGGGTATTAAATATTTTTCTCGGTAGAAAGATTTGGTACAAGACCAGTATTTTCAAGCTGGAAATAATTTGTTTTGATTAAGGGAGGTGATTAAAGCTTTGCTTTGGTTTCTAATGAACACATTTGAATTATGATTTGTCAAGAACCATTTCTGGTTTTGGAGATATTATCCCTTTCTCCCACCCAGTTTATGGGAAATGAAGAACAGTTTTCACTGATTCATACAATTAGAAGCAAACAAGCAGATGTAATCTACTGCAGTCTCAATCACTCACTTAGACCCACAGATCAATCTGTAGCAGACAGTGTGCCAAAGGCACAGAAGGAGGACGGTGGAAATCAATGCAGAGCTGTAATTCAAACAAGCATTTTTAATTTTAACGACAAATTTAATTGTCAAATAAGATTAGAACAATCAAATAAGGAATATTTTACAGAAGACTCCCCCCACCAACTCCCCAATATAAATATTAATATTTTAGTTCTATTAGGTTCATCAGGGAACCCTCAGTGGCACAGCAGGGTTAAACCGCTGAGCTGCTGAACTTGCTGGCCAAAAGGTTGGCAGTTCAAATCTGGGAGTGGGTTGAGCTTCCACTGTTAGCTCCAGCTTCTGCCAACCTAGCAGTTTGAAAACATGGAAATATGAGTAGATCAATAGGTACCGCTCTGCTGGGAAGATAATGGCGCTACATCGATCATGCTGGCCACATGACCTTGGAGGTGTCTACGGACAATGTTTAGAAATGGAGATGAGCACCACGCCCCAGAGTTGGACACAATTAGGCTTAATGTCAGGGGAAACCATTACCTTTTCTTTAGGTTCATCAGTGATATAAAATAACCTTTAAGTTATACGCCATCTCTTTTCAGGGGAACTTTATGGGCTGTACGACTCTGTAGACTTACCAAGCATCAAAGAAAGACTGAAATTTATTAGGAATGTTTTCTAACTCCGCACTCTGCAAAAAGGGTCTTCTGAAGCTAGTTCCCTCCCTTTTCACATCTATAGTTATGCCAGAATCTGAGAATATATGTTAATAACCTCTTTGTATTCTGAAACAATAGAAAAGGGGGACTTATCAATCATTCCGTGTTTTTGGACCTAGGGTATCATATTGTCAAAGCCTTGAATTGTTTTTGTGAAAAGGAAAAATAATCCTTGTGAAGTGGGGAAGAGAAACAATTTGAAATCATTATGGTTTAGTCTGTGGACCGTTTGCCATACAAAATCATGACTTGGAACTCAAATGAATGTAAGAAGTCTTATCATAGAAACAATAAGTACCATTAATTAAAGCAAACCAATGGGTGTCATGGGTATTAAGTGATTGATTCATTTCTGTGTTTAGTTATCGTACTTTTAAATCAGACTTATCTGCATGGTGTGTAGAATCTGTTAAAACATAAAACGCATTAAAGATATGACAATATAAAACTGTGATGAAACCTTTAACAGAGAATGAAGCATGACAACACATAAAAAATTTTTTTACTGTGTTAGAAGCGACTTGAGAAACTGCAAGTCGCTCCCGGTGTGAGAGAATTGGCCGTCTGCAGAGACGTTGCCTAGCCCTAGGGGACGCCCGGATATTTTGCCATCCTGTGGGAGGCTTCTCTCATGTCCCCACATGAGAAGCTGGAGCTCACAGACAGGAGCTCACCCCATCTCGCAGATTTGAACCTCCAACCTTCAGGTCAGCAGTTCAGCCGGCACAAGGTTTTACTTCATTGCACCACTGCGTCTCCTATAAAATAAAATTAAGATCAAGTATAAGAACTGCCTTGAATCTCATTTTGGAGGAAATATGGAATAGAAATAAATTAAATAAATAATAGCAAAACTTGGCAGAACGAACATTGTTCATAAAACTCTTGAGGGAATTAAATATTTTCCATCTTGTGCCAAACAAAGGTAACAATGGAGGCAACAAGCAATTTGGTCTACAGATACGTGTTACTACGATCAAAGAGCAAAAGCCTATAAAATCCTTCCTCTCCCAAGTCAGTTTATATATGGACAAGGTAGCTGCAATTAATATTTTTCATCATACAGTTCAAGTGGGAAATAATTGCATTGCCCAAACATGGCTACAAAGGACTTATTTTTCATAAAATATGTACAGCAACATCCTGCCACAATTTTTGACTAGAATGGGGAGATGGTGGCTGTAATAATAATAATAATAATTACATTTGCTGTTACTACTTCATGATGAAAGCTGTTAAACGAGCACACTTGTAATGCTAGTAGGAAAGACTTTGAATCACATCTGAAGTCCCACCAATTTGCTGTAAATGGGATGGAGTAGGGGTAGTTTTATTTTCCTTCCATTCCTGGTGGGAGGGCTTTATCTCCTTTCAGCTCCAGGACTGCTATAAATTTTGGTTGTGTTTGGGAACGTTTTAAGGCAACAAAAGAGAGTTAGGATCCTGTGAACATCCATCCCAAACCAAGTTTTGGCCCCATCCTTTTCTCATGGTGAACTTTATACTGCTGGGAGTTCTCTATGGACAGAATAACACTTACGCCTCCTCACCAGGTCTTCCTCTAAATTAACATAAACAAAGTTTAAAAGCAAAACTGATTGATTCTTCCTTTCTATACTTTCAGGATACTGGAGTTGGAAAATCAAGTATAGTTTGTCGATTTGTTCAGGATCATTTTGACCACAATATTAGCCCTACTATTGGGTAAGTATTACTGTGTATATTTGTACACTCTAGTAAAGTTAAATACGGTAAATATAGTTAACTCCGTATATTCTTGAGTGTAAGCCGACCCAAATATAAGCCGAGGCACCTAATTTTACCACAAAAAACTTGGAAAACGTAATGACTCAAGTATAAGCCGAGGGTGGGAAATGCAGCAGCTACTGGTAAATTTCAAAATAAAAATAGATACCAATAAAATTACATTAATTGAGGCATCGGTAGGTTAAAAGTTTTTTTAATATTTACACAAAACTGCCTTTTGTTAAGACTGTCCAACTCTGATTAAACCATTATTCTAACCTTCTTTAATATAAATGTGCTTACGCATCCTTCCAATAATAAGAGTAAAATAATAAATATAATAATAGAGTAAAATAATAAATGTAAAATAATAATAGAGTAAAATAATAATGTAATGATGACAATAATAAAGAGAGTAAAATAAATCTAATAATATCAAATAGAGTAAAATAATACATTTAATAATAACAATTATAAATAAAGTAATAAATGTAATAGTAATAATAACAACAACAACAGAGTAAAATAATAAATAACTTTGACTTGAGTATAAACCGAGGGGGCTTTTTCAGCCTTAAATAAGGGCTGAAAAACTCAGCTTATACTCAAGTATATATGGTAAATCCCTTTATAATTCACAAGATGTGAGAGAATAACTGTACTGAATTCATTGTTCTGAATGTTATCTATATATATAAAATTGCTCGGTCCGTTTAATGTCGTATATAGGCAACGAAACTATAAATCGCAGAACCACCAAACTCGACAACTGACTGACCCAGACCACAAGGTACATACAACACTAAAAAAACCAGACCTAGGTACTTCGCAACACCCTAAAACACCAGCCCCCAAAAACTAGCAACGGGACTCCCACCCCGGCCTCTCCGCTGCCAGCACGAACCTTTAGAACATTCGCACATGGCAGACAAAGCGCTGCGGCCTGATCCCACACACTTCGCCACACAACCACACGCCCCACTCCAAGCCTGCCAGCAACACACTTCCCTACCCACGATCACTAACCAACACACACATACACACGACACCAACAAATAAACAACATACTCTACCCCCCTTCCCACGCACATGGCCGCCAAACTCCTCCTCCTGCGCCGCCTCAGCCCTGTGGGGATCCCTCTTCCCTCTCCGCCAGCCACCATCTACCTACACAGGCGCCCTTCGGAGAACAACCAGCAGCAGCACCGCTGCCGCGCCTCCTTCTCCCTCTGCCGGGTCCCCCCTCTCTCCCTCCCTCCCTCATCGCCTCCACGCCCCACGGGACGAGGGTCCCGGCTCCGGAGCCACCTTGGGACTGAGAGAAAGCGAAGGAGAGCCCAGCTCAGAAGGAGCCACCCGCCTCGGAGCCCAGAGGAGCCCGCCAAAGAAAGAGAGAGAGAGAGCCCAAGGGGAATCGCCGCCTCCTCGCCGCCCCGCGCCTTCTTCTTCCTTCTTCAGTGCGGAGGAGGAGGAGAAGCAGCCCAGGAAGGAAAAGAGGAGGGAGGAGCAAGAGGGGATAGAAGGAAGGACAGGGCAGAGGGAAGAGAGAAAAGAATAGAGGGGGAAAGGAGAGGGAAGAAGGAGACAGCAGTAAGAAAGGAGAGGGGAAAAAACGGGAGGAAAGAAAGAGGAGAGGAGAAAGAATAAAGAGGAAAGGAGAGGAATGAAGGGAGAGGAGGAGTAAGGAGAAGGGGAAGAAAAAATACAGGGGAAAGAAAGAAAAGAGAACAGGAAGACAGGAGAGTGGGAACAGCTACACACATACACATATATACACATACAAACTACCCTGCCCGCAACACAAGCTTCTTCCCTTCCCACCACCCCAAAACAGCAACAAAAACCCACAAACTCCTTACCTTTGCCCCGAAACCTCCCTCACAAGCTCAAACCACGCCATCGTCACTCCAACCAAACTAGACTACATCTCCCAAGATCCTTGGCAGCAAAACACAGCAACGCGCATGCGCACAACCAAAACATCCAAAAAGCCCGCGAAACAGCCTAACCCCTCCCCACCACCCCAAAACAAAATAAACTTCATTCTCTCCCTCCTTCTCCTTCCTCCCCCCTTCCTTCTCCTTCCTTCCCTCCTTCCCTCTTTCCTCCTTCTTTCCTCCCTTCCTTCCCTCTTTCTTCTCTACTTCATTCTCTCCCTCCTTCTCCTTCCTTCCTTTCCTCCTTCCCTCTTTCCTCCTTCTTTCCTCCCTCCTTCCTCCCTTCCTCCCATCTTTCTTCTCTCCTTCTTCTCTCCTTCCTTCTCCTTCCTTCTTCCCTCTTTCCTCCTTCTTTCCTCCCTCCTTCCTCCCTCCCTTCCCTCTTTCTTCTCTACTTCATTCTCTCCCTCCTTCTCCTTCCTTCCTTCCTTCCCTCCTTCCTTCTCCTTCCTTCCTTCCCTCCTTCCCTCTTTCATCCTTCTTTCCTCCTTATTTCCTCCCTTCCTTCCCTCTTTCTTCCCTACTTCATTCTCTCCCTCCTTCTCCTTCCTTCCTTTCCTCCCTCCTTCCTTCTCCTTCCTTCCTTCCTTCCCTCCTTCCCTCTTTCATCCTTCTTTCCTCCTTATTTCCTCCCTTCCTTCCCTCTTTCTTCTCTACTTCATTCTCTCCCTCCTTCTCCTTCCTTTCCTCCCTCCTTCCTTCTCTCCTTCCTTCTCCTTCCTTCCTTCCCTCCTTCCCTCTTTCCTCCTTCTTTCCTCCCTCCTTCCTCCCTTCCTCCCATCTTTCTTCTCTACTTCCTTCTCTCTTTCCGTCTCCTTCCTTCCTTCCCTCTTTCCTCCTTCTTTCCTCCCTCCCTCCCTTCCCTCTTTCTTCTCTCCTTCATTCTCTCCCTCCTTCTCCTTCCTTCCTTCCTTTCCTCCCTCCTTCCTTCTTTCCTCCCTCCTTCCTACCTTCCTTCCCTCTTTCTTCTCTCCTTCATTCTCCTTCGTTCCTTCCCTCTTTCCTCCTTTCCTCCCTCCTTCCTCCCTTCCTCCCCTCTTTCTTCTCTACTCCCTTCTCTCCTTCCTTCCCTCTTTCCTCCTTCTTTCCTCCCTCCTTCCTCCCTCCCTTCCCCCTTTCTTCTATACTTCATTCTCTCCCTCCTTCTCTTTCCTTTCCTCTTTCCTCCTTCTTTCCTCCCTCCTTCCTACCTTCCTTCCCTCTTTCTTCTCTCCTTCATTCTCCTTCCTTCCTTCCCCCCTTTTCTCTTTCCTCCTTCTTTCCTCCCTCCTTCCTTCCTTCTCTCTTCCTTCTCTCCATTCTATTCCTCCTCCTTTCTTTGTTCCCTTCCTTCCCTATTTTCTCCTTCCTTCCTTCCCTCCCTCCCCCTTTCCTCCCTCCTTCCTATTCTTCACTCACTTAACAACCACCAAACCCACAACATGACAACCACACAACTCGGGAAACTTACCTCTAGAGACCCACAACACAAAATACACACAACACATCCATACCACTGCTAAAAACAAAACACCACAATACAACCAACTAATACACCCCACATACACACCATATATCCACAACACACTACCACTGCACACTCACAACAACAAACTACACACTCAACACCACACACTCTTCTCCAAGCACCATCCCAAACACACACCACCAATCCTCCACTTTACAAACACCACACCCACAACATGACAGCCACACAACGCGCGATGCCTACCTCTACAGACCCACTACAAAACTCACACACAACTCCACAAGACTTCAACATCCCACCCACCAGAACAACCCACAACGACACAGCCATGACCCCACCAAGACCGTAAGTAACATCATTTCCAACCCTTACGTACTCAGACTTTCTCACATCTCCTAAATAGGGCACAGCAACGCGTGCAGGGTACAGCTAGTATAATCTAAGTGTTATCAACTGAGAAAAGTTAGGTAATGTTGATTCCAAACCACAGTCCAGTCTGTACTCTGGACTGTTAGTAATTAAGCAACCATCTTCCTTTCCTCCTATCTTTTTGATTTATAAAAGATTGGATTTCTCTATAGGCTTCCAATAAAGCGGAATGGAGAAGTAGTGGACCAGTACATGTTGACTTGGAATGGTGGCCATTATAGTCCATTATCATATGGAGAGCTAAAGGCTTCCCATCCTTGTTCTAAAGAATAGAATGGATCGTCTTGTAATTAGATTTGGGTAGGTTTCAAGGAGGACTTTCTATCAAGTTGGAGTTCTAGAGTTGTAATATAATTTAAGTTGTGGTTCTTGAGTATGTAAAATAAACAGTGCACATGAAGAGTGTACTTCTTTTGTACTGAATAATTGGAATCAGACCATGTCCTGGGATTAGGGAACAGAGCTCCCATTTTATATGGGTGTGGTTTTCAGGCCGACTCAGGCCTGAACATTCTCTTCATTTAATCAAGTACTTCACATCCTTTGGGATGCAAACCAGTTGTTTGAGCAGGATGCAAAGGAACATAAACTTAAGGTCCATACAAATGTCTGCTCTATTTTATCTCTTTTGTTGGCTGAACCTTTATTATTCAATCTAGTCCAAGAAAATGTGAGTCCAAATAGGAGTTATAGCTCTTTATTTAGATGTAAGGTTTATCTTTGTGTTGATGTAACAACATCGACATGGAGATAATCTAAACACAAATTATGATAATTAATATTTGCTAACTAACAGTTCCTAGGCATGTTTCTTCTTATCATTAAATCAAGGTTTCATTTTATAATCCAATGCATTGCTTTGGATTTTAACAAGACAGGATAACACAGCATAAGTAGCTGGCATGTAATTCATCTTCATTAATTCTTCCAGAACTTCAGAGCTAATAACCTATGCAATATATTAGACAAGCCACCTTCTGTCTTGAATTTAATTAATGTATGTTATATTTAGAGTTAACTCTGCCAGGTTGTTCTAATCTAAAGCAAGTGATTGAGGGCTTAAATACCAAGCCTATCTTCAAATTTTGTCTGATAGGAATAATATTATTGCTGAAATCTCTCCGTGTCAATAGTGCTAGGGTAGAGAAAAATATCTTTTGATCAATTAGAGCAGGGGTAGGAAACCTATGGCTCGGGAGCCAGATGTGGCTCATTTCATAATTGTATCTGGCTCTCCAGAGCAGCCCGGCCTTGGTTTCCCAGCATGCAGCGGGGAGGAGTGATGCAAATGCGCTGCGTCTGCCACTTCCACGCCACCATCGCTGCCTCTTCCTCATCCCCCGCTGCTCTCTGGGCCCTGTGCCCACTTCGCCAGGGATGGCGGAGCCCGGTGGCGGCGGCTCGTCCCCGTCTTTCTCTTTGTCCTCCACCTTGGGTCTCGGGGGAAGCGGAGGAGGCGGGCCTGGCCCTGGTGCAGCGGACCCGACCTCGCTGCCCTCGGGGTACGCCCAGCTCATCGCCCTCATTGTCGGGCAACTCACTGCCACTGCCTCTTCAATGCCTTCATTCCTTCCTTCCTCTTCCATTCTTTCCTTCTCTCCTTCCTTTTCCCTCCCTCTCTCCCCTACCTTCTTTCCTCCATTCTCTTCCTTCCTTCCTTCCCCTTCACCCTTTCCTTCTCCTCTCCTTCCTTTTCCCTCCCTCTCTCCCCTTCCTTCTTTCCTCCATTCTCCCTATTCCTTCCTTCCTCTTCCTTCCTTTCTCCCCTTCGCCCTTTCCTTTTCTCCTTCCTTTCCCTCCCTCCCTCCCTCCCCTTACTAGCAGTATCACTTTCAGCTGCAAATGCAATTTATTAAATATGCTGTATGCTGTATTTTAATAACAGGATGGCAGAGGAAGTTTTAGCAGATTAGCACTCTTACTCAAGGAGTTAAGAAAAAGCCATATTGTACAAATATCTACACAATTTTGAAGAGGCATCACATCTTTCGTCTAGTACAGGAGTTGGTAATCTTTCAAAGACTGCCTTGACAAACTCTATATGTTCCTTTGCAATTCCTTAAAATAAATATTATATGCTGGTCTTATAGATGTTAGGGAAAACTACCCTAAAATTTAGCAGAGCATCCAATAATTAATCAGGATACAAAAGTTGAGCATCAACTCATTAGTGAGCACAGCATGAAGTGCCATGTGATGTGGTGGTAAAGAATCCAGAGCTTAGGAGGCAAAGATGCAGAGTCCAATCTTTAAAAATCACAAAAGGTGTTTTTTTTTTTTTTACAATAATAAGAAATAACTGTATTTCTTAATCAAGAACTGGGTCTGAGCTAATCTAACACCCATCTCTTCTAAGGTTTCAAGAGAGGGAAAAACTCAATCACCACATCTGTCCTGACACACAAGCAGAGAGAGAGAGATCTCAAAGCACACAGCACGCAGCACACACTCCATAGTAAAGTGTAAGAAGGCAGAACTCAGATTCAAAAAGGCTTGCAGTAGAAAAGTATCCATTTTAAACAAATCAGAATGGGAGCAGGAAGATACATTCTAACTGTCATTCAGGAGACATGGGGAAGGAAATTCCCGCAGCCTATGTTAAACTAACTAATTGTTCCTAATTGAGGACTTGAGACATGGGCAGTGTGGGGTTGAATTCTAACAGTGGGTAGGTAAGGTTATGCCTCCATCTTTTTGTATAAGAGATAAATCTTAAGTCTTTTAGCTGTAGAAAAGGTTGCAAGAATAGGCAATACAAAAAGAGGGACAAAATAATATTTCACCAGGATTAATTTCTTATTTTCTTTCCAGTGCAGGAATGAGTAGTAATATAGGAAATATTCAACTCTCTGGCATTACTTTGCGAACGGAGATTCTTAGGAAAGACTCATTCCACGCTTTCTACAAGTGTGTTGATGACTAAGGAGGTTGGATGTGTCCTTTGAGCCTGTGCAATGGATTTTTCTGGTGGAGCGCAGCGTGTACAGAACTGGCCTCACCCTTTAAACCAAAGGTTCGTCTACTGGGGCCTAGCAAGCTTAGGACGGTGGCAGCGAGGTCCTCAGGTTGTAGGTTTGATTTGAGTTTCCTTACGGGGTTGACCTTGCAGGGTTAGACGAGCACCATCTGCCCAGGTTTGAAATTATAGTTTTCCTTCTCTTAGGATGGTTGCCAAAAGGCTAGAGAGCCCATCCTACCCATTGACGCTCTTTGTCAGACCCTTTGGTTGTGACCTGTCTTGCATGGGGGGCCCTACTGGTGGCTATTATGCCACCGCCAGCACAGCTCACAACTTCATTAGGGTACGCAAGCCTCTCCCCCACAACAAGGGGGCGCCATTGGAAAGGAAATATTCAACTACTGTATAGGTTTGTCCGTTTCAAACAAGTGTACATCTCCCTATTAAACGAGGATCTCACATGTTCTTAATGTTATGCAAAACACATAAAACATGTTTAAAACAAAAACATCTATACCAAAAATGCAGTTCTATTGAATATCCAAATTTAAAATGAAGAAAGGAAAGAAAAAGATACCTGATTTAGCATTGTGGCCTTTTTCTTAATTATCAACCATCATTTTTCAAAATCAGTTTATAATATGTTTGTTTGTCTCATCTGCACACAGCGATGATCAGATTTACAGTTCAAGCAATTGTCATGACTGAAGGTTTTCTAACATAAGACCGCTTCTTCTATATATGTTTTCCTTATATGCAAGTCTCTTTTAAATGTAATGGGTACATATTCCCACATGTATATCTCGAGGATTGCAGTCGACATTTCTTGTAAAACCTTTATACAGCTCCACAGTGTGAAGTATCAGAGAGAAATACCGGAAGCTCAAAATGCCCATGAGATCAGTTCTCTTCCTTTGTTATTTTAATCTTTGTGTTCAGTACAGAGCTCATTAATTTGAGTAGTTTGAAAGTAGGTTTGAAGAACACTTGACATCTCACCACACACAAAACACACACGCGCACACAGTTATATACAGAGTGGGGGCACACTTAATTACAAATGCTTGATCATTCAAAGTGCTCTGAATCTGAAACCTAGAAAAAGTAAGCAGCAATAAAATGCCATAGGTGATGAAACATCATTTTAGTCAGTTCCTGCTGGATGCCTGCTCTTCAAGCTTAATAGCTCTTGAGGAGAAATTTCTCAGGAGCAATTAGAGGAAGATAATAGCAGTGTTCTGATTTCATTTGCGCTCATGAAGAAGACAGTCCAAATCTGAGCAAACCTAGAAAAATGCAAAGCCCAGTGTTTCAGACAGGTTTTTTAAAATGAGGTCTGGCACTTCAGTGTTTATAATCTAGATTACTACTGGGGTGGGGTAAACTAAGCATTCCAGGAAGCAGATGCCTCCAGTAGCAAGAGCAAGTAGACTCACGTATTGCATTTATAAAATTTTGAGGATATTAGCCCGTTTTTAACTATACAGCATGACCCCTGTATCCAGGCATGTAGCCGGGGGGGGGGGGGGGGCTTAAGGGGCTTCAGCCCCGAAATTCTCAGTGTGGTCCGCGAGAAGGCCTTACTGGTACACGAATGATGGGATTTGCAGTACCTTCACCTCATTCACTTCCCAAACAGCACTGTAGCTCCTATACATCACAGACCAGGCCCAAAATTGACAGCAAGGCTTCCTTAACTTCAGGCATGTAGCCAGGGGGGGCTAAGGGGGCTTCAGCCCCGAAATTCTCAGGGTGGTCCGCGAAAAGGTCTTACTGGTACATTATTTAAACTGTTATGTTTATTCATATCATGATCTGATCACCATGCTCATTATATCCCACATTCATGGGGTTATTGGGATAACAATACAAAAGGTTTGGTAGGGTAGTCCCTCTCTTACTCAGACTCAGCCCTCCCCGAATCAAAATCCTGGCTACGGCCCTGCCTGTATCCATGAGGGATACATTCCTGGACTTCATGTGGGTAAGTGAAATGGTGGATAATAATGAACCCTATTGAAACAGAGAACTTCTCACTGAAGAATACCATACGGTCACAATGGAAGCCCTAGAAAATGCCTAGAAATGACATATTTTATCAGATGCGGTTAAATGAAACTTCAGATACCAGCCCCACACATATTTGGGTCATACTGTATGACTGTCATAAGTTTATATGATTTATTTATTTATTTCTTGGGCTTCTATGCCGCCACTCCCGGAGGGCTCGGGGCGGCTCACAAGCGCCGGGTAAAACACGATAAAAACATAGCAACAGTTAAAACACGGCAGTTAAAATACAACATAACACAGTAGAAGTTAAAACCATGTGTGTAAAATACAACACTACAGGTGACAGAGCGGGCTGTGCGCAGGCAAGACCTACAGGCTAAAAGCCAGCTGGAAAAGGTAGGTCTTGCACACCCGTCTAAAGGGAAGCAAGTCCTGAATGGCGCGCGTTTCCGCGGGGAGGGCGTTCCACAACGTGGGCGCAATAACGGAGAACGCCCTCCTGCGGGTTGCAGTCAACCTCGCGAGCTTCACAGAGGGGACATCCATGATGAACACTGACATTGAGTAACCACCTCTGTCAAATAGACATCAAACATCTGGCATCCTGAGGCAGCTACCTGTAAATCTCCTAACATCTTACTGATGTTTTTGTTGCTTGTAACTATTCTAACTCTGCAAACTATAGTGCTGTTCACTTTGGTCTTTAGGGTGGCTGCGGTTAACAACTTTGTATCTTACCTCCTTTTGTTTGTGGTTATCCAGATTACTAGCTTGTGAGTTCCTGACCATCTGAAGACCTTACTGACAGGGTGATACTGGAAATGATGTGAGATCTAATTATATCCAAACTGCTCCCTTCCCATTGACCTGGTCTTGGTGGTTTCAATCACTTGGAAGGGACTCAGTGGATTTATTCCCTGGTTCCTACAGGGATAGTCCTGAGAGTGCTCCAGCTAACAGAAAACCTGAAATTTGTAACTATTTTCTGGTTTCCTGGTGTCCTTTGAATGTCTGAGTATATATACTGAGTGTATATACTGAAAGTAATATCGTCTTTGTTCCGGAAAGCCATGCTTTTATATCTTTCAAGGTTTTTTTTCACATTTATGATAGGAATTGAGGCCATGGTGTAGAGCAGTGGTTCTCAACCTGTGGGTCTCCTGGTGTTTTGGCCTACAACTTCCAGAAATCCCAACAAGTTTACCAGCTGTTGGGATTTCTGGGAGTTGAAGGCCTAAAGATATGGGGTTGATAACCACTAGTGTAGAGAAACATCTGCTTCTGGGCTGTCATTTGCTTTCTAGCACAACTCAGGAAACCCCAAATAACCTCTTTTTCCAGTTAAAAATATTACTGTTTGTTTACAGATCCTTGGTGTACCTAATTAAACTCACCAGATTACCAGTGAATTAGAATAATTAAATCTTCATATGTTACTTCAAAGCATCTTAAGAAGAAATTATTTACCTTCCCTTAGGAAGTTTAGCTAAAGCTGGGAGTTAAAACCGACAAACCTTGTGTCTTGAAACAGATAAATATTTTCCCTTAGAGATCTTTTTGTTAATAATAAGCAAACTTTGCATCTAGATAATATGCTGCTTCTCTTGCAATTTTCAGTGCGTCTTTCATGACTAAAACTGTGCCTTGTGGAAATGAGCTTCATAAATTTCTGATCTGGGATACAGCAGGCCAAGAGCGGGTGAGTATGGTTTGGCTATCTTTTAGCTGAAATATGATCCTGTCCTAATGTGCCACATTTGTTGCCTTAAAAGGTAAATAAATCAGATAAATGACTTTGTGACAGTTCCCTTGACCTCATAAAGTTCCTGGTAGAAATACTGGGCTGAGAGGAGCGTTTCCTTGTTGTCCTTCAGCAAGGAACTAGGCTTCACTGCTGCATTCTCTCTATCGTGTGGACAGAAGGAAGAATAGCGAAGCAAAATGGTCCAGGAAAAGTTAAAGCAGTCTGCCTGCCTTGTAACTGGCAATGGATGTGCAGCTGCCAAAAATAGTTTAAAGAGTAATAATAATAATAATAATAATAATCGACTTTATTTTCCACTTTATCTCCCTGGTGGGACTTGGAGCAGATTACAGAACACATATAAGACATTCAATACTTTTTTACACAACGAACAACAGCATGCAATACACAGATAAGGTAAAGGTGATACTCCTTTTCTTCTGGAGGCAGGGCTCAATTCTGGCCAGGGGGAGGTGCTCTTGTTCCATTTTTCCATACCGAAGAACCTGCTGTCTGTAGACATCTCTGATCTTTTTAGCCAGCATGTCTGCATGGGGTGCCCTGTTATCTTCCTGTCAAGGCAGTACCTATTGATATGCTCACATTATATGCTTTCGAACTGCTAGGTAGGCGGAAGCTCACTCCGACTCACGGCTTCAAACTGCTAAACATTCAGTCAACAGCTTTTCTTGCAGCTAGCGGTTTTAACTGCTGTGCTACCGCAGTCCTAATAGCTGAATTCATCAGTTTGTTTGCATAAAATAACCTGAGAGTGCCATTAGTATCTATGCCAGGTTTCTAGTATTTATGCTTCACAGCTTTGGAACAGTAACAAAGTCACACACATATCGACATTGAGCTTATTTTCCTATTGCAGATTTTGTCTATCTCTGTCTTTTAATAAGTTGATATGTACTTTTTTCTACACCTCAAAATAACATTTAGTTATTTTTCATACTAAAAGTATGAGTTGATCTAAAGTTGTACTCACAATAGTTCTGCTGCCACTAGAGGAAGGAGGGAAATAGCATTTTTCAATACTTTTGCCTTCCCTGTACACTTTGTTACGTTGTTATGTGCCTTCAAGTCATTTCAGACCTAAGGCGACCCTAAAGCCAAACTATTACAGGGTTTTCTTGGCAAGATTTGTTCAGAAGAGGTTTGCCATTGCTTTCCTTTGAGACTGACGTCACTGAGTGGGTTTAATGACTTAGCAGGGATTCAAACCCTGGTCTTCAGAATTGTCAAGCTCTCAAACCACTATGCCATGCTGGCGCTGACCTATGAAAATCTTCTCCCAAGGCTTTGGAGACTCCCTTGAGAGAGGACGGGGTCTCTCTAAAAATGGAAGAATTGTCCTACCCCATTCCTTCAGTGCGGAGTCTGCTAGATCCTGCTTTCCTGCTTCAGTGGAAGGAAGTGTGGTTCCAGCCCTCTGAATGCACATAACAACACCCAGGGGCCCTTTTAAAATGTATCCTTATTTTTGAAAATAGGGGTAAAGTTTGAGATACACTTGTGATGTAGTTGTGTTTCCAGACAGTGTTTTTGCATTTATTTGTATTCCTTCCACTTCCCATATATATATATATATATATATATTATGGCATTACTTTGCGAACGAAGATTCTTAGCGAACGAAGGACTCATCCCACGCTTTTTACAAGCGCGTTGATGACGAAAAAGGCCAGTCTGAGATAGGCAAGTTCAGTTGCAGAAAGCACAGCAGAAAGTCTCCTTGGGTGATGTTGTGTCCAAGTTGCGGTTCTTTCTGCGTTGTCATTTCTCTTCGAGACCCATTCAACGTGTCTTCTCGAAAGAGGCCGCAGCATTGTGGATAGTGCATCTCCATGCTTCCCGATGTGAGGCCAAGGTGGACCATTGTTGGTGATCAATATGGCCGAGTCTGAGATGTTGTTTCAGGGAGTCCTTATATCCCGCAGTTGTCTGTGGGAACAGAGGGGTGTGAAAGTACTACAAATCCCATCATCCATTGTCAGTCCTCCCCCGAACCTCACCAGGACGTGAAGGCAGTCATGGGGGTTATGTGTGCCAAGTGTGGTCTTGATCAGTAATTGGATGAGGGTCGCAGCAGACTTGGGAAGTGAGTAGAGGTACTTCAAGTCCCATCATTCATGGTCCACCCTCCTCCGATCTGCACCAGGATGCAGAGTGGGTCATGAGGGCTCTGTGTGGCAGGTTTTGTGTTGATCAGTCATAGGATTAGGTTTGTAGCAGTCTTGGAAAGTGAGGGAAGGTACTGCAAGTCCCATCATCCATGTTCTGGCCCCCTCCAAACTTCAGTAGTATGTAGAGTGGGTCACTGGGGCTCTGTGTGCCAAGTGTGGTCTTTATCAGTGTTTGTTGGGGGCCACAGTGGTCTGTGGGAACAGAGGGGTGTGAAAGTACTACAAATCCCATCATCCACTGTCAGTCCTCCCCCAAACCTCACCAGGACGTGAAGGCAGTCATAGGGGTTATGTATGCCAAGTTTGGTCTCGATCAGTGATTGGATGAGGTTTGCAGCGAACTTGGGAAGTGAGTAGAGGTACTTCAAGTCTCATCATCCATGGTCCACCCTCCTCCAAACTGCACCAGGATGTAGAGTGGGTCATGGGGGCTGTGTGTGCTAAGTGTGGTCTGTATTGGTCCTTTTTGGTGGCCTCAGTGGTCTGTGGGAACCAAAGTTTTTGAAAGTACTACAAATCCCATAATCCGTGGGTCATGTCCCCCAAACCTCACCAGCACGGAAAGGGGGTTAGGGGGTTATGTGTACCAAGTTTGGTGCAGGTCCATCACCCGCGCTGGTCGCTGTGGCCTGTGAAAGTGGCTGCCACATATCCGCCCACCCGCCCTCCGCACACATACATACATACAAACATTCCGTTTTATAAAGGTATACAGATGGTATCCCAAAGGGTTTAATAATGGGAAAAATACCCTGTTTTAACTTGCTGCCAGAATGAACTCAGCTATAGCACTAATCAGGTCTACAAGAGAAGATCATATTGGGGATAATGGATCATAACCTGTTAGGCTCACTGACCATCAGGGTATAGATCAGGCCTGGGTAAACTTCGGCCGTCCCGGCTGTTAGGAGTTGTGGGAGTTGTAGTCCAAAACACCAGGACGGCCGAAGTTTGCCCAGGCCTGGTATAGATCATGAACTGTTAGGATCACAACCTAATCGGATTAGCAGGGTTTGCTTGATAATAGATGATTGCTGGGCACGTAGATATCTTGTTTCTGTTTGATGAATTCAGCAGACAATGATGCAAGCAGGCTTCTTTTGAGTATAGCAAGTTTTGTTTACTGATAACTTCATGTATTAAAGATACAGGCACATTTCTTGTCAAGGGTTAAAACTTCAGTACAGTTTCAGAGTTTGTATTTTGAATTTATAATCTACTAGCTGTACCCGGCACGCGTTGCTGTGCCCTATTTAGGAGATGCAAGAAAGTCTGAGTATGTAAGTGTTGGAATTGTTAGTTATGGTGTTGTTGGGGCCATGGCTGTGTCGTTGTGGGTTGTTCTGGTGGGTGGGATGTTCAAGTCCTGGGGAGTTGTTGGTGTGTGGTGTTGCTGGCGTTCTGCATAGCTTGTGGATATACAATGTTTTTTGTCTTTCCGTCTGTTGTGTTGATATAGAGGTTGATGCTTGTGTGGGTGGGGTACTTTGGAAGTGAGTGGAGATACTTGAAATCCCATTATCCATGGTGTGTCCTCCTCTGAACTGCAGTCGGATGTAGTGTGGGTCATGGGGGGCATTGTGTGCCAAGTTTGGTCTTTATCGGTCTTGGTTCTGGGCCACAGTGGTCTGTGGGGAATGATGGGTTTTGAAGTAGTACAAATCCCATTATCCATGGTGGTACTTCAAGTCCCATAATCCATGGTCCACCCTCCTCCAAACTGTAGTAGAATGTAGCGTGGGTCATAGGGGCTCTGTGTGCCAAGGTAGGTTACTGTAAATTCAGGCCATACACAATGTCCCATGAGCTGAGGCCTAGTCAGGAACAGCAAGTTAATGAAGCCTTACTGTCAATTCAGGCCATACACAATGTCCAATGAGCTGAGGCATAGTCGGGAGAATCCAGTTAATGAAGTCTTACTGTCAATTCAGAGCGTAAACAGCATTCCATTAAGTGAAGCCTAGTCAGGGAAATTAAGTTAATGAAGCCTTACAGTCAATTTTGGGCGTTGTCTGTGATTTGTAGGGGTGTAAATTTTCTGTGGGAAGTGAATTGGGTGTTTGTGTTTGTGCCTCAGCCCTTTGCCTTATCCTCCTCTGACAGTTTATTATGGGTTGGAATGTTCATGTTGGCTGGCCAGTACAGGAGTTATGCAAATCCACCCTTATTGGCAGCCAATCATGTTGTCAGAATGTAGAGGCTGGGAGAGTTGTTGGTAGCCCCGGAGGATGCTGGGAAATGTAGGTTTTTTTTACTGTTTTGGGGGCCTTTTAGGTTTTTGGGGGGAAGGTTTCTTTGCTACAAACCTACCTTGCTTGAGGCCTATTTCTGTTGGCAAGTTTGGTGTGTGTGCGTTGTAAGGTTTCTCTGTTTGGGACGGTCGTTCCATGACGGGAACCCCTTTATATAATAGATAACAGTTTTTTCATAAACTATGTTTCTTTATATAGCTCTCTTTAATAAGAATTTACATTCAAATAAAACACAAGCCTAAACAGTTTCTAACTTCCTAATATGAGCTCCTGCACTTCGACAGACTTCTGTACTCAAGCTCATTCAAGGTTAAATACACTTCTCTAACAGTCATTCCTCAACTGACATTCCCTAACTGTCATCCTGTTTAAACTTGAACTGTTCTAAACTGCCACTGAGTCAGTGACTTGACCTGCAGCCCCTCCCACTGCTTTAGGTATATAGAGATAAGGAAACTGCAAATCAAGAAAGACATATACTTCAGGTTATAAAATGATACATTGCAAAACAGACAAACATCATATAGAGGAGGCTTGAGAAGGCTGTTTCCCCCAACAGACCATTCTGCAACTGGAGTTCAGCAGCAAAAAAAGATCCTCTCTCATATCTTCCCATTGCTTTTTCACCTTTTGCCTATGCAGATATTGCATCAGTGATTTTTTTTTCTCAACCCAGTAAGTAGCACCTAAAGTTTGGCTGTTAAAATGGACAAGCACACATATGAGTGATAGACCATGTGGTTTGTGTCAGGATAAAGGAAAAGGGGTAATGCTGGTTTTAGTAGGGAACATGCTTCCAGTGGCATCTTTCCAGGCATATCCCTTTTCTCAGACAAAGATCCTCTTCTTAAACAGCTTCACATTGTTTAAAAAGTATATTAAGCTCTGTGGTATCTGAAATGATTGAAATTTACAATTCCTGATTAACAAATAAGGAGGTCCAGCATCTGTACAATCTACATATATAATACTTGGTCAGATCTATCTTTGGAATGTAGCGCAGCTGGCTAAGTGTCAGCTGCATAAGATCTCTCTGACCAGTAGGTCATGAGTTTGAGGCCTGCCCGGGTTGAGGTGGGTGCTCAACCTTTAAGTGTAGCCTGCTGTCGACCTATGCAGCCCGAAAGACAGTTGCATCTGTCAAGTAGGAGATAGTAGGTACCACATTAAAGTGGGGAGGCAAATTTTGACTGATATTGCCCTCTGAGGGCTTGGCAACCTGACCCCCCTGGATAAACCACACAGCAGTTATGGTACAACGGGTTTTATTGAGAATAGGTAGGTATAGGAAAGAGGTTGGAGGCAATCTTTATAGTGTCTCCAACTAGCAGCCAAAACAGGATTCAGCAGGGGTGTGAGTGCTCCGCAGCAAAGGAGCACAAGCAGGTAAACGGGAACACAAGCCGGATGCAAAGAGTCTCTTGGAATCCCAGCCGAAGCAAGTGAGGCTGGGATGTGTTGCTTTAAAGGCAAAGAGTTCAAAAGGTAATAAAGTCTTTCAGGATCAATCACAGGGTCTCGACGACGAACAGGAAGAAGGATGACACGGGAACAAGTCAGCCCGGAGCAGTCTGGCTGGCAAGGCTTGATGAAAGGCCCGACTGGCCTAACCCACAGGATCCTCTCCCAAACGCGTTGTTGGTACAAGACACCGGCATGGGGGGTCCACAGGGCAGTTATAGTGTTACTTGGTTGCGTTGCACGTCAAAAGCTAAGATTGATGATCTCCTGTATGTTTTGTGAACTCAGTACTCTTGGAATGCGGTGCTCGTTAGCGAGTACCATCTGGGCTGGGGAGTCAGGCTCTCTACTCCCGCGGCCCGCTTCCACTATCAGGGAGGCGAGATGGTACAACCTTGAGAGGCCTATGTTATGCTTGCATCCCTTGTCTTCTCACAGGAAAGGCACGGTAGGACCAAGCAGGGTTTGAGAGCAAAGCAAGCTGGTTTGGAAATTATACTCTGGTTACCTTGGCTGGAACTTTGCTCAAGCAAAAGTGACGCCTGAGGCCTTTGAGGTGTGACAACTGATTTATGAGGCCATTAAAGAATTCCAGGAATCTCTAAGGAATGCGGAAGGAACAACAAGGGACGCTGGGAACGCTGAAAGATGAGGAGTTCGGCAGCTCCCCCTGGTGGCCAGAGTTTGCCTCTGTTCGTCTATACGTTCGTCTGTTCATCTATATGTCATATGTTGAACTGCAGGGATTGTCTGCAAGTATGTGTGCTGTAATCTGCTCTGAGTCCCCTTCAGGGTGAGAAGAGTGGAATATAAATAAAGTAAATAAATAAATAATAAATTGCACACCTTGGGGCTGTTTATTTTTATTTTCCCCCTAACTATGACTTTGTGAGAATGTTGTTGTTTGATAACATTATCATTTTAGCATGTTCGAATAAAGGCACAGAGATACATTCAAGGCTTAGTTGTACAACGCTTCTGAAATCTAGTTAGCAAGCAATGGAAATTAAAGTGCTTTTAAATAATTCATGGTTCATTGAAGAGCAAGAGCCCTGCTGAAAGCTGTGGTAAAATCCACATTGATTTGTTCTGGCCTTTGATACGTAATGTCTAGTAGCAGAGTTTTTGTTCTCTCTATGAAATAACCATGTCTGTTCCTTGCAGGCACAGAATAATTCTATATTTCTGAAGTCTATGGGTTAATGTAGATACATAAACCCAGATGTTTATGCTTGGGTTTATCTACATCTGAGGATATGTTGATTACTCATATTTCAAGTTGTTAACTTCAATGCATTTGAAATGTTGTATATAGAAAGTGTTCCTTTTTTCTTCTTTTCCTGCAATGTTTTAATATTTAGCACATTTGTCCGTAATCCAATACATATATTTTATGTATCTTCTGAAGTAGGTTATCTACAGAACGTACTCCTGTAGCTCCTGAATTTTGACACATTCTTTGGGGTTTTCTATGTATCCCTCTTTGGTTTCTGACCTCTGTAAGACTTCCCCCTGTGCTTTGATCCTGAACTGCCTTGATCATTTTAGTTTCCTGTTAATTTCATTGCTAACAATTGGCAGCTCCATCTGCATGACCTGGGACTGCCTTGAGTCTTTTTGTGCATACACCAGACTGAAGGAAGGGACATACAAATTTACTTTTTGACCTAGAACAGGGGAAGGAACTCTAGGCTTCAAACCAAATATATGTTCCATTAGGCTTGCTGTTTTCTGGGAAAGGATGTAACCCAGGACTTTCATGCTTTTGTTCCAAAAGCACAAAAGTCCTCAGTTGAACTGCATACCCTATCAGGCCTATCTTGCTGCCCCACTATCTCTGTTGGCCCTCCATTACTATCCCTGACTACAGAATCATAGAATCATAGAATTGGAAGAGACCTTCTGGGCCATCCAGTCCAACCCCCTGCCAAGAAGCTGGAAAATCACATTCAAAGCACCCCTGACAGATGGCCATCAAGCCTCTGTTTCAAAGCCTCCAAAGAAGAAGCCTCCACCGCACTCTAGGACAGAGAGTTCTACTCTTGAACATCTCTCACAGTTAGGAAGTTCTTCTTGATGTTCAGGTGGAATCTCATGTGGAAGTTCTTCTTGATGTTCAGGTGGAATCACTGAATATGATATAAGTGTGAGTGGCCACTCATTTTGCCTCAGTCAGTCATCCTTCTAGATCAGTGGTTCTCAACATGTGGGTCCTCAGGTGTTCTGGCCTACAACTCCCAGAAATTCCCACCAGTTTACCAGCCGTAAGGATTTCTGGGAGCTGAAGGCCAAAACATCTGGGGACCTACAGGTTGAGAACCACTGTTTTAGATTTTTTTGTGAACTCCTGCTCCAAGTGGTGAACTTTTAGTAAGGAGGTTAATGTCTCATACATAAGAATGGATTTTTTTCAATCTTCTACTATGCTAATTACAAGCATTTTGCTAATTTTGAAATGTTTTGTCATGATGCAAAGTTGGCTTTGTATGCACAAACTGGTGTTTTTATTTTTGTTTTACTATTTTATTTTGTTTTACTATTGCAACTCCTTATTTATTTGCAAACTAAATGCAAAGCAACCGTCAGGAAAGCCAAGAGAGATTTTGAGGCACATATAGCTAAGAATATTAAAAAAAATAGCAAAAACTTCTTTAAGTACATCAGAAGTAGAAACCCAACTAGAAAAGCAGATGGGCCACTTGACGAAAATGGTAAGAGAGGGACAATAAGTGAAGACAAGGAGATTGCCGAGCAGCTAAACGACTTCTTTGCCTCCGTTTTCACACAGGAGGACAGACAACATATGCCTGCAGCTGAGTCAGTTTTTTCAGGGAGGGAATTAAATGAATTAAACCAGATAGAGATAAACAAGGAAGATGTTCTCACATGCCTTACTAAACTAAATGCCAACAAATCACCAGGGCCAGATGGCATCCACCCCAGAGTTCTTAAGGAACTCAAGTGTGAAATTGCTGAAATTCTAGCCAAAATATATAACCTTTCTCTAAGATCAGGCACTGTACCCGAGGACTGGAGGGAGGCAAATGTAACTCCGATCTTCAAGAAAGGATCCAGGGGTGATCCAGGAAATTATAGGCCAGTTAGTCTAACCTCAGTTCCAGGCAAAGTGATGGAAACCATTATTAAAGAAAAATTACTAAGCACATAGAAGAACAGGCATTGCTGAAGGAAAATCAACATGGTTTCTGCAAAGGCAAATCATGTCTTACTAACTTGTTAGAATTCTTTGAGGGTGTAAATAAACACATAGATAAAGGGGACCCAGTCGATATTGTTTACCTTGACTTTCAAAAGGCTTTTGACAAAGTCCCTCACCAAAGGCTCCTAAATAAGCTCTTCAGCCATGGAATCAGAGGACAGGTCTTGTCCTGGATTGGAACCTGGCTAAACTGTAGGAAACAAAGGGTGGTAATAAACGGACATTTCTCTGGGTGGAAAGAGGTGAGAAGTGGCGTACCCCAAGGTTCAGTTTTGGGTCCGTTACTTTTTAATTTATTCATTAATGACCTGGATGTAGGAGTAAATTCTGAGGTAGCAAAGTTTGCAGACGACACTAAATTGTTCAGGGTAGTTAAAAATGAAACTGATTGTAAAGAGCTCCAGAAAGATCTCTCGAAATTGAGTGAATGGGCAACAAAGTGGCAAATGCATTTTAACCTAAACAAGTGTAAAGTCATGCACATCAGGGCAAAGAACCCCAACTACACCTACCAATTGATGGGGTCAAAGCTTTCCGAGACAAACCAGGAAAGGGATCTTGGGGTTTTAGTGGACAGCTCAATGAAGATGTCAACCCAGTGCGCAGCAGCAGTGAAAAAAGCAAATTCTATGCTTGGCATGATCAGGAAGGGAATCGAAAATAGGTCGTCAAATGTTGTATTGCCTCTCTACAAATCTATGGTGAGGCCACATCTGGAGTACTGTGTACAATTCTGGTCACCGCACCTCAAGAAGGATATAACGGAACTGGAAAAGGTACAGAGAAGGGCAACAAGAATGATCCAAGGGATGGAGCAGCTCCCTTACGAAATCAGGTTGCAATGCCTTGGTCTTTTCAGCCTTGAAAGACGGCATTTAAGAGGTGACTTGATCGAAGTGTATAAAATCATGCATGGGATAGAAAAGGTGAATAGAGAAAAATATTTTCTCTGTCACACAACACTAGGACTAGGGGGCACTCCCTAAAGCTCCAAGGTAGGAAAGTTAGGACTAATAAAGGGAAATATTTCTTCACCCAGAGGGTCATTGGGTTATAGAACTCACTTCCAGAGGAGGTTGTGACAGCGGTCAGCCTGGACAGCTTCAAGGCAGGATTAGACAGATTCATGGATACCAAGGGAATCAGTAGCTACTGAAATGGACATCCAAGTGCCACCTCTGTGTTGATGGAGGCAGGCAGGAGTTCCCGGGTACTGGTTGTGGGGGGTCGGGAGCAGGTGAGGGTTTTGCCCTCCTTTCTGCTAGAGATCCCTGTGTACAACTAGTGGGCCACTGTGTGACACAGAATGCTGGACTAGATGGGCTGAGGCCCGATTCAGCATGGCTCTTCTTATGTTCTTATGTTCTTATTTATTTGTCATTTTATTTGTCATATTTCTATATCGCCCCTCTCAGCCCGAAGGCGACTCGGAACAGTTTACACAAGGCAGTCTCTGCCCTTCAATCAAAAAAATGAGTAACAAACCAAGCAATAACCATATAATACAACAATTAGCCATTAAAACATACAATTACAGTCTCAGCATCATGTTGAAATCACTTTCCGTCACATCGTCGTCATTCCATAGATCTTGTGATGCGATGTGTTTTATGTTTTTATTGTATGGCCGCATGGTTGGTACATGCCGCCTATTTTATATGTTGTGATCCGCCCCGAGCCTGCAGGGAGGAGCGGAATATAAGACTGAATGAATGAATGAATAAATAAATAAATAAAATAATTAAACCGTTATATTTCATCAGCAAATTCCGTCTCAAACAGCCAGGTCTTGACTTTCTTGGGAAATGTCAGGAGGAAGGGGGCCGATCTGATGTCTCTAGGGAGGGTGTTCCAAAGCCGAGGAGTCACCACTGAAAAGGTCCTGTCTCTCATCCCTGCCAATCGCGCCTGCGAAGAAGGCGGGACCAAGAGCAGAGACTCTTATTTATTTATTTATTTATTTACATATTTATTGGGCATTCCTTCTACAGATCCTAAGTAGGAATACAATGAGGAAACTAGAAAAAAAACCCTACTCCAGAAGTAATGAAAACTGCTAAACTTGAGGGCATAAGGCAACTGGGACCAGGACCCTTCCACAAAGCCATATAACCCACAATATCTGCTTTAAACTGGGTTATCTGAGTCCACACTGCCATATATTGCATTTCAAAGCAGATAATGTGGTATTTTATTCAGCTTTGTGGAAGGGGCACCACTCAACAAATTGCAGCAAAATTAAAGCAGTCTTCCAGAGTGTCTGAAGAACACCACAATTTTTTTAATAACTGGCTAATGAAAGTTTCTTTCTTTATTTCCCATACTTGTACCCCACCCTTTTCACTCAAGGTAGTCTCACAACTGGCAACAATTTGATGCCCAACAAACAAACAAATTCCCAAAAATAACAATTACATTTAAAACAAGCAATAATGTTCTCAGATAACATGGGGTTGTAGATCCAAAAGCTTCAAATAATCAGTGAATTATAGCCTCTTTGTTTGTGGATCAAGTGGCCAAGAATGTAAAGGGATATTTTTATAAACATGACCCACTTGGCAAGGAAACCACTAAATGAGATCTTGATTGTAGCCACCTATTTAGCAATTGGAAGGGAGATACTGGTAGAAGCAGACACCCAAGGAAAAAAAGGAACCAGGATCTGCAGTATAAATGAAGCAGCAGTGCCATGTGGGACCTACTCTTATCCTTCTTCCATGTACTGTGTTTGTTTCCCTTTCTCTTCTTTGTTAAAGCAAAACAGACATATGCAACACACAGGAAGAAAAAAGGAGGCAAGATCCAGAGGGTAGGTGAAGTCATGGTAGCACATATGGCCTGATCCACCTCTTTCTCTTATTCTGGAAACTGCAGCTCCATCCCACTCCCCTAAGATATTCATAGTTTTTCCATTTTTAAGGGCAAGCTCTGCTTTTAATACATGCGAAAGTAGAGGGCCAGTTGCACAGATACTGTACATAACATTTTTACTTCCTCGAAGATATCAAATTCACCAACTACAATATATATTTCCCAATTATTTGTGCAACACTCTTCCACACATTAGAAGACAGTTGCCATATTTCCTCTTAACTGTCTGTTCTCCAACCTTTCCATATAAATCTTGGTCGGTAGACAATATTTGTTGTTCTGTTTGTGAGAAACAAGAACTATTATCTAGCTTTCTAACTGGTGTCTTTCCTAAACCAGTGGTTCTCCAGTTGTTTGGGACTTCCATTTCCCAGATTTCTTGACTGCAACAAGGGCATGTGAAAGTTGACGCCCATGACATCTGGATGAGCAAATATTGAGAACCACTGCTCAAAGGTTTCCCTTTCATGTCCTGGGTATACCTCATCATTCTGTCTTTAGTGCTTCTTTTTCAGGACCATGAGTTTGCAATAATAATAGTAATGGTAATAATAGCACTCAGATTTCCTGATTTTAAAGAAAAAGCCTTTAATCTTGTCTTCTATATAATATAATGTCAAAAGAGCAAAATGAGTGCATGTTTTTATTTTCCCCTCAGTGTGTTCTTTACAAAGGCATATTGTGAAAAAAGTCATGATTTTGAAAAGGAAATGTCTTAATACAGCTTTCATCACCCACAGCGTGCCCGGAATTACAGTTTTTAAATAATACACTCATTGTCAAGTACAGTATTTTCTTAATCTTAAATCAAAGGACAGTTTCTGTTAAGAACTCACATGAAATCATGTGCATTTGCACTGTATTAAATTCCAGATGCCAAGAATTAAAAACAATTAACTCGGTTCTTTTCATAAACAGAAGTATTTTTGTTCCTCCTAAAAGTTTAAAGCTCAGTATTTATGTTGCTCAGATGTTGCAGTTGGAAGAATAAATATATGTGACAATTCAAAAGCAATGTTTCCTCAAACCATCTTTGCCTTATCTCTCCCTGCCATGGAAATGATCTTGATTGTCTTGAGCCCAAAATGTGGGCTCATTCAAGTTGCCTGTCAACTTATGGCAAACCCTATTAATTTTATAGAGCTTTCTTAGGTGAGGTATGTGTCGGAATGAAAATCACGCATAATTCACGTCTTTACCAATCCACACACTGTCTTGCTAAAGAAAGGATATGCCATGCAGATGATCAATAATAAATAAGGTGTTTGCTCTTTGTTATGCATAGCAACATATATTCAATCATGAAAACAGTTGCACTGACTCACAAAATGTCCTTTGAGAGAAATTAAAATGATCCTTAGGTGTCTTCCAGCAGCCAAGAAGAAAAAATACAAAACTATCTTGGTAAGCTCCTGCACAGAAAACTTAAACATGTAACTGTTGTCAAAACTCCCAGGCTCAGCTAGCTTCTGGACATAGCCCAACCAAACAGCTTCCTGCTTTGTATTTTTTCAGTTAACACACTCACCAGCTGATTTTTACATGCTCCAACAGGGTATACTCAGAAGTGGTGTTAATCAGTACCTTTTTCTAAAATATAGCCTATGGCACCTGGTATCTTTAGCAAGTTTTAAATAGTTTGAAAATTAATTTGTTTTTGGTGTTCTTAGCAAAATAGCCCCATATTTGTTGGATGGAATATGGGAGTTCAGAGAATTGCTAGTCAGAAACAGGATAAATTGACTACAAAATACTCTCAATATACCATAAACCAAGCATGGGCAAACTTCACCCCTCCAGTGTTTTGGATTTCAACTTCCACAATTTTGGGAGTTAAAGTCCAAAACATCTGGAGGGCCAAAGTTTTCCCATACCTGCTATAGACAATAGTTGGAAACTATCTATGGGTGAAAACTGACTAAGAAAAGCAAGAAAGAACGTGGTACACAAAATGTGGCAGTGGAGGAAGGTTGTAGGAAATATCAATCTAGGCAGAAATGAACTACCTTCAGTCCTCCACATTTGCAAGTTTGGCATTCACAGTTTTGATTACTTTTATGTCTGCTGTGGATTCAGGGGATGGCCAGGGAAATTTTCAGTTGCTATCCACCCCTCCATCTAAGTCTGGGTACCAGAAAACTTTGTTTTGGGGATGGGGTAAAGAATGGCAAGATTGCTGTTGCAGTACCCACTGAATCTTCAGGGAATGGAGTCCTGACATTTCAGTTGCTAACCATCCCCCCAAAAGTCTACAACCCAGCTAACTTCAGTGAGTGATGAATGGTGACTGAAATCATCAGTACTCCACTAACCGCAGCTTCATTGGCAGTGCAGTGGCAATCTCACCATCTGTCCCTGGTTGAAGTCTGCTGGGGGATGTCTTGGTCTTGAATCATTGCTACTCTACTCAACTGAAACCATTACTATTGAGTTCCTACAGCTTCGGGGAAGGCATAGTGGCAATCCCCCCTCCTTACACACATGCACCTGCTGGTTCTATAGAGCCTTGTGCCATCCCTGAAGATATTTGTGGTTTTTCCATATTTGTGGGGGTTCTCTACCCCGAAGCCCAATGAATGTGGAGGGCCAAATGTATCTGTTGAATTCATTTTTCATATAAATCCAAAATCTTGATTATTTTTTTTTATGAAAGCATATATGAGAAATTACATTCAAATAGTTGTAATAAAACAGTGTTTTAGTATTTTGTACTCTGTCATATCATATAAGACTAATGAGAAAAAGGTACATGATACATGGTCTATTTATTTAAAATGTTAATTATTTTAAAAGTCAAGTATCTCACTCTATTTTGCTTTTCATTTTCCCATTTGGTCCATGTCGACATGTGAATTACTTTTGGTTTGATTATCCCAACAGAACAAAATTGTCATGGAATTGTATGTAGCAGTGTATGTAAACTCAAAGAAATATATTAAATTGTTCCTCCTTAGCAAATTATGGGCTTAATCAATAGTTAGGCCAACTAGAATAGAGCCAATCAATGAAACTTATGCAGGCGATGATTTATTGTTCCCATTGACTCTATGGATCTGTTGGGACTAGTAATTGGATAATTACATATGCTTTTTAATAGAGATTAAATTAATGAGCAAATGGTCACATGGCACTGATTAAACGATCTAATGGATTTTAAAAATTGACATACAGAATTATAAGACATTTAATTGTTGTCTTATTCTGTTCTTGTGTTCAATTTCCCATAGTTTCATTCATTGGCACCAATGTATTACCGTGGATCAGCAGCAGCTGTCATAGTATATGATATCACCAAACAGGTAAGCTATATGATTGCGATGGTTCCATCACTAGTAGCTTACAACAAAATAATTCAGTTTTGCCTATTCTTTAAAAAATATTATGGATGCTGTAGTCTAGCTTTCTCCATTTGTGGATATTATTATTTGCTGAGGTTAAATAGTTGCTCTGCATTTATAACCACATGAAGTGCTTCCTTTTTGCATAAACATAGGTTCCCTGAATACTAAGAGTGCAAGTGCATCCTGAGAATATATTTACATATAGTTGTGTCACAATAAACTAGCCCTGCAGTGAAACCCTAGCTCAGTGGTTCTCAACTCCCAGAAATCCTTTGGCCTTCAACTCCCAGAAATCCTCACTGCTGGTAAACTGGCTGGGATTTCTGGGGTTGTAGGCCAAAACACCTGGGGATTCACAGGTTGAGAACCATTGACCTAGCTGATTGTGGGATCTGAAGTCAGGTGTTATTGCTCAAAAACCTATGAAAAAACGCTGCTGTCAACTGTAGTAGTCCATTATCAGAAGCCATATGGATTTCCACTGGAAGGAATAGCATCCACATCTTACCTGTAGAGAGACTGTGAGAGGTATTTAGGAGTGTGCCTGTTAGCTGGGGAAACCTATGAAAAGATCTGTTTTTTAAATAATATATGTATTGTTGTTTGTTTTTGACATATAAACCATTATTGTTCTTAAATAACATGCATTTACTAAGTTCTTTGCTGTTGTCTCATGTTTCTTTTAGGATTCATTTCATACACTGAAGAAATGGGTAAAAGAATTAAAAGAACATGGACCTGAAAACATTGTAATGGCCATTGCTGGAAATAAATGTGATCTTTCTGATATTAGGTAGAGTATTCAAAGAGCTTGTTGTCCTCTACTTTCTCCTATAATAGGGTAAAAAGGTAAGAGTAACCTACATTACAATGTGATTTACATCATTTCACTGCACCGACGCAAGTAAAGTGATAGATACTCCTTCCTTGGAGGCTTTTATGCAGAAGCTGGATGGCCATCTGTTGGGGGTGCTTTGAATGCAATTTTCCTGTTTCTTGGCAGGGGGTTGAATTGGATGGCTTACGAAGTCTCTTCCAACTCTGATTCTATGATTCTAACGTAATACAAAGCGAATAAAGCAACCTATCTTGACGATGGATGTCTGAAATAAAATTGTGCTTCTTAACACAAAATAGGCCTCCTCTAATTCCCACTTCATAGTTATTTATATGATAAGTGGAAGCATCCAGCCTCACAAGCACTGGACCACTACTGTTTCTTTTCTCCTCCATTCTTGATCATCTCTCCCACCTCATCTGCTCTTTTTTCTTTTTCACTGGTCATTATTTCCTCCACACAAGTAAGGGAAGTTCAACTCTTCCCTCTGCTCACTTTCCTACCTCTGAAAATCTTTTGCTGATGAAAGGAATTAATATTGGCACCCCCAAAATATTGGCCATGACCAAAAGCTTTTCATTTAATAATAGATCGAGCTGGAACAATGTGATAAGGTCACAAATGTTCTTGTCCTTTCTTCTTTTTTGCTGGGTTAAAAGCTGCACTCAATGACAACAGGCTTCCCTTCCAGTTCTGGAGATGTAAAATATTGTAGTGTTGAACATTGAGCAGTGAGGACTAAGAGTTCTGGAAGAAATGTGTGATTGAAGAGTTGTCCCTGTATTAAAATATTTTACGTATATAAGATAAGGGTTTATATTTTCATAGATTGATTTGTTTATTGTCTTATTGACATCTGGTCCCATGTACGTCTCCCTGAGTCCTTTCAGGGAGATGGTGGTGGGGTATAAGAATAAAATAATAATAATAATTTCTAACTTTCAACTCTTGTACAAACAGTAAGATCCTATACATATCTGCATCTAATTTGCCTGATGTTAAGACAGTACCTGTATTTGAGATCTTAAAATGCCATATTTTCCAGTTTATAAGACGACTGGGCTTATAAGATGACCCTCAATTTTTCCAATTAAAATATAGAGTTTGGGATATACTTGCCATATAAGACTACCCCTCTTCCAATGCACACCAAATAAAAATAAAAAGTTATCAAATTTGTTTTCAATACGGTAATGTTCCTATTACTGTACTTCCTTCTCCGCCTCTCAGATCTCGCACATGTATGCCTGTACCGCTTCAGTGCAGTTCTTACGAGCGAGATCTGAGAGGCAGAGAAGGAGGTATAGGATACAAGGGCAGGCCAGATGGGTGAAAGAGGTGTGTTTTTCTGGGCACAGTGCCACTCTATCTCTTTTTTTCCATACCCCGGGTGTCCCGGACGCCTGCAGCTTGCTCTGCCTTTCCCTTTCACCTTTCTAGTGAGGCACCCTCTCACCTTGTCATTTGAACCACGTTAAGTTACCTCTTTCCACGAATCCTGGTGAGTGGATTTTCTTCTACCGTACTTGTACAGCGCCGGCCTTGCTGCTTTCATATGGTTATCGCATATGGCGGGGATACGGCCATTTTTGAGCTCCCCTAACCATATGCGCTGACCACAGATTCAGCAGTCTTGCTCCGAAGTTTTAGCACTTGCCCTATAAGATGACACCTAACTTTTGGAAAAAAATGTATGGGTTAAAAAGTGTCTTAGATGCCAGAAATACAGTATCTTCATAAGGGTTGTTGTAGGTTTTTCAGGCTGTATGGCCATGTTTTAGAAGCATTCTCGGCTGACGTTTCGCCTGCATCTGTGGCAGGCATCCTCAGATGCAGGCGAAACATCAAGAGAGAATGCTTCTAGAACATGGCCATACAGCCCGAAAAACTTACAACAACCCAATGATTCCCGCCATGAAAACCTTCAACAATATATCTTCATAAGCTTCATTAACTGATGGGATAAATACTCTGGAAAAGATTACAGAAAATAGGCTACATGAAACTGTGTCAAGTTTACTTTTCAAAATCTAAACAAAATTTGACCTGTGCTTCTCAATTATTTTTATAAGCAGGTGAGAGCTTTTGCATTGATTTATCTCTGTGTTGTTCCTGATATTATGCTGCTCTGTGTTCTGAGTATGAAATCTCGTTATGTATGACTGTTAACAATCTTCCCTACCAGGATAGTACAGGAATCTATTAGCACAGGTTTTTTTTAAAGAGATTCAGCAATTACTGTTTCTCTCAACATTTCTGTTTACCAGATAGAGTCCCAGATTTTCCAAAATGTTTTAATTAAGTTATAATTTTAGGAAGTTCTAATTTGTGGTCAGAAGTCTGAACTGGATTAAAGTTTTTTAAAAAATCACCCTAGTGCTATATTGTGTGTTAGATCTGATGGATGACCAGTGTTGTCAGTGTATTGTGAGGTTGGGTTGTTGTGAGTTTTCCAAGTTGTACGTCCATGTTCCAGAAGTATTCTCTCCTGACGTGTCACCTGCATCTAAGACAGGCATCTTCAAAGGTTGTGAGGTCTGTTGGAAACCAGGCAAGTGGGGTTTATATATCTGTGGGATGACCAGGGTGGAGAAAGAACTCTTGTCTGTTTGAGGCAGATGTGAATCTTGCAATTGGCCACCTTGATTAGCATTTAATGGTCTAGCAGTTACAAGATCCGGCTTCTTACTGCCTGGGGGAATCTTTTGTTGGGATGTGATTAGCCAGCCCTGATTGTTTCTTGTTTGGAATCCTCCTGTTTTTGAGTGTTTTTTTCTTTATTTACTATTACGATTTTAGAGTTTTTAAAATACTGGTGGCCAGATTTTGTTCATTTTCATGTGCCCGCCCCCCTTTAGATGCAGGTGAAACATCAGGAGAAAATGCTTCTTTGTCATGGCCATACAGCCTGGGAAACTCACAGCAACCCAGTGATTCTGGCCATGAAAGCCTTCAACAATACATTGTATTGCGAGGATTGATATGGCACAGAGAGGCTAATATTTTTGATAGATGACTTCTAGATGGAGGGAGAAAAAGAAAACGAATTGCTCTGTTCTCTTAGTAATGAGCAGATTTAAAATAGCAATGGTAGGTAATTGCTCTCTGTGAAGTGTTGAACACAACAGTCTCTGTGAAGGGGATAAGCGTTGCCGAAGCAGTGTAAAGTGTTTGATTCTTTGCAGCTATTTCATTTGATTGGCATAGATGTATTGCTTTAATGTCCTCAAGTGGACATTTTCTTGATTAAATCAAGCTTGGCTGGTCAGGAGATTCAGTTACAAATTGCAATCAGGTATTTGAGATGGAGTCATATAATCTGTTAAAATACAGTATACATCTTTTGAATGAAGTGAATTGGCTTGGTGACAGATACGCAAGTGCCTGTCCTTAGGAGAAATACTGGCACAATGAAGTCTTTTCTGTGTACACACAAGCTATTCGCATTTATCTTGCTTATTGGCAGTGTTGTCTGTTTTTCTTTTTATATCTAAAATTGTGGCTTGTCAGCAGTTCTGTAGCTTGCCTTTTGGGATGTTTGGGAACATTCTGCAAATGTCCTTAGCTTTAAGGTCTCCTCAGAGACAAGAACAGTGTTACAAGAGGAATGGCACAAATAGTGAAGTGCTCCAAAAAGTGGGGTTCATATTCTAATCTGTGGACTGGATCCAGAATTCTTGCCATCAGCGTAAAGCTCCTGATTTAGAAGAATGTTTCCATTAGTGAAATGGAAGAAATTGTGATTTTCATTGGTTCTTATCCCATAGCCCATTACAAATCTGCCCTTGAAAGTTTACAGCAGTGGTTCTCAACTTTCCCAATGCCGTGACCCCTTAATACAGTTCCTCATGTTGTGGTGACCCCCAACTATAACATTATTTTTGTTGCTACTTCCTAACTGTAATTTTGCTATTGATATGAATCGTAATGTAAACATCTGATATGCAAGATGTATTTTTTATTCACTAGGCCAAATTTGGCACAAATACCTGATATGCTCAAATTGTGGTGTTGGAGGGGATTGATTTTGTCATTCGGGAGTTGTAGTTGCTGGGATTTATAGTTCACCTCCAATCAAAGAACATTCTGAACTCCACTACAATGAAATTGAACCAAACTTGGCACACAGAAACCCCACACCTTGAAGGGACTTGCTCACATGCTCTCCCTCACCCGCACATGCACACCACGCTACCATGCACCAAGCACGCCTGCTCTCCCCTCCCCACTTGGAGCCTCCACTCAGCTGAGAAGCTGCTGAGAGGTCAGCCAATCGCAGTGGAGGAGGGCTTTTGGTGAGTGGCTTCACCCTCTGTTTCCAAAAAGGAAGCGATGGACAGACGGAGAGATCTTCAGCCTTCTCTGCCAAAAGGGTTCCTAAGACCGTCAAAATTATGTGTTTTCTGATCGTCTTAGGCGAACTCTTAGAAACTCTCTCACGACCTCCCAGGGGTCCCGACCCCCAGGTCAAAAAACGCTGGTTTACAGAAAGGGCATGGGGGATTTTTGAAAATGGTTCCTGCTCTTTCTACTAGTAACATCATTCTAAACAGTAAAATCATTCTAAAATCATTCACAATATGCAATTAGAGTACATACTATACATAATATAGTAGCGTGGCAAAGGGTTGTACTGGATGTCCCATGTGGTCCCTTCCAGCTCTGTGATTCTATCATGCTACTTCAATTGCTGTGAATGCATCATGTGGAAATTCAGGGTTTTGCAGTTTGGTCAGACACCAGAGCTCATCTGTTTCTAATTCCAAATACCCCTCTCTAAACTTCAGATCCCAAGTTTCCGTAAGTTGTAACCATGGCAATTATAATGGAATCATTGTGGTATAAATAAGTGGTGTGAAAGGGCCCTAGAAATCTGTCTGGAGGAAACTACTGCTCTCGGGATGAAATGCTGGATCCAGTCCCATGTTCTTGATTAATTTAAATTAATCTGGAATGTTTAAAAACACGAAACAACGATTTATGTTGGTTTCTGACGCTGACAGGATAATATGTTCCACGAATTGGAAAAATAATCTTTTCTCTTTAGAATATTAATTAGCCTGATTGCATGAACAAAGGGGCATTCAACAAGCAGTTAACAAATCTCTCTTAATTGGTTTTTGGAATGCATCCCAAATTGATTTCTGGTTATTTATTACTTGATAATGCTTAAGAGAACAAAAATATTTGTGGGCCCTTTATTTTCAGTATTCTCGTTTCATGATACATGCATATGTTTTATATATGCTTCTATGTATTCTGGACAGATTTTTCCCCCCGAGTCTGCAATATTCTTTGGTTTATGGAAACTGTGTTAGTCCCCTTCCTGAAGTTGACCGATCTCTTCCTGTATTAAATAAAGCAGTCTTAGATTAAATTACTTTATTTTCATTTTAAAATGACCTTTCGATGCACTATTAATTCTCTCATAAGGGATTCAAAAATAAAATCTGTACCAGTGAAACCTTGTCCTATTTCAAGTCATAAGGAAGAGGAGCTTGTGTGCAATAAGGTGATATCAGAGACAGCATAGGGAAGACATTCTTTATGAGGAACTGCTGGAGGAATTAAACAGGAAGAGGGGATTGTTGCTGGGAGTGGAACAGAATGTATCCTTGCAAAATGTGTGTCTGGCGCCCCTTTCCTAAAACCCTTAATCTGAGATATCTCCAGTCCACAAATTGTAGTACAGCAGGGGGGAAATATAATTATCAAGTGAAAGCATTCTGCCTGTCCTTGGAGGTACCCTTCATTTGGTTTAATTTGTGCAATTTACATTCCAGTAATTCTAAATGTGTGTGTGTATCTGTGTGCCACTACATGAGGTTATCCCGGAAATTAGCATCAAAGGCTTATGCTCAAATTGTTTAAATACCAAACAGTGTTCCTCCTTGGCTATAAGGAAGAAGTATAATTATAGGTATAATACATTAGTTTCTTTTCTATCATATATCAACATTTTTACAACACCCTAAAGATCATGTCAGAACCATTATCTTTATCCCCTACCTTACAGATAATTAGCTGAAACTGAAATGTAGTGTATGAAAACCCATTTTGAAGGCAAAGGTTTCCCCTGACATTAAGCCTAGCTGTGTCCAACTTTGGGGGTTGGTGCTCATCTCCATTTCTAAGCTGAAGAGCTGTGTTGTCCATAGACACATCCATGGGCAGCATGACTGCATGGAGCGCTGTTACCTTCCCACAGAAGTGGTACCTATTGATGTACTCACATTTGCATGTTTCAAACTGGTAGGTTGGCAGAAGTTGGAGCTAACAAGGGCAGGGATAGCTTAAAACTGAAGGTTTCACTCAGGTCCATTGGGGGTTCTCAACTTGTGGGTCTCCAGGTGTTCTGGCCTACAACTCCCAGAAATCCCAACCAGTTACCAGATGTTGGGATTTCTGGGAGTTGAAGGCCAAAACATCTGGGGATCTATAGATTGAGGACACTGACCTAGAAAATCATGCAATGGCTATATAACCACATGGTTTCATATATCATTCCTCATGATCAGGGCTTTATGTCATGCCAACACTTATCAGCTGTAATCAATTAAGTTATAGCCATTTTATCTTCAGTTGTGTTTGTTTTTTGTTAGGCTCCAATTGGACCCATGTATGTATTTTGTAGTATGCAAACTGCAATTCATAATGTGTGAAACAGGTTATGCTAAAACTATATTTGGTTTAGGAAAATATTAACACCCTCATTGCAGCATCATACTAAACAGCAATAGTATGAAACTGCTCATTGGGGCCATAACACTTTTTAATGTTCTCCTACTTCAACAACAGCAGTTTATATACTAGTAATCAGTTTTTCTTCAAATAATATTTTTATGCCTACAATTGTTTTTGGATAGAAAAGTCACATTATTATTATTAATTTATTTATTTCCCGCTTTTCTCCTTATGTTTGTGGATATGCAACAGTCTTAACATGTGAATTTTTTTTAATTGTAGGGAGGTACCTACGAAAGATGCCAAAGAATATGCAGAAACTATAGGTGCAATTGTTGTTGAGACGAGTGCCAAAAATGCAATTAACATTGAAGAACTTTTTCAAGGGATCAGTAAGTAAAAACAAAATTTAAATGTATGCATTTGTGTGTATTTGTAATGGAACTGTTTGGTGTTTTGGCAAAACTTTGTTCAATAATTGATGCCCTTAATGCTTTTTATATGGAAGATGGGAAAAAGAGGATGCAACTGAAGCTTAAACTATAGTTAAGAATTTCATAACTCTTGGAAGATATGAATGTGTGAAATCATAGAACATGCAAAATAATGCATATGTTTATCATATGAACCAGAATTATGTAGAACATTTTGAATAACATCTGTAAGATAGTAAATACCCAGTCAGGACAATGGTGAAGCTAAGAGTCCTTCAATCTGCACATGCAGAGGTTTGAAAGATAATATCTGAAAAGTAACCAAATACAGGTGTAGTTCCAGTCCCCATTAGTTACCACTATAGCTACAGTAATAGAGAAGTAATTCCTTGCTTTCCTCTTTCCAGCTATAACTAAGTGCTTAATCTAACAACGTTGTTTTTTTTATTTAAAAAATCTGGTTTTGTAAACATAACATAGCCACCAAAACACAAGGTTGTTCAGGAGCCAACACTTAAACTATGTCTTATTTCCCCTCTACCATTTACCACAGTCCCATATTTACAAAAGAAATTAGTTACACTTCATTGAATTACAATGGGGTTTAGTTATAACCTCATTATGCACACAAACACCCTCATTGCAAGTCACATGTTATTTATAAAAAGTTACTTTCATGTGCTGCTGTCAGTATGGCTTTTTCTTTTGCTACACAATCAATCTTACAGATAGGGACATTATGAAGGATTTACAGCTGCTGCTGCTTTACATCTAACACTACCACCTCTAACTAAACCAATCCACCAATATTACATTATTTTTAGTCTGCTGCTGAGAAGAGATAATTTAATATGTGTGAACAGCCTTATGGCTGTAATCCTCAATGACACTGATATAGAAACCAAAAATAGTTGCCTGCATTTTTCTTGGGCTGAAATGTGTGGTCCTTATTTATTGTTATATTTGATATTGTGATATATATATTCCTTCAAGGAATTCCACAGTCAGTAAATCCTGGGAAGTGGGCTAAACTGTGGAAGAGTATTTGGCCAAGGCCAACAAGTGAGATTTGTACTAAACAGGAATTTGAGATTTAGGTTACTTGTCTACCATTATTATGGCAGAACACTGGCTTCTTATTTAGTTATTTATATATTCTATTACAAATATTAGATTAGTGACTGTGCTGATTGCCAAGAGCTTACTACTACTACTACTTCTTCTTCTTCTTATTATTATTATTAGAAATACAAAAAGATTAGTACACAGCAAACAAGGTCACTCTGCTGGCTGCTGTATTGGATCACATGTCGGACACTTCCCAAGTGTCTAGGACTGTGTGATGAATCGGCAAAAAATGCGTGCAGATCCCAGTAGGGTGGCCTTTTGCAGCTCACAGATGATAATGTGATCAACACTGATTGTGTTTAAGTGCAGGCCAAGGTCTTTAGGCACTGCACCCAGTGTGCCAATCACCACGGGAACCACCTTGACTGGCTTGTGCCAGAGTTTTTGCAGTTCGGTCTTTAAATCCTCGTATCGTGTCAGCTTTTCCACTTGTTTCTCTTCAATTCTGCTGTTGCCTGGGATTGCAACATCGCCAATCCATACCTGCTTCTTTAACACCATTGTGAGGTCAGGAGTATTGTGCTCCAAAACCATTATTACTATTATTATTAATATTCCACCCTATCTCCCTGGGGAGAATTAGAATGGATTCCAGCAAACAAAGAAGGCAAACATTCAATGCCTCAGTGTAGCAACAGATACAAATGTAATAACCCAAAATAACCCCGCTTACGACAAAAACCTGACATCTATAAATTGAATAAAATGTAACAAATACTGCTGATTGTTCACCAATATCCCGTTAGTTTGGTTTCTGAAATACTGTTAGCTCTTTCCCTAAGATGGTACCTTCTCTTGTATCTTCCTTCTTGACCTCATTTTCCTTTCTGGGGAGGCCATTTATTGTTCTGCTTTAGATTTTTGGAATAAAATAATTTTTGGCATATGCTCTATCAAATTTAGATGTAAGCCTTGCTGCTTCTGCTTTTATTGGGTAAACCAAGCCAGATTACAGAGAAGAGATGAAGATCCTGGCCTATTCTTCTCCTAAGCCATAAGAGTGTGATTTCACCCGCTTTTGGTTGTGGCACCTATTGCTATGTATGCTCTTTGCATTGTCATGTGGAACAGATTTTTCTTCCTGCCAAAGGCATGGGTGATCTGTCGGATATCATGGAATATTTGGACAAGTAATTTATCTTCTGTGATTTAAAAAATATTGCCCAGAATGGCTGAATCTAGTTTTCTTGTTCACAAGTATGAGTAGAATTTTTGAGGGCCGATTTGCATCTTCAGATCATTGCAGAGGAAATATTTTGCCATTTCCATAGAAGTTAAAATTCAAAATTGAAAATGCTTTGCTGTCTGAAACCCCATTGACATCTAGAGAGCTTATTCTGGCAAAGGACTTGAAAAGGGATATGGTTAGTTTCTCAGGAGAGGAGGCGGCAGGGAGACATTGGAATCAGTAGCAGATGCTGACATATGAAATTAGACAAGTCTGACAAGAAGGCACTATCAATCATTATAGGTCAGTGGATAAAGCTCATACTGAATCTGCCTCAGAAGAGAGCAAGCAAGCCATTTTTATATTCTCTAAGGAGGTGCTGCTGAGTTGAATAATAAAATATAATTTCATCTGCCTATCTGTTACAACTCTGATTCATTAAATTTGGCCTGATTCTAACTAACAAGTGCAGCACTGATGTATTCCCAAGACTTGCAACGGTTTCTCCTCATCAGCGACACGTTTAGGAAATCACACTTTACCTTAGTTGACTGTTTATAGACTCTATGTTTTTACTTTCTGTTTTTCTTTATTCTTTCCCTCTTTACCACCACAAGATCTGATGCACGTAGATCTCTCACTTCTCTTCCCATCTTTGCTTTGGGGGTGGAAGGCTTCTAAGCCTTTCTTCGAGAAATGAATGAATGTCGTGTGAACTCAGACTAGACATGTTTGCCATAGTTTGTTCTCTTTCAATTTCATCAGTAACCAAATGGGTCATCATGTAGTCCATTAGCACATCAACTCATATTTTGATTCATCTATTTAGAACAGTTGTGTTATTAAAGGGATATTGTATATTCATTTTTGGATAGGTCTGAATTTAAAATTAATGTTGGTGATGATTGTTTCACTCTATTGCTGTGTATTGTTTAGTTTGTATCTCTTCTAGTGTTGTAATTTGTTATTATACAGTATACTGTCATGTTTTAAAAGCAAAATTAACAAGATAAATGAATGCAGTATGGAAATAAAATCACCACCACCAGGTACTTCCTTGTTTTCTTTTGCCTTGCTGAGACACACATAGTAGTGAAGTGTAAGCACATTCAGAAAGTTAGGAAACAAATACTGTGCAATCAAGCTGCTATTTAAAGGGCAATAAAGGCATACAGTGTTCCCTCACTTATCGCGGGGATTACGTTCCAGGACCACCCGCAATAAGTGAAAAACCACGATGTAGAGATGATATATACTGTATATAAAATCAGAAATGCCTTGTCTAACTTATCGGGCAAGGACCGTTGCGGTAGTGGGTGCCCTCCCGCTGGCCATGCTGCTTGCAGGGGGCTTCTTCTTGCCAGAAGCCACCTGCGCAGTGGGAAGTTTCCCGCCACTTGGCCAGCTGGCCAACCGGCGGCAGATCCCGCCCCACTCCTGGATCCGCTAGGGACTGATTCCCCACCTTGTCCTGGCAGTCTTTACAGGGCTGCCAGGGCGAGGTGGGGAAGCCAGCCCTGACTGATCCAATCAACAGCAGGCCCCACCCCTGAATCGGCCAGGCTGGTTTCCCCATCTCGCCCCGGCAACCATGGACCCTGCGGACTTGCTGTTTCGTGGTTAGGGTTTAGAATATTAATTCTAAACCCTAACCGCAAAACAGCAAGTCTGCGGAAAGTGAACCGCGAAACAGCGAGGGAACACTGTATTTGCAGCAATGGTTCCCAACTTTTTTTTTTGTAAAACCAAGGACCACTTTGACCAGGGACCACTCTCCAACATTAGTATCGAAATAGTTACGAATCAGATTTTGGTCAACTTTAGATTCAGTTTGGTTATTTGGGGTGCTGATTCAGAAAATTGCATTGGATAGACCACATCATTTCTAGTTTCCGATATAGAACATATGCCATCCAGTAGTCGCCATCTGCTCGGCCTCAGAAAACCATATTTAATAATCTAGAGACTAAATGTGGTCTATCCAATGTAATTTTCTGAATCAGCACCCTAAATAACCCCAGGAACAGGCCTAAAAACGAAGACACCAAGGTGTCCCTGCTTCCCAGTGCCACATGGAACGGCTCCACTCAGGGGGAGGGAGGAGAAGCAGCAGTCAGGAACCATGTTGTCGCGGCTTTCATAGGTAGTCAGCCTCTCGCCTCCTGACATTCCCCTTGCCTTGGCACTATAAGAGGGTTTCACAAGACCAGTCACTCTTGTTTCAACAATGTAGTAACAGTGAGGCCACGGACCATATTTTAGTTCTTGGGGACCACAGGTTGGGAACCACTGGTTTACAGGCTCTCGCTTCCATGCCCCCCCTTTGCCCAAATTCAGATATGGTAGTCTTTGAAGACTCAATTACCGTGTGCTTTGATACAAGGCCTGTACAAAGCCTTAGACCAAGCTTGCTCTTGTAAATTTTGGCCTTAAATGCATAAGAAATTTTGACTCAAAAAAGGAGGACAAATGTAAAAAAAGGAAAAAGGCTAAGGATGGCAATCTCAAACCAGTGAATTCTTAATGAATTCCAATATTTCTGTAACATCCTGTACCACAACCATCTTTAGTCTCAGCTTTCCATTCCCCACATCAGATAGTCTGAGAAACACTTCCCTAATAAATCTGGTTTATGATTCTTCCTTATTATATTTGGAGAGCAAACAAGGCTTTGAGTAACTGCATATGTTTCATTTTTCAAAATTTCTAGGTCGACAGATTCCACCCTTGGAAACTCACGAAAATGGTAACAGTGGAACAATCAAACTTGGAAAGCAGACTACGCAGATGACTAGGCGATGCTGTTAAAACCAACTTGAACTGGCTTGATTTACTTGAAAATACCATGACATGTTTTGCTTATTTATGGAGCAACCAACTTCAGAAACTAAGTGACAAAAGTATCTTCTCTGAAAGCAATAACATCAATAACTCTCAATGGGAACATTAGGAGAAAGTGCTTCAATTTGGTTTTGCAAAGCTAAAATGGACAATTCACATTAGCCATGATCCTTGATCTACTTTTTGAAGTAATCTTTTAAAACTAATGCTTATTTTAAATAGGCATTTTGTCTCAAAGTAACTCATCAAGCAAGTGATACACTTTATATAAAAACTCTTTCTCTTTTGTTTACAACACGTTTTATATTGATCTTTATGGAACTACAGTGTATAGTATTTTAACTAAGTGAAGGATGTGTACGATTTTTATCTTTTTTTCTTACTAGATGTGGCTTCAACAGCTTTGTTTTTAGAAAAATAACTTTTTATAGAACAGATAGAGATGTTTCAGTCCCAAATAGAAAACTCTAGATTTTTAAAAACAAATAATAATAAAATTCTGATAATTTTAGTTCATAGCTTTTATTTCTTTTGAATTGGAAAAGAAGAATCACGGCATTTTAAAATACATTAGGAACATTTACATGGAAGACCATGAAAACAACAAATAGCAAAAATAACAACAGATACTGCAGCAGATGCCAAAAAGGATAAAATAAAGTACTTTCTATAGAATTCATTTCCATTTAAAACCCATCTGGCAGGTATATGACACTGTCTGGATCCATCAGTGGTTGTCTTTTTCTCTTCTACATGGCTTAATATGGTAAACTTCTAATGCAATTAATAATATTTACATCCTTGCTCTGTCCCTTTCCGTTTGAATGACAGGACTGACGGAACATTCAGTTGTATTCGCATGTGCCTTTTTCATAAGTGAATTCTAAAGCAGCTTGAAAAGAATCCTGACTTGGGTTCAGAGATTGATACGTGTATCATGCTATTGTTGCCTACATTCCTTAAATCCAATCCAGAGGATAAATGAGTCCTCAGAGATGCTGTGTTATAGGGTACTATGGGCTATTTAGGATGAAGAAGCTGGAAAAATTCAGCAGAACTTCCTTGCACAAGTAAAAGTGGCATTTTGCCCATTCCAGCCATTGCCAGCCATTGTGCTGGCATCTGATACTGATGAAATATCTGGAAGTAGACAATCATTTTTATGGTTTCAGGAAGAACAATGTGTTTCCAAACCATAAACAGAGTGGAAGTAACTACTCAGTATTGATGTTTATGAATTGCAGATTAATTCTGTAGTCCTGTCACAATTTTTGCTCGAACCTGTTGCAAGTAACAGTAACATTAATTAGTGTCACACCTGTGAGTTGAAGCCAACAGATGTAGCAGATTTATGCACACATTTGCTGGTCATAATTGTAGGTGATAGGACTAGGAGATAGATACTGTTACCAATTAGATCAAAATGTTCCAGAATGAGTTTGTAAAGCCAATGCTTTTCCGGTTGAAAAATACATAAACACTTCGTGTTGGTAGTTTTTATAACATGTTCTCTGTCATATAAATTGAGAAAAGTTAGTTTTGTTGTCCTTGTATTAGCATTAAAATAGTTAAAGACTCACAAACTACTATTTGCACAACAATAAAATATTCAATTTAGAACAGATTATGAATTAATTGGGTTGTTATGTGTTTTCTAGGCTGTATGGCCATGTTCCAGAAGCATTCTCTCCTGACGTTTCACCTGCATCAATGGCAGGCATCTTCAGAGTTGTGAGTTCTGTTGGAAACTAGGCAAGTGAGGTTTATATATCTGTGGAGTGTCCAGGGTGGGAGAAAGAACTCTTGTCTGCTTGAGGCAAGACCTCACAATCTCTGCGGATGCCTGCCATAGATGTAGGCAAAATGTCAGGAGAGAATGATTTTGGAACATACGTCATACAGCCCAGAAAACACACAAGAACCCAGTGATTCTGGCCATGAAAGCCTTCAACAATACATATAAATTAATTGTTTGTAAATTTTACAGCATTTTTTTTAAAAAAATACCACAGGCTTATTTTCACTGCATACCACATAAATTGCTTTAAAACCATATGATTGGGAAGCAACCGAAAATGTTACATAATTATAATGCAATCAACTGCTTGAGCGAGTATGTTAATATTAATGAAAAATGCAAAGTTGTATGGTCAGATTTTCTTTTGCGGGCACTGGTCAAAGAAAAACAAAATAGTTCTGTGTGAGATTGAGGAAAAAAAGCCTTTTTTTTGCACTCTGGCAGATTAAAGAAAAAGGAATGCTAAAAGCACGCAGAAGTAGAAACAACATAGTTTTTTATTCAATCGTAGACTTTATCTGTCCTTTGAATACATGATCTGCATTGTGTCCTGTGACTAAAATTATCCCCTTAGAAGTCAAGATTGCCAAATAACAATATATGTTTCTCCCTTTCTTTTCCTAGTGCTATCGCTAGTATGAATCTGCAATTATCTTTTTATGCATGGAGTTAGTGTCGGTCTTTTTCTGCCATGGAATAGCTTGTCATGCCTTGGTTATCTTACTGCTAGCAAGACTGGCAAAATAAATCAACAATAAGAAAAATAGCAGCAATGTTAATCAGGGAATAGTATTTCCCAGATGAGAAATAAAAGGTTCATGAGATTGCCTTAGGGCTCATTATGTACAAATTCTAACTAGGATGAAAAGAGTCCCAATATGAACCTTCAAATGGAGACACAGCAAAACCTACCATAGAATACAGATAGAAAAAAACTTGATTTTACAGTTACAGTACAATCCTATGAACATTTGTTTAGAAATACATTCCAATGTCTCTGATGGCAAGCATGCTTAGGTTTGGAATCTCAAAGTCTTTTATGTTAAGTACGTAACACAATGATGACAGTCCATGATGCCTTCCAGTTCTTATAAGCATGACAATGTATAAAATAGAAGTCCAAACCTGGGTCTAAGTGACTGTAAGAAAAATATGTATCTATCTGCCATCTTTTAATGTATTACAGACTATGTTAGGTTTATTTTCAACCTTCAATAATATGATACAATATTGCTGCTGGGAAGAACGAGATTAATACATAACCAGTTGTAAGATAATGAGTTGCTGTGAATTTTCCTGGCCGTGTTCCAGAAGCATTCTCTGCTGACGAAGCAGCCAAGCTTTGAAGCTGCAAGGCTATTCAGTGCTAATCAAGGTGATCAATTGCAACATTCACATTTGCCTCAAACAGTCAAGAAGGCTTTCTCCCACCCTGGATATTCCACAGATACTGTATATAATCCTCACTTGCCTAGTTTCCAACAGATCCCTCAACCTCTGAGGATGCCTGCCATAGATGTGAGCGAAACATCAGGAGATAATGCTTCTGGAACATGACCATACAGCCTGGAAAACTCACAGCAACCCAGTGATTCCGGACATGAAAGCCTTTGACAACACAGTTGTAAAATAGCTATATTAATGTGTTTAAATAACGGTTTAAATATTTCCTGAAACCTGCCACAGTCCATAAAAAGGCCTTTAAATCCATTGACATCTAGTAAAGCAACAGGAAAAATTTGAAGTACAGGTGGCAGGGGGCTCTCTAGTTTCATGACCTTATCTGAAACCCCAATTTGCTATAGTTAAGGGATGAAAAATGGATTTCTCAATGCCTAATTCACTTATATTATTGAACTATATCTATTTCATGGTAGTCACACTTTTCCAATGTAGCAGAACTCATGTCATGCATACCTAAGTAGTCTAAGACACTTTTAGAGGAATGAGGAGGTGCTGCAAGGGCTTATGATCTTTTCTATCTAAGAAGCAGGTACATGAACAGTTCTCTCTAGGCACTACTCCGTACACCTATCTTTTTTTGTAAAATGAATTTGTTCACCACCTCGAGTTGCCTTCGGTCTGAGGGGGCGGTGTAGAAATATAGTAAATAAATAAATAAATAAATTCTGGAATCTCCTGATGAAATGTGTACTTCAAATGACACAAATTACTCTCTCCCCTAAAGTGAATAGAAGAAATTAGGTTCTCTCTGGAAGTGGCTAGCAATCCATTTCTAGATTGAAATGGGCGTTTGGGGGAATTGTAAGCAGCACATGTGGATCTTTCACACTATAATTATAGCACTCTGATTGTAATTTACTTCCCATGGCAACTCCCATGGAGCTTGCAATTTAGGGAGAAGTATTTAGAATTCTTATCCAGACTAATCTAAAACCAACATGTATTAATATGTTAACGTTAGAGTTAAAAAGGAATACTGACACCATCATTGAAAGGGACTTTTGCTGTGCCACAAATCTACTCCAAAAAGAAGCAGGTAAATAATGACATGCGGAGATACTAATTTGATTTTTTTCACCTGTCTGCTTGTGACTAGAGTGAATTATGTTGTCAATACACACACAAGCTAACACTAGTTTGTGTGCACTAAAGATATAGTCAAAAGCATATGTATGAAGAATGGGAACCATTGAAACAATAATTCATATTTGAAGTCATTTGGGATAAATAATTGCTTCAGGCATAAATCAAAATACTGTTGCATGTACATAAAGTAAGACTTAATAGTGGAATTTGATGGAAAAAGCAAAACTATATCCATTCAGAGACTCTTTATTCTTGTAGAAAATGTTGGAGATTAACATTTCTACCATCCATTTTCTTCCAAACCTACTCTACACAAGGACTGAATGCCAGCAAAAATATTCCCCTACCTGCCAGGGCATGAGCATATTTCACTTCCTTCTCAATCAGTACAAAGGGTTTTGTGACATAACTTCCCCGCTGCCAGTTCCCTACTGTTTGCTTATGTAAAAACCACAAAGAGCTGTTTTCACCCTTAGGAGTGGCAGGGTTTCAGTGTACATGCACCTGTACTTTCTGTGTAGACATATATCAAGTACATATTTTTGTATTACATGATCATTGTTTAAACCCAAAACCAGTGTAATGCTTTGTGCTCAGTACTATCAGTCTGCATTGTTTCTACAAGGGCTTTGAATGGGCTGGACCCATTGTTAGTTTTGTATGGGATGTTATAATCTGTTAATAATGTTTGTTCTATGTTATAGTTGTATGGACACAAATAAGATTTCTGTTTCAGTCCTCTCTTTTTTATTTAATCTATAATGAGTAATACTAATAAACATCTTTAACTTTTGTGACTCTTGGCCTTCATTAGAGAAAAAAAAGTGATTGCAAAACGGAACAGCAAGCATTGATACTTGGTGAATTTCCCCCTGTGAAATGCTACTAAAAGTCTATGCAGAAGCCTGGTAGCATAGAATAGATGCATATTTCTCTTTTGCATAAAGTCTTTATGTAGTGTGTAGATTTTTATTATTTAAACTCTAGTTAAAATAATTTTCATTTACTATGGAAATCTTTTTGGTTACCATACTTTCCGCACTTGCATAAAACAAGCATAGAATCAGGCAGCAAATTTGCCTGGGACAAATTAAACAATCTATTACATTAGCATGTAGTAGTAGGGAGCCACGGTGGTGCAATGGGTTAAACCCTTGTGTCAGCTGAACTGCTAACCTGAAGACTTGAAAGTCGGTAGTTTGAATCCGTGATGGGGTGAGCTCCTGTCTGTCAGCCCCAGCTTTTGTATCCAGTCTTTCAACTGAAATGTTGTAAAGAGTACCAATAATAAAATAAAGATTAAAAACATAATGTAAATTCAAATTTTGAAACAGATAAGTTAAAGATATAACTAAAGCATAGTAAAATATATATAGAACCCAAACAGTTCAGCTTGTTTGTTTAGTCAAGAAAGCAATTAAGCTATCAAAGACTTGTATGTGTGTGATGTCTCTTGTAGGAATTCTTTAACCTCACCATAAATCATATGCTGCGGTGGCTTGAAGATCAGTGGTTCGAATCCGTGAGATGGGGTGAGCTCCCATCTGTCAGCCACATGCAGGGACATGAGAGACGCCTCCCACAGGATGGTAATACATCCATTGTCCTGTGGGCAATGTCCTTGCAGATTGCCAATTCTCTCACACCAGAAACAGCTTCCAGTATATTCTCAAGTGGCTTCTGACATGATTTTAAAAAGCATGTAATAGTAATTAAAATGCAACAAAATGTTTTTACCTTCTCCATAGAAATAGCTGCAATTGTTCCTACATGTCCCTGACTACTCGACACTTATATCGTGTCACAGATTACTTTCAGTAATGTCCTGATCCACCGATCCCAGACTGATTTCTAACAAGAAGAAGGGGAAGGCTGATCAACAGTTAGAAGCTGAAGATATTCTGTGATATGAACTGAATGGCTTGTACTTTTTCTGAAAAATAAAGTAATATATAAGTAGTTTCTTCCCTTTCAGGTAGGCATGTAGCCAGGGGGGGCTAAGGGGGCTTCAGCCCCCCCCCCGAAATTCTCAGGGTGGTCCGCGAAAAGGCCTTACTGGTACATTATTTAAACTGTTATGTTTATTCATATCATGATCTGATCACTATCCCACATTAATGGGGTTATTGGGATAACAATACAAAAGATTTGCTAGGGTAGACCCTCTTCCACCCAGTCTCAGCCCCGAACCAAACTCAGCCCCCTCCGAAACAAAATCCTGGCTACGGCCCTGCTTTCAGGCAAAGCGCATGGATATGCTTTCCATTTTTCCTGAGTGATTCTGTACACACTCTGCATGGAAACTGCCTAGACCAGCCCCCTGTTCTTAAATACCTCTAGATAACAATAGTTTGTATTTGATTTTTAAAGAGTCACAAGACATGTGAACACATGTTTCAAAGTGCATTTTTTTTGATACAATGGGAATGCTGGCCATTACATGCTGATCCAGGTGTCCAGTTGCAACATTCACACTTGCCTCAAGCAGACCAAAGTTCTTTCTCCCACCCTGGACACTCCACAGATATATAAACCTCACTTGCCTAGTTTCCAACAGATCCCTCCGCCTCTGAGGATGCCTGCCATAGATGTGGGCAAAACATCAGGAGAGAATGCTTCTGGAACATAGCTATACAGCCTGGAAAACTCACAGCAACCCAGTGATTCCAGCCATGAAAGCCTTTGACAACACAATAGAAATATACTTTCTTCTTTGAAGCAAAAACACAATGTAATGCAGATAATCTGTATGCTAGTTCTTCATACCATTTTTTTTGCTTTCAGGTTCTAACCAGTTTTATGTATGTATGTGCAAACTGTTCCTTAAAAAGTATTTGAATAAACTGACTTTGCCAATTGTACCATTTTTAAAAAGACATTTGTTATTTTTCAGTGATGGAATATTTGGCAGGTTCAAATCTTCAGTGGCTCATCCGAATCTGTTGAATATATGGACTACCTACCAGAATGGATAAATACTGGTCCTTCTCAAAAAATTAGCATATAGTGCTAAAGTTCATTATTTTCCATAATGTAATGATAAAAATTAAACTTTCATATATTTTTGATTCATTGCACACCAACTGAAATATTTCAGGTCTTTTTTTGTTTTAATACTGATGATTTTGGCATACATAATCTCAAAAAAGTAGCATATTCCATCCAACCAAATATGCTAATTTTTTGAGACAGTGTTTTTGGGTTTTCAGGAGCTGTATGCCAAAATCATCAGTACAAAACAAAAAAAGACCTGAAATATTTCAGTTGGTGTGCAATATATGAAAGTTTAATTTGTATCATTACATTATGGAAAACAATGAACTTTAGTACTATATGCTAATTTTTTTGAGAAGGACCTGTATATTCATTCACCTTTAGATGATTAAATAGCAAGTTCACCTTCAAGACTCTTTTCTCCTTTTTTCTTTACAGTCTCACATAAACATACCTGTACCTCTGAAAACATGACCAGGTTTAGAACCTACACTTATTCATTGAGATTTAATAGCACGTATCATCTGGGGCTTTCAGACAGAGAAGAAACTCCGGTGCAAATGACAACAAAACTGAAAATGAGGATGCCAGGTCATACTGAAAGAAATGGCACAGAAGGGAAATAAAGTTTTTCCTGCTTCCCTGATTATACTACCAGTGACTGGGGAAAGACTGCGCCTGTCACAACATTTCCTTTTATGTATCTCTTAATGATATCGTCTGGATTAGGTCATCTCAAGGAGGTAGTAATGTGAAACAGAAACAGCTGTTCCTAAGCCTTGCCTCAAGATTTTAAAAGACTGTTTAAGTAGAGATAAGAAATACTACAAAATAAATGTAAAATCTGAAGGAAGGAAGAGTTCAAGACATCACACACTGTATCAGTTTCAAGCTGCAATCTAGCAAGTTCTCATTAGTATCATCCACACTGTGGCCCTATGAATAATTCAAAAGAAGACAGATTCCATCTATAAAACTATACAAGCTGACCGAAAAGAATAAATATTTTAAGAATGCAAGAATTGCATGCCATGGCATATAGTACCACTTAAATGCAACTGTACAGGATTTTTTTTAAAAAAAATCAATATTCTCCTGTTGCCAGATTAAAGATAAATAATTACAAAGTCATTTCACAAAAAACCTAAATATTAACAGTATTTATGTAGATTGTATTGTACACATGACTACTGTAACTTAACCTATTGATTTCGTTGGTCACATTTTAAAATTTGAATATAGTCCTGTGAGCTTATATTAGATGTATATAAACAAGATTGGAGCCCCCGGTGGCGCTGGGCTGCTAAACTTTTTGACCGAAAAGTTGATGGTTTTTCGGTCAGTAATGTGAGCTTCTGCTGGGGAGTATTGTTCCCGATTCGAACCCAGGACCGACACGTCCTTGGGGGATGCGTTCCTCCTCCACTGGACGGGGCGCTTCCTCTATGCTTTCCCGCCCTTCCCCCTCATTGCGAGAGTAGTGGCCAAGATGCAGGCGGACAACTCCTCCTGCATAATGGTCACCCCGTGGTGGCCTCGCCAAGCGTGGTTCTCCACTCTACTGCACCTGTCCAACAGGACATTCGTGCCTCTGCCCAACAGGGTGGATCTTCTGACGTCCCAGGGCGGGAGGGTCTTCTATCCAGAGGTACGCAAACTGAAGCTTACCGCATGGAGGATCCTCCCCCCCTGCTGACCCAATTTGGCAATTTGTCCCGTCCTGTTAGAGACATTATGGATGCCGCTCATAGGACGTCTACGAAACGTTCTTATGTTTACAAGTGGAATCGCTTTATTAAGTTCACCGCCCCTCACGGTGTGGACCCTTTCACGGTCCCCGTGTCCGTTGTTCTGGACTTCCTTGTTTCACTATATGATGCGGGGTTGTCGCCCGCCTCATTTAAATGTTACCTTGCAGCGTTGACTTGGTACAGAAGAAAAGCTGGGGTGCTTTATTTAGTGACCCTGCAGTCCGCATTTTTTTAAGGGGTATACTAAAACTTAAGCCGGTTGTTGCTCCGGTGGTCCCTGCGTGGAGCCTTGACCTTGTGTTGACATCACTCATGAAACCCCCATTTGAACCACTCTCGTCTGCTCATATTTCCCACCTTTCTTGGAAGGTGGATTTTCTTGTAGCAGTGACCTCTGCCAGGAGAGCGAGTGAACTCTCAGCTCTGCGGGCTGACCCTCCCTATGTGAGATTCCACAGGGACAAGGTGATCCTCCGAACGGATATTGCCTTCCTCCCTAAGGTAGCTAATTCCTTTCATATGTCCCAGGACATTATCCTCCCGGCCTTCTTTCGGGACCCTTCCACGCCCTTAGAACGTGTCCTGCACTCCCTTGATGTTAGAAGAGCGGTAGCCTTCTACTTAGATAGAACAGCCCTAATTAGTTAGACCCCTAGGTTATTTATTAAATACCGCAGGGACGAGTTGGGATTGCCAGTGTCGTCCCAAAGGATTTCCTCCTGGATCGTAGCGGCGATCCGTTTGGCCTACTTGATGCAGGGACAACCATTACCCCAGCAAGTGAAAGCCCATTCGACGAGGTCGGTGTCAACTTCCGCTGCTTTTCTCCGCGGAGTATCCCTGGAGTCGATTTGTCGGGCTGCCATCTGGGCGTCGCCGTCGTCCTTCGTTACCCACCTCAAGTTGGATGCGGTGTCCAGGAGAGAAACTACGTTCGGGAGAGCTGTCTTATTTTCGGCGTTGGCATGACGCCCACCTTCCAAGGTTAGTGGTAGCTCGCTATTCTATCAGATGTGTGAGATCCACAGTGACTACGACAGAGAATTATGGGTTGCTTACCTGTAACCGTAGTTCTCTGAGTAGTCACCTGTGGATTCACACATCCCCACCCGTTCTCCCCTCGAGTGTCATGCCCCGCCTTCTGGCTGCCTTGCGGCGGAAGAGAATTGGAGGCTAGCCCCACCCTTGGGCTTATATACTCGGGGGCGGGGAGGGGTGGGGCTAAAGTTTTTTATCTTGCTAGAAGGTTCCGAACTGTTCTGCTTGGTAGCAGGAAATATCAGATGTGTGAATCCACAGGTGACTACTCAGAGAACTACGGTTACAGGTAAGCAACCCATAATATACGTGCTTCATCCATTTTTCACCTTTTTTGCGATTTCCAGAAATGAAAGACAGTCAGCACATTGTATTGTCGAAGGCTTTCATGGCTGGAATCACTGGTTGCTGTGAGTTTTCCAGGCTATATGGCCATGTTCCAGAAGCATTATCACCTGATGTTTCACCCACATCTAAGTCAGGCATCCTCAGTAGTTGTGAGGTCTGTTGAAAACTAGGTAAATGAGATTTTTTTATATCTGTGGAATGTCCAGGGTGAAATAACTTTAGTCTGCTTGAGGTAAGTGTGAATGTTGCAATTGGCCACCTTGATTAGAATTTAATGGCCTAGCAGCTTCAAAGCCTGGCTGCTTCCTGCCTGGGGAATCCTTTGTTGGGAGATGTTAGCTGGCCCTGATAGTTTCCTGTCTGGAGTTCCCCTGTTTTCTGAGTGTTATTCATTTTTATTAACATAGTCCTAGTTTATTTCCTTATTAACTAAGAACTGTTTAAAAGTTTAAGACAAAAATGGGCAATAATCTAAAAAAGGAACCTGTGTACACGAATAAGAAATATGTCAAAAAGGAACAGCAGCATCCACAAAGCAGACTTATTTCTGACTAATAGAATTGTTGGAATAACCCAGTTGGATACATCAGTGCTTTCGCACAAAGTTAGGAAATATGTTCTGTTCATGCAGTAAAATACATCAAACTCCAAAAAAGAACAACTAAACAGAAAAAAACTAAAGCAGTGCCACTTGGATGTGAGGGGCAACTAAAGAGCCCATAATCCATCATATACGTTTATGAAGTTCCATTGGAAACGACACTAAGAAAATCATATAGGAGAACAAACACGCTTCCTTTTTGTATCAGATGTTAGTTAAATTGATCTGGAGTGATCCCTTCTTGTCCATGTGGGAACTGAGACAAAGCAAGGTAAAATTTAAACTGTTAGCAGCAGTAAGGAAACTTCTTTTGGGTTGTCTCTGCCCCTTTGCACATTCCCTAAAGAAGAAATGTATTCACTGCATAAGAATTGGGATGGGTGGGTGGCATCACCCTATGAAAGTAGACTCTTATTTAACCTGTGGGGACTAGTAGATGCCAAATATATGTAGTTTATGGTTGCGTGAGAGTTATTATTACGAATAGGTGCAACTATGATCCCTTCCACACTGCCCCTATATCCCAGGATCTAATCCCGGATTAACTGCTTTAAACTGAATTATATGAGTTTCCACTGCCAGATAATCAGAGAAAAATAGATAATCTGGGATTAAATCCAGGGATATAGGGGCAGTGTGGAAGGGAACTAGTACTACGCACCGTCCTACACTATACTATAAAACATGCATGAGTAAACTTTGACCCTCCAGGTGTTTTGGACTCGTTCCTGAGGAGCCTGAGGTTGTTAGGAATTCTGGGAGTTGAAGTCCAAAACACCTGGAGGGCCGAAGTTTCCCCATGCCTGATATGAACTGTACTGATTTGATACTAATGTTGAAATACTGCAACTGAAAGCAAATAAAGACAAATGCAATGTGACAGAGTTTTACTGTATTATAATAACAGCTTTTTGAATACAGTACTGAACTATATATTTTGCTGGTTGCTTGAGAGTTCCAGTTGCTTGGATTCCAGTTTACAGAGAGCCTATTGCATCTTCCTTCTTAGGCCTCAAATTGGACTAAACTGCTAACTGCCTATGAGCTGGTTGGATAAGACCGCCACCTAGTGTCTGGAGATTGTATTTCAGGTTTCAAACGCACACACATTAAAACTGTTTTGATTTTTCTAAAAAGCAGATTTCCACCAGACACAGATCTCTTCGGCCTTTTCACTAACATGGCAGTGATTTTAAAAATTGCAAAAGATGTGGCTCTGAATGACTGACAGGGATCTCATGTTATGATAATAGATAGCATCCCTCTTTGACGTCTGAAATACCACTTCGTCTTGTTTGCCAATACACTGTAAGCCAGTGGTTCTCAACTTTCCTAATGTTGCGACCCCTTAATACAGTTCCTCATGTTGTGGTGACCCCCAACTATAAAATTATTTTCGTTGCTACTTCATAACTGTCTTTTTTTCTCTGTGGTAATGAATTGTAACATAAATATCTGATATGTAGGATATATTTTCATTCACTGGACCAAATTTGGTACAAATACCTGAGACACCCAAACCTGAATATTGGTGGGAGTTAGCGGGGGATTGATTTGGTCATTTGGGAGTTGTAGTTGCTGGGATTTATAGGTAACCTACAATCAAAGTGCATTTTGAACTTCACCAATGTTGAAACTGATCCAAACTTGGCACACAGAACTCCCGTGACTGAAATAAAATACTGGAAAGGTTTGGTGGGCATTGACCGGAAGTTTTGAAGTTGTAGTTCAACTGTATCCAGAGAGCACTGTATTTATTTATTTACTTTATTTATATTCCGCTCTTCTCACCCTGAAGGGGACTCAGAGTGGATTACAGATACACATACTTAGCAGCCAATTCCTGCTATTTCACAAACACACACATAGACGAACAGAGGCAAACTCTGGCCACCAGGGGGAGCTGACACACTCCTTATCTCTCAGCGTTCCCAGCGTCCCTTGTTGTTCCTTCCACATTCCTCAAATTCCTGGAGTTCTTTAATGGCCTCATAATTCAGTCAAAATTTGCCTCCCCACTTAATGTGGTACCTTTATCTCCTACTTGACAGATGCAACTGTCTTTCGGGCTGCAAAGGTCGACAGCAGGCTACACTTAAGGTCGAACAATGTACGCTCTAACAATGATGGATCTGGACCAAACTTGGCATGAATATTCAGTATGCCCAAATGTGAACACTGGTGGCAGTACCATAGCCAGGATTTTGATTTGGGGGGGGGGGGGCTGAGTATGGGTGAGAGAGGGTCTACCCTAGCAAACCTTTTGTATCATTATCCCAATACCCCCATGCATATGGGATATATTGAGCATGGTGATCAGATCATGATATGAATACACATAACAGTTTAAATAATGTACCAGTAAGGCCTTCTCGCGGACCACCCTACAAACTCCACCGCTGCATACCTGACTGGTGGAGTTTGGGGAAAATAGACCTTGATATTTGGGAGTTGTAGTTGCTGGGATTTATAGTTCACCTGCAATCTGAACCTCACCAAAGATAGAATTGGGCCAAACTTCCCACACAGAACCCTCATCAACAATAGGAACCCCCCCGCCCCGTGTTTTCTGATGTGCCGTGGGAATTTTGAACCTCCAGGAAAGGGGGGGGGGAGTCTAGTGTGTTTGAAGTATAAAAACCCTAAGAAACCTACCTCGATAAAGGCACAAAATTACAACCCCCCCTCCCCCCTCGTTGTCTACTTGGTCTCCATGCATTGGGAAGGCCCGCCTCCCTTTCCCCAAGTAGAGACCTCCTCTTGCCTCCTGGGGGTTCTGTGTGGGAGGTTTGGCCCAGTTCTATCATTGGTGGGGTTCAGAATGCTCTTTGATTGTAGGGGAACTATAAATCCCAGCAACTACAACTCCCAAATGTCAAGGTCTATTTCCCCTGAACTCCATCTGCGTTCATATTTGGGCATGTTGAGTATTCATGCCAAGTTTGGTCGTGATCCAACATTGTTTGAGTCCACAGTGCTCTCTGGATATAGGTGAACTACAACTCCAAAACTCAAGGTCAATGCCCACCAAACTCTTACAGCATTTTCTCTTGGTTATGGGAGTTCTGTGTGGGAAGTTTGTGTCTTTCTGCCATTCCTGCCAGGATATCTATGTTGTGTTCATTGAAACAGGCCCAGGTTTCACACTGAGTGTATAAATACATTTAAAAAAACATATTAACTATATGTATTACTGTGTTAGAGTGTCATTTTGTGTCATTTTGGTTGGTGGTGTGCGTGCCGCAGGATTTTGGGAATGTCAAAAGTGTGCCGCGGCTCAAAAAAGGTTGGGAAACACTGAAATCAGGAGATCTTCGAAAGGTTGCATGATGTATTTTGAGTGTTTTTGTACAAATTTAGCAATTATTTCTGATTTTGAAAGCCGGTAATGCTTTACCCAGTTTGGAATGAAAGGCAAGGCTTGAACCCTGCCCGCTCCTTTTCACAGAGGGGGTTGGTCTGTGTGTATGCCCCATTCACTCCCACCCTCCCCTCCCTTATCCCCGAGACTACAATTCCCAGCATGCCCTGGAACCCCGTCCAGCGCAGAATTCGGGGAGAAGGCTCGCGCGCGGCACCCTGGGAGCCGTAGTCCTCTGCTTCTCCCTTGCGCCGTCGTCACACGACGTCGAATAGGCTTCGAATTCCCTATCCCCCACACACACACTTTTGACTTCAGCACAAGCTTTTCATCTTCCTCCCCTATCACACTAACTCCGCCTTCGCCTGCCCGGCCTGTCAATCTCCCTCCTGGCAAGAGATTCACATTTTGTGTCCCTTCCCTGTGTGCTTCCCTCCCTCACTCTCCCTTCTCTCTCTCTCTCTCTCTCCAGGAGGCGCGCGACACGAAGCAGCGGCGCGCGCTCTTCTCTCTCCCTCCCCCCCTTCTCTCGCTTTACCCGGCTCGCGCTCCTCTGGTGTTGTGAAAGAGAGAAAGAGAGAGAGGCGAGCTGTCAATATGACGGTCTCGCGGCAATCAGGAAGGAGCGCGCGCGCGCGCACGCACGCACGCCTGCCTGCCTGCGTGGTCTCGAAAGCGGTCTCGAGAGCGGCGGAGAGGACTCTCGCGGCGCCTCGTGACCGCGCGCGCTCGCTCGCTCGCTCGAGACAGAAACCAGAATTTTAGAACTTAAGCCGTGCGCGCCTTTGCTTTGCTTTGCTTTGCCCCCCTCGTGCCTGCGCCGAAGCTTTGATTGCCATTGGAAGAGAGGCCACAAGGCTGAGGCGGGACCTTCTGAGCGCGCGCGCGCGCGCAAGGGGGGGGACACGCACGCGCGCCTGCTTGACTTGACGAGCGCGCGCGCAGTCGGCGGCGCGTGCTCCCTGTTACGCGTCTTCCGCCTCCTCCTCCTCCTCCTCGTCGCCTCCGTCCCTCCCCTCCTTTCCCTGACCGGAGCGCCCTCCTCCTCCTCCTCCTCCTCCTCCGCTCCCGGACTGAGAGGCGAACGTGTGAGCAGCAGCGATGGCGGCCGCGGGGGCTCTGGCCAAGCACGAGCAGATCCTGGTGCTCGATCCGCCCACCGACCTCAAATTCAAAGGTACGCCGTGAGGGAGAAGATTGGGGGAGGGGGGAGGGAGGAGGGAGGGAGGACCTCCTTCTCCTCCTCCTCCTCCTCCTCGGGAGCTGTGAGGAAATCGAGGGCGGCTTCCCCCGAGGCCTGTTAAGGAGGCTCCGAGCGGGGGGAACGGGACGAGGCGTCGCCATCTTGCTCGCTCACTCACTCACTCGCCCGCGCGCGCCTTCCCTCCTCGCGGCCTCCTCGGGCCCAGGCTCCCGGTCAGGCAGCCGGGGGCTGGAGAAGCCTGCCTTCCCTTCCCTTCCGCGTGGCGTCGTCGCTGCCTCTCTCTTCCCCTGGCCTCCTCTCGGCTGAGAGCCGGACTGGCGCCTTGCCTGCCTCTCTCTCTCTCTCTCTCTGCAGGGATTACATGCATATGCCTTTTCCACCAGAGAGACAGAAATACATAACCAGGGCCCTTCTTCTTACACAGCCCTATATCCCATAATATCAAGGCAGGAAACCCCACAATATCTGCTTTGAACTGGGGTATCTGAGGGCCCTTCCACACAGCCCTATATCCCATAATATCAAGGCAGGAAATCCCACAATATCTGCTTTGAACTGGAGGGCCCTTCCATCCCATGGCAGGCTTTGAACTGGAGTTATCTGAGGGCCTTCCACACAGCCCTATATCCCATAATATCAAGGCAGAAAACCCCACAATATCTGCTTTGAACTGAGTTATCTGAGGGCCCTTCCACACAGCCCTATATCCCATAATATCAAGGCAGAAAACCCCACAATATCTGCTTTGAACTGGGTTATCTGAGGGCCCTTCCACACAGCCCTATATCCCATAATATCAAGGCAGGAAATCCCACAATATCTGCTTTGAACTGGGTTATCTGAGGGCCCTTCCACACAGCCCTATATCCCATAATATCAAGGCAGAAAACCCCACAATATCTGCTTTGAACTGAGTTATCTGAGGGCCCTTCCACACAGCCATATATCCCATAATATCAAGGCAGAAAACCCCACAATATCTGTTTTGAACTGGGGTATCTGAGGGCCCTTCCACACAGCCATATATCCCATAATATCAAGGCAGAAAACCCCACAATATCTGCTTTGAACTGAGTTATCTGAGGGCCCTTCCACACAGCCCTATATCCCATAATATCAAGGCAGGAAATCCCACAATATCTGCTTTGAACTGGGTTATCTGAGGGCCCTTCCACACAGCCCTATATCCCATAATATCAAGGCAGGAAATCCCACAATATCTGCTTTGAACTGGGGTATCTGAGGGCCCTTCCACACAGCCCTATATCCCATAATATCAAGGCAGGAAATCCCACAATATCTGCTTTGAACTGGGTTATCTGAGGCCCCTTCCACACAGCCCTATATCCCATAATATCAAGGCAGGAAATCCCACAATATCTGCTTTGAACTGGGGTATCTGAGGGCCCTTCCACACAGCCCTATATCCCATAATATCAAGGCAGGAAATCCCACAATATCTGCTTTGAACTGGGTTATCTGAGGGCCCTTCCACACAGCCCTATATCCCATAATATCAAGGCAGGAAATCCCACAATATCTGCTTTGAACTGGGTTATCTGAGGGCCCTTCCACACAGCCCTATATCCCATAATATCAAGGCAGGAAACCCCACAATATCTGCTTTGAACTGGGTTATCTGAGGGCCCTTCCACACAGCCCTATATCCCATAATATCAAGGCAGAAAACCCCACAATATCTGCTTTGAACTGGGTTATCTGAGGGCCCTTCCACACAGCCCTATATCCCATAATATCAAGGCAGGAAACCCCACAGTATCTGCTTTGAACTGGGTTGTCTGAGGGCCCTTCCACACAGCCCTATATCCCATAATATCAAGGCAGAAACCCCACAATATCTGCTTTGAACTGAGTTATCTGAGGGCCCTTCCACACAGCCATATATCCCATAATATCAAGGCAGAAAACCCCACAATATCTGTTTTGAACTGGGTATCTGAGGGCCCTTCCACACAGCCATATATCCCATAATATCAAGGCAGAAAACCCCACAATATCTGCTTTGAACTGGGTTATCTGAGGGCCCTTCCACACAGCCCTATATCCCATAATATCAAGGCAGAAAATCCCACAATATCTGCTTTGAACTGGGTTATCTGAGGGCCCTTCCACACAGCCATATATCCCATAATATCAAGGCAGAAAACCCCACAATATCTGCTTTGAACTGAGTTATCTGAGGGCCCTTCCACACAGCCCTATATCCCATAATATCAAGGCAGAAAACCCCACAATATCTGCTTTGAACTGGGTTATCTGAGGGCCCTTCCACACAGCCCTATATCCCAGAATATCAAAGCAGAATATCTGAGGGCCCTTCCACACAGCCCTATATCCCATAATATCAAGGCAGAAAACCCCACAATATCTGCTTTGAACTGGGTTATCTGAGGGCCCTTCCACACAGCCCTATATCCCATAATATCAAGGCAGAAAACCCCACAGTATCTGCTTTGAACTGGGTTGTCTGAGGGCCCTTCCACACAGCCCTATATCCCATAATATCAAGGCAGAAAACCCCACAATATCTGCTTTGAACTGGGTTATCTGAGGGCCCTTCCACACAGCCCTATATCCCATAATATCAAGGCAGGAAATCCCACAATATCTGCTTTGAACTGAGTTATCTGAGGGCCCTTCCACACAGGTGAATAAAACCCCACATTATCTGCTTTTAATGCAGTGTGGACTCAGATAAGTCAGTTGAAAAGCAGATACGGTTGGATTTTCTGCCTTAATATTCTGGGCCCAGAGTCCACACCAGGCCTGGGCAAACTTCGGCCCTCCAGGTATTTTGGACTCCAACTCCCACAACTCCTAACAGCCGGTAGGCTGTTAGGAATGCCTGGTCCACACTCATATACACTCATTCAGACTCCCTTCTACATTTGCCATACAAAATCCAAATTATTCTTCTTTGAACTGGATTATATGGCAGTGTGGACTCTCATAATTCATTTCAAAGCGGATCATGTGGATTGTCTGCTTTAGATAATCTGGATTACATGGCAGTGTAGGCTCACATAATCCTGTTCAAAGCAAAAAAAAGTGGATTATCTGCTTCCATAATCGGGATCGTATGGCAGTGTGGACAGGGCCAACAAAAACACTTTTTCTCAGCGATATTTTCCCATTCATATTGCAGTCATTCCCAAGATAGAATCATTGAGGTGGAAGAGACCTCGTGGGTCATCCAGTCCAACCCCCTGCCAAGAAGCAGGGAAATCACATTCAAAGCACCCCGACAGATGGCCGTCCAGCCGCTGTTTAAAAGCCTCCAAAAAAACCAATCCTCCACCACTCAGGGCCCTTCCACACAGCCCTATATCCCAGACTATCAAGGCAGAAAATCCCACGTTATCCGATTGTGAACTCAGATACCCCAGTTCAAATCAGGTATTGTGAGATTTTCTGGGATATAGGGCTTGATATTCTGGGATATAGGGCTGTGTGGCAGGGCCCTCAGATAATACTCCGGGCCCTTCTACACAGCCATATAATGCAGAATATCAAGGCAAAAACCCCCACACTATCGGTTTTGAACTGAGTAATGTGAGTCCACACTGCCATATATTCCAATTCAAAGCAGATAATCTGGGATTTATTCATCTTTGTGGGCCTGTGAAATAAGATCCAGGGAGCAAAAACAATGAGTTGCAATCCATTGAGATTCTGATAGAGCATGGTGGAAAAGGAGCAATCTCTTCTAATGGAAGAGGTTGCTCACATCCATTGCAATGCTGGCGGTTCTGAGGGCCCTTTCACACAGGCCCTATATCCCAGAATATCAAGGCAGAAAATCCCACGTTATCTGATAGCCCAATTCAAAGCAGATATTGTGGGATTTTCTGCCTTGATATTCTGGGATATAGGGCTGTGTGGAAGGGCCCTGAGTCTGCTTCTAAGGCTCACCTCCCAAATCCCCTCTTCTGTGTCGCAACTGTGACAGGTTGGTATGAGACGGAGGCTTTCGGGAAGCTGCTTCCCTGCCTTTCCCTGTGTTGTGTGTGCCAGGCCCAAGATGCGGGTGGATGGATAGATGGATGGCCTTGGCTTGTATAATAATAAGGCTGGGAGGAGGATTGGAGCCTCACATGCTTCCTCCTGTATTTTAGGCGTTGTCTTCCCCAATCCCCCACCACGGGCACCCACCCCCCCACTTTACACACATGCCCCTGCCTCATCCTGCCTTGAATGTTGTCCCTCCGGAGCCCACTCTCCTCCTCCTTCCATGCGGAGTGGTAGTGGTGGCATTTTGCACCAACGCCCTTTGATGTGTCATCCAGGAGCACGGCTAGGGGCGTTTTCTACACTAATTCTCCTGACATTTCAAGTGTTGTATTTCATGAATACCACATTGAAATCCGTGTGTTGCATTCCGCATGAATTAAAAGGCATTTTGGTTTGAACCCGTACTTGAGAGGTAATAATAATCCCTGCCAAGTGCTGAGAAGTTTCTGTGAGCTGAATATTTATTGCTTCAAGGCCCTTGCACACAGCCATGTAACCCAGAATATCAAGGCAGAATAACTCACAATATCTGCTTTGAACTGGGTTATCTGAGGGCCCTTCCAGACAGACCCTATATCCCAGGATCTGATCTCAGGTTTTCTGTATATCCCAGATTAGCTGGCAGTGGAGAGTCATATAATCCAGTTTAAAGCAGAAAACCTTTGTTCAGATCCTGAGATATAGTGCCTGTCTGGAAGGGCCCTCAGTCAACACTGCCATATATCCCATGGCCCTTCCACACAGCCATATAACGTAGAATATCAAGGCAGAAAATCCCACAATATCTGTTTTTAACTGGGTTATCTGAGTTCACACTCCCTCTATCCCTGTTCAAAGCAGGAAATGTGAAATTTTATTCAGCTGTGTGGAATAAATTGTTTCAGCTTTTCCATAGTTGGGAAAAGCTGTTTATAGTAATAATAATAATAATAATGTACACAATAGGGACAGTACTGAATATTGTGAAATTGAAGTGGCATTTTGAAATTAGCCAAGGCTTTTGCAGAGGAAACTGTCAAAACAATGAAGCATCCCTGTTACAGAATTGTATTTCAGCACTGACTAGCATAGGGTTCAATGGATGGTGATGATAGAATAAAGCTGGCCATGTTTGGCAGGAATAGTTGTTATTTACAGAATGGCTCAATTAGGTGTAGGGAGTGGCTGTGAATTTGTAGCAGATAGAAATACTATTATGTCTATTGTGTTTTAAAAAAAATAAATTGGACTACAACTCTGAGGGCAAAAATCAGAATAATTTCATTCTGAAATCAGAAGATGGAACAACCACAGTCTCATAGGCGCTATCCACACAGCTGAATAAAATCCCACATAGTCTGCTTTGAGTGGAATATATGGCAGTGTGGACTCAGATAACTCAGTTAAAAGCAGATATTGTGGGATTTTCTGCCTTGATATTCTGGGTTATATGGCTGTGTGGAAGGGCCCTTAGTAGTAGTCTTATGGAATAATTTACTTGTTTCAAATAAATTTAGGCAAGAGCAAAAAATGACAATTTTTGCCAACCTGTTAGGTAATTTTGTGAAACCGTCTCCTTTTTGTTGAATATAAAGCTTATGCCTATGTTTCTTTTTGGAAATAGGGCTGTTGAGCTGTATGAGATTTGCTTGTAGGTGAATGTATGGGTATACACATCATTAGCTGTAGTTCTTGTATCACTTGGTATAATCTTCTAGTTAAAATCGGTAGGACTCCTGTGAATGTTCTGAATGACATTTTATAAAAAAAGGGGGGTTGTCAAGTTGCTGGGATAAATATTATTTATTACATCCAATTGGAAAAAAATATGAGAATTTACCCACTTGTTTTCTCTTATTCTTCTAATATTTTATTCATATAGCTAGCATTTTGAAGAATGTACATTATTACACTATATAGTGCTTTCAGAATGATTACCTGGATATAGCTTAAGAAGAGAGCTTTACACCTATAACAGTGCTGTCCAACTTCTAACCGGCCAAGGGCCAGATTCCAGGTCACTGATGACCTGGGGGGGCCGCCCGGCCTGGCCCCCCCGCCCGCCCCGCTGCCGGGATGCTTTGGGAGAGAGGGAGGAGCCACGGGGCACCCCCTCCCTTCCAAGGCATCCTAGCCGCAGATGACGCTGGCGGTTTTGCCGGCTTCAGCTGCTGCCGGGATGCCTTGGAAGGGAGAGAGGCGCCGCAGGGGACCCCCCATCCCTTGCAAAGCATCGCGGCAGCCGCGGAAGCCGGCGCCGGCTTCTGCTGCTGCCGGGATGCCTTGGAAGGGAGAGAGGCGCCGCGGGACCTCCCTCCCTTGCAAGGCATCGCGGCAGCGGCTTAAGCCGGCGCCGGCTTCAGCCGCTGCCGCGATGCCTTGCAAGGGAGGGAGGCGACGCCGGAAGATCCCCTCTTTTGCAAAGCATCGCGGCAGCGGCGGAAGCCGACGCCGGCTTCAGCCGCTGCCGCGATGCCTTGCAAGGGAGGGAGGCGCCGCGGGGGACCCCCCTCCCTTGCAAGGCATCGCGGCAGCCGCGGAAGCCGGCGCCGGCTTCAGCCGCTGCCGCAATGCCTTGCAAGGGAGGGAGGCGCCGCGGGGGACCCCCATCCCTTCCAAGGCATCGCTGCAGCCGCGGACGCCGGCACTGGCTTCAGCCGCTGCCGCGATGCCTTGCAAGGGAGGGAGGCGCCGCGGGGACCCCCCCCCTTGCAAGGCATCGGCGCCGGCGAGAGAGGGAAGAAGAAGGTGGTGCAGGGAGGAGGAGCTAGCTCTCTTCCTCTTCCTTGTACCACCCTTGTCCTCTCTCACCGGCGCCGATGCGATCCGGTTTGCATCGGCGGCGCGGAGAGAGGACGGAGGGGCGGTGCAGGGAGGAGGAGCTGGCTCACTTCCTCCTCCCTGCCCCGCCTCCCCTCGGCCACTATTTTTTTAAAAAAATAGATTTTTTTAAAAAAAAAATTTTTAAATGGCGGCCGGGAGCATAGCGGGGGGCGTGTCCAACAGGCGGGGGGCCGTGTATGGCCCCCGGGCCGCCAGTTGGACAGCCCTGACCTATAAGGTTCAATTGGTATGTTAAGCTGCAGGAAATTGGTGACAGAGCTGGGATTGGTCTCTGCCTGGTACCTGAAAAAACATTGTGTTCTGCTTAAGAGAGAATGACTTAGCCTTGGTGTATAGCACTGGCCCAGGTGTGTTTATGCAGACAGATTTTAAGCATATATGTTTAGGATTACAACTATTGTCTAGTTCTATGCCTAAATTAATACACCTGTAAACGGACTGTGGTAGAATGTCTAAGTAAGTTTGCTTAGCAGGCTGGCAAAGTCTGAATGCAAAAAATTCTGTAATCAAATAAGACAAATCTAGTGTATAGGTCCTTAAACGACTGGGGCTCAAGGGTAAACCACTGAGCAGATTTATATACCTAAACACTAGGTTTATCTTACACGATTTGCATAAATGTCTGAGAAAAAAAGTCATAGGATTTAAGCTTGTTGCAAAACTCAGAAGAATCTGGCCATGGTGTCATTCAAAACCTTGTTAAACAGGATTTCTTCCATATTTTGTAACAGGTCTTAGCAAATAAATACTTGAAACAAAATATATAGAGTGTTGTTCCAGTTTAGTGTCAAGTTGCAACCATAAATCGGTCTTACATGCAGACAATAGGGTTGGTAGAATTATAAGAAACTAATTTCTCTCAAGAACAGATTTCCTGATCTGAAAAAATTCTGTCACTTCTAAAATACATGAATGGCAAGATATTTAGTTAATATGTTTTGACACTGTAGATGGTTGCTTTGATATGAAAATATTTAGAATAAGGGCTGATTTAGGCTGAATGAAGCATTTATGGACTTACGCATTAACCGTAGTATCAAGTTACAGAACTTACACACAGCATTCATGTATTTTGCAAAGCAATTATGTAGCATTATGGAATTTTAGTGGGTGCTCATTAGATCGGAAGAAGAATTGAGAACCTTTAATGGAAGTCTATTTTTTTACTTTACTTTTATTTTTTGCCAAGATTGAAGCTTCTAGTTGTATGTTTAGAATATAAACATATTGGCAAATCTTTCATATACCAAAACAAATTAGAAACTGTTGTATTCAAACTTTTTATTAAAAACAAAAAATAAAAAGATTATGTTGCAATGCACAAGTAGTACAAACAGATGAGTCACTTTCACTGGCTTTATATGATACTGATGTACAAGTGTGAATCAGAACTGCTGTTTTATATTTTCAGACATTACAGTTGAATAGCAAATAGCCAATCAACAAGCCACAACCTGCTAACTATTCCCAGACCACAACCTGAACTTGTTAGTTTAAGCTATTCCTTTTTACCCTCTTTCTTTTTACAGTATCTAGTCCACACCTACAACCAGGACTTGTTCCTGGCCTTATTCTCTAACTGAGCTTACAAAAGGACTAGAGAAAAACAAAACAGAAGTGAGAATAAGTCATGGTCTGTCTTGTCATGCAGTTTTTGGGATAAGTAGCCAGCACCAACCATGGCTTATTACATTTTCCACTTGTACCCATTTCTTTGGAGTTATTTTAGTTATACAATTATAAAATAATGTCCAGTTATTAAAATGTTCTTAATAACTTTGAAATTTAGTGAAGATATATGAACATTTCTTAATAATAGTGGCTGTTGTGCTTAGCTTAGCTATATGGCTATGGTATGCTATGCATACTATATTGCAACACTGATTTATTTATCATTTCAGAAGCAAACCGAGGGTACAATTGTAATGTATTTAAAAAACACAAAAGTTTAAAAAACTTGGCATTATATTAAATATCCTTTGACCAGTAGCTGGCCACTGGCGCCTCTGGTGTTGCTATAAGAAAGTCCTCCATTATGCATGGAGCAGGGCTCAGGCTGCATTGTAATAGGTGGTCTGTGATTTGCTCTTCTCCACATTTGCATGTTGTGGACTCCACTTTGTGGCCTCATTTCTTAAGGTTGACTCTGCATCTTGTGGTGCCAGAGTGCAGTCTGTTCAGTGCCTTCCAAGTCACCCAGTCTTCTGTGTGCCCAGGAGGGAGTCTCTCATTCGGTATCAGCCATGGCTTGAGGTTCTGGTTTTTATCCTGCCACGTTTGGACTCTCTGTAGATCTTAGAAAACTATTTCTTGATTTAAGGCATTGGTGTGCTGGCTGATATCCGAACAGAGGATGGGCCGGAGATGTCACTGCCTTGGTCCTTTCATTATTGTCTGCTACTTCGCAGTGGATGTCAGGTGGTGCAATACTGGCTAAACATTATAATTTCTCCAGTGGTGTAGGGCTCAGACATTCTGTGATAATGCGTCATGTCTCATTAAGAGCCACATCCCTGTTTTAGTATGGTGAGATGTGTTCCACACTGTTACTCAGCAGCAGAGTAACAAAGCACAAGAGCCGATGTCTTCACTGTATCTGGTTGTGATTCCCAGGTGTGCCAGTCAGTTTTCTTATGATATTGTTTCCAGCGCCACATTGATGGAAACATGTGTGTGTATCTCTGATTTAATATATATTTACAATTTTTTAAAGACATTTATTGGATCATTTTGGAAAACAATTGACAGAAGAGACAACGATTTGATAATAGTAGATTAATAAAGCCAACATAAGAGAACTGCTGTACAGTGTTCCCTCACTTATTGCTGGGGTTAGGTTCCCGCAATAAGTGAAAAACCACGATGTAGGGATGCTCTATTTATTTTAATATTTATACATTATTTTAGTAGTTATACACTATTTTAAGTCTTTATAAACTTAAAATAAAGTGAAGGAAAGGAAGGAAAGGCCCTTCAAGGCTGGAGGGAGGACTGATGAGGGAAAGCACCTTGGAGAGTGGTGGTGGCAAAACCTCACAAAAGTGAAAATACCATGATATATATTTTAAATTAATATTTTCTGAAATCCGCAAAACAGTGAGTCGCAATAAGCGAACCGCGAAGTAACGAGGGAACACTGTAAATGTAATGTGGCCGGGCCTGGTCATTAAAGGATTTAAGATATCAGGATTTAACTGGGCACTAGTCAGTAGGTTATATTAGGGAATATCTGCTGCTTAAACACTGTATTTGAATATTGTGCTTGTGTGTTGTGCATTTTTGATGTTATGGTATCAAAGTATATTTAATAACTTTGATATATTATAACACTGCTTTAGTTATTAAATTTGTATCCTGTCTTTCAACTGAAATTGTAATAAAGAGAATCAATAATAAAACAGAGATTAAAAACAGAATGTAAATTCAAATTTTAAAACAGATAAGTTAAAAATATAACTAAAGACATAGTAAGAAATAAATAGCACCCAAACAGTTTAGCCTGTTTAGTCAGGAAACCAATGAAACTATCAAATACTTGCTTTAGCCCAAACATTCATTTAAAGTGTGTGTGTGTGTGTTTTCTGTAGGAATCTTTTAAGCTCACCATAAATCACATGTAACTGTAGAATATTTCTGGACATTTGAAATTTGTGGACTAGAGAGTTTTAAATTTCTAATTGTTAAAACTGGTGTACTGTGCAATCATCACATTTTGATTCAGGACCAAGTAACATCTTATTCAATAAGACTTAATTCCAGTTAAGAGGAATAGGATTGTTGCCGTAATACATTTTTATTAGTAAGATACTTAGAATTGCATTGCTGCTGGTATTGCTAATGATATACTGCTGCAAATAGAGATGGTTGCACTTAAGTGTAAAAATAGCCCAGCATTAACCCCACCTCTCTTCCTTTAAGATCTCCTGCCAAAAGTGGTCAATGGCATGTCTTTCGTGCAGCCAGGGTTAGGACATTTTTAAATATGAATCTGTCATATGTAAGTAAACCTGTACCCCAAGTGTTAAGACTGTGGAGGAAAATAAGTGAGAATGCCTTGACTAAAATATAAAAACTTTTCTCACATAATTTGCCTATGGTAATTTAATTTCATTTTAAGAGGCATGTTAGGGGCAAACAGGCATCGTTATTACAAAATACATGCTTCTGTTTCTATATGACATGGGACATGAAAATAGATCTACATATCTGTAATGAGAGAAACAGTCCTAAAATATCAGACATTGGACAGTATTTTTAAGTCCATTCAGTTATATGTAATGACACTAAATTGACATCTTGTATGCCCAAATGCTTAATCATATACATATAAAAACATAATATCCAGGTAGTAGGATGGAAAGGAACTTGTCTCCTTTCCAGATTCCAAGGATATTTATAGTGCAATCCTATGCATGCTTACTTGGAAATAAATCATGTTGAGTTCTTAAAGTTGAGCAAGTGGTATAGGATTGCAGTCTTCATTTCTCAGGCTGCTTGCATTCATAAACAAAGCCAAGTAGTGACATTTAACTTAATAGGAACCTGATAGGAACCCAAAAGATTTCAGCCAGGAGTAGCCTCTCATCAAGGGAATTCTTTATATTTAAAAGAAACAATATTTCAGGAGAAAAGTGCCTTTTAAGTTCCCCAGTGCTTTCCCAATGAAGACTTTGAACCAAATTTGGATTCATTTACAAATACATTTGTTTTTCTCCTTGTCTCGAAACATGTATGACGTTTATGTTGGGAACTTCCCTTTTTGGGTCATCTTTATGATAAAATCTGGCTATTAGACTTAGATTTTACTTGTTGTTGAAAATGTTAGATTTGCAGCAAATGAGAATTAAGACAACATGATTAAGAAGACTGACTGGTCACCGATCATTAACCACCTAAATTATTGTAATGCTGAATGGATCTCTAATTGTATATAGTTAATTGCCAAAGGGCATTCTTTTTCTCATAAAGGACACTACGGGAGAAAAGAACAGAAGAGATGTTGTTTATCTCTTCAGAGGTAACGAGAGTTAAGTTGTAATCAGGGCAGGAAGTCCTGCTGTTATGATGTTGTACCTGTCCAATGTTTTGTATCAGTGTGATGGGGGGGTGATTGTCTCGTGGGGGATTGTCTATGTCAAAGATGCATTCTGTTTTTTATTGCAAAATTAAATACAAACTATTTTATATATAAAAAAGAAATAAGGCTGAGCAGTGGAAGTAAACAGTGATTTTTCAGAACAAAGGTCAAAGAAGAATAATTCATGTTAGTACAATTATCAAATGATGAAATTTTTAACCTCATGTTTACGGTAACATGATAATCTTTGACAGGCTCTTGTATGAGTTATACCTCTTAAAGCCTTAAGCCCAGGCATGGGCAAACTTCAGTTCTCCAGATGTTTTAGACTTCAACTCTCACAATTCCTAACAACCGAAAATACAAGATCCATATGTGTTAGGAAGTGACAAACACTGCCTGACTGTCAAAATTGAGGATTAGAGAAGGTGAGGTCCCAGATAAAATTGTGGAGATAAGTGGGTGCGATAGAAATTTAAGAAACAGAAATTTAAGTATGGTAGTTTTTCAGCTCACGCAAATGTAGTGCTTTCTCCTTAACCATGGTTAAAATGTTGATGTGGCCTAGTTCGAGTGGTCAAATCCATGCTTAATGAGCAAGTTTATAAATATGTTTCATAGATCTGCACATAATTTGTTTACAGCCATTCCACTTTTTTGTTTAGCTTCTTGAAATTGGTATAGAGTCCTTGTAAGCTATTACCTCAGTTTTTGCCAGGTATTGCAGGTTGTTTTTGTCTCTGCAGTCCCCTGAATGTTCCCCCAGGTGATGGATACAACTGAACCTCTGGTTTTTTTTGGGGGGGGGGGGGGGTATCCAGAAGAAAGGCAAAAGTAAAACAGAACCTCCACTATGGGGAGAGGGGGATGGAGCCTCTGTTGTGCTCTCTCTCTCTCTCTCTCTCTCTCTCTCTCTCTCTCTGTGTGAAGCTTTTTTATTACTGTATGGATGGAGGCACTATTTCAGTGGGGGAGTCTCAAGAGGAAAGGCATGAGGACGACAAAGTAACTTAGAACTTTTGGTGTTATTAAAATATTTTTGATTTTTTAAAATCACATGATTGGGGGATTGCTAAAAAATAGTTCAAAGCGACAAGCACATTGTTGGGTTTATTGAGAAATGCACTACAAATATTGCAACCTCCCGTCACATTTGGCCTGTCTGGAGCAACCCTTTGTGTGAACAGAGGATAAGCCAAAAAGCTTACTCATAGAGCTAAGTCTGACTTTGATTTAGTATGAACTATTTCAGTTGAATAAGTCTTGTTAGTCATAATTCTGTATATATTAATGTATAAGTTGATGACAGGTTTTGGACCATAGTTACAGGTTTTGATATGACCTACAGACAAGTCAAGGGTCACTCTGCAGAGTAGGTAGAGCAACAAAGGCACTTCGGGGAGCCAGCAAACCTTGACGATTCTCACCATTCCCTCTCTCGGGCATTAAAAAAGTACAGAAGTTGCACCACAACAGAAAAAAAAGATGTTGTCAGTACTTCTTTTAGATTCTCCTAGGATGGACTAAGTTCTTGTCTTTTGCCAGTCCACTTAGAGAAGGGGTAGTTTCCTTTTTTGATGAGAGTTAAGGTACTATAGTCACATTGACCTGTGGATTAGTTGACTTAGTTTTTGGGTTCATTTTGACTAGATTTTGTAGATATTCACATTAGTATATACAGTAATTTAAATTCTACTAACATTGGAAAGACAGCATGGTTTAGAGCAGGCCTGCGCTACATGTGGCCTGGTGGTTGAATGTGGCCCACACAAGGATTTGGTGCGTTCCACAGAGGTGCTCTGAGACTAAGCATTAGAATCATACTCAGTGTTACAGCAGAGTACCCCTTAGAAACCACCCCCCTCCAAGTGTTTTCCCTCTACACGTTTTCTTTTCTGTATTCACCGAAGTTACCAAACTAACCTGTGGCAAAGGGTGTGACACTGATAGATCCGGTCAGGATGCTGCAAGCGCTGGTCTCAGTAGGAAACATGGCCTAGGGAGGTAGTTAGATTCAGGTTGTAGCAGTGGGGGTGGGGATGAAATTTTAAGGGGCATCAGACCTTGATTCAGGGATGTTGGAATCTTGGGATCCAGGTTTTGTTAAAATGTAACGTTAGATTAGCTATTTTAGAGGGAGACTGAGGTGATAAAGAAGAAAGGCCTCAGTTCTTGCCTTTGCTACCTTTCCTTTTTCTTTGTCTCTGGGTTGCCTCTGTGATCTCCTTCTCCATCCAGCCAAACTGTCAGCTTCTCACCATTCATTTATCTTTTGTGAGGGAAAAATGTAACTTCACCATGAAGTTGTTGTAGAGCCTTCATAGCGAAGTTAAGTTTCTTCCTCACAAATGAGGGGAATGGTGATTTTTCCCTCCTTAGGAGAAGGAGATGACAGAGGTAACCCAGAAGCAAAAAGGAAAGAAAGATCAGCACTGAGGCACTTCTTTACCCCAGTAAAAGACTGCAACTCTCTACCACATTGAGGGGAGACTGGGAAATAGAGACTAATCCACTTTGCTGCTGGGTCGGAGAGAAAGGCACCTTCTCATCAACTAGGAGTGAGGCACTAAGAACCTATTGGTGACCCAAAGAGGTTTAGCCTATTTAATTTTGGCCCCTTACTACTGCCAAGCTGTGCAGGCCTGGTTTAGAGTATTATATTATGATTATAAATATCTGATCAGCAAGAGAAATGTACTGGGCAACCTTGGCAAGTCATACTCTCTCAGCCCCAGAGGATGGCCAGGGTAAGCCCACTGTGGACGAATCTTGACGAGAAGACTGTGATAGGCTTCCTGGGAATTGTCTTAAATTCAGAAAATTATTTATGTTCTACAGAGCAAATGCCAAACCCCAAGGAACATATTAATTGCCCTCATACCAGATGATAGCACTCATGGTTAGACAGTGTACCTCAAAACTAGGAACAGAAAGCTTGTCTGTGGAAAAACTGGTTATCTTGAGGATACATGCAACACCAAAAGGGAGAAGATCCTCTGCAGTCAACACTGGACTGTTATGATGTGCTATTGAGGATTGATTAATGTGGTTGAGGAAGACCTTGATATCTGTAAACTGAAAATCATACATGAACACCAAACATGGAAAACTCTTGATTTATGATCAATTTATTGTTCATTTATAATTATATGGTTAGTTGAAACAAACCAGTGACAAAGCTGGTCCATGTTTTGGGTTTTGGAAAACATGTCAAAAATGCAATTGCTTTAAAATGAAGACAGAAGTTCTGGGCTCTTTTTGATGTTTGGTTTGGAACAAGAAAACACGGCTTGCAATTGCTTATTTTGGACAACACAAGAGTATAGTTTGGAATTAGGTCCAGTATGCCCAGAGTATGTCCAAACAATTCTCCTAAGTGCTTAATGGTTTGACATTGAAGAAACAAGAGTTAGTATTTATTATTTGTTTACTTCATATCCCGCCTTTCTCCCCAAGAGGACACAAGGCAGCTAACAATCACACACTTTGTTCAATTTAAAACACAGCAAATATAAAACATTTTAAACCAATTAAATAGTACTTCTTTTTTAAAATTGAAAATACACTTAAATATAATAAATATAATTAAATATAATTAAAATGCATGGGAATGGGCTCTTCTGGTCTTTTACTCCACAGTCAGGGAGCAGCCACTGAAAAGGCCCTCTCCCGTGTTCCCATGAAAGAGATACAGTCCTTCCTAGACAGGAGCCCAAAAGGACATCGTAGGTCAAAACCAGCAGTTTGAATTGTACCCATACATTTTAGCAGCTGGTGGACCTGTTGCAGCAGCAGAGTTGTGTGCTCACTGTAGCCAGCCCCACTTAGCAGCCTGGGTGCTGCTCTTTGAAGCAACTGAAGTTTCTGAGCCCTTTTCAAAGGTAACACCACATAGAGCACATTACAGTAATCTAACCACGATGTAAACAAGGCATGTACCACTATGGCCAAATCTGACTTCTCCAGGAATGGGCACAGTTGGCACACTAGCTTTAACTGTGCAAAAGCACTCCTGGTCACTGCTGATACCTGGGCCTCCAGATTCAGAACTGAATCCAGGAGTAAGTCCAAACTGTGAACCTGTGTTTTCAGAGGGAGAGTAGCCCCATCTAATACAGGTTGAATCTCTGTTCCCAGATCTGTCTTTTGACTAATCAAGAACACCTTTGTCTTGTCTGGATTAAGCCTCTGTTTATTTGCCTTTACCCAATCCAGCTGTCAGGCAGTAGTTTAGCACAGAAACCGCCTTGAGTCGCCTGAGGGCTGAGAGAGGTGGACTACAAATACAGGAAATAAATAAACCACTTGGAAGTGTTGGCTATAATCTGCGTATTGATGGCATCACACTCCAAAACTCTGAAGACTTTTCCCAGTGGTTTCCTGTTTAGCCTCTTCGATTGTCCCTGTGGAGAGAAAAAGCGGGATATAAATTAATATGTTGAACAGCATGGGGAACAACATGGAGCTCTGGGAGACCCTGCAGGGCAATATCCAAGGAGCCAAACAGAAATCTCCCAGCACCGCCTTCTGACACTATCTGTCCAGCAAGGAATGGAGTCACTGAAGAACAAGTACCTCCAGAACAATACCAATAGAAGGATACCATAGTTCAGTGCTGTCCAACTTCTAACCGGCCAAGGGCCGGATTCCAGGTCACTGATGACCTGGGGGGCCGCCCGCCCCCCACCCCTGGCCCCGCCCCCGGCCCCGCCCCCGGCTGCCGGGAAGCTTTGGGAGAGAGGGAGGAGCCACAGGGCACCCCTTCCCTTCCAAGGCATCCTAGCCGCAGATGAAGCTGGCGGTTTCGCCGGCTTCACCTGCTGCCGAGATGCCTTGGAAGGGAGGGAGGCACCGCCGGGGGACCCCCCTCCCTTCCAAGGCATCGCGGCAGCCGCGGAAGCCGGTGCCGGCTTCAGCCGCTGCTGCGATGCCTTGCAAGGGAGGGAGGCGCCGCCGGGGGACCCCCTCCCTTGCAAAGCATTGTGGCAGCCGCGGAAGCCGGCGCTGGCTTCAGCCGCTGCTGCGATGTCTTACAAGGGAGGGAGGCGCCACCGGGGGACCCCCCCTCCCTTGCAAAGCATTGTGGCAGCCGCGGAAGCCGGCGCTGGCTTCAGCCGCTGCTGCGATGCCTTGCAAGGGAGGGAGGCGCCACCGGGGGACCCCCCCTCTCTTGCAAAGCATTGTGGCAGCCGCGGAAGCCGGCGCTGGCTTCAGCCACTGCTGCGATGCCTTGCAAAGGAAGGAAGGCGCCACCGGGGGACCCCCCTCCCTTGCAAAGCATCGTGGCAGCCGCGGAAGCCGGCGCCGGCTTCAGCCGCTGCTGCGATGCCTTGCAAGGGAGGGAGGCGCCGCCGGGGGACCCCCCCTCCCTTGCAAAGCATCGCGGCAGCCGCGGAAGCGGGCGCCGGCTTCAGCCGCTGCTGCGATGCCTTGCAAGGGAGGTAGGGGCCACCGGGGAACCCCTCCCTTGCAAAGCATTGTGGCAGCCGCGAAGCCGGCGCCGGATTCAGCCGCTGCTGCGATGCCTTGCAAGGGAGGGAGGCGCCACCGGGGGACCCCCCCCTCCCTTGCAAAGCATCGCAGCAGCCGCGGAAGCCGGCGCCGGCTTCAGCTGCTGCTGCGATGCCTTGCAAGGAAGGGAGGGGCAGCCGGGGGACCCCCCCTCCCTTGCAAGGCATCGGCGCCGGCGAGAGAGGGAAGAAGAGGGCGGTGCAGGGAGGAGGAGCTAGCTCTCTTCCTCCTCCTTGTACCACCCCTTGTCCCTCTCTCACCGGCGCCGATGCAATCCGGTTTGCATCGGCGGCGTGGAGAGGGACGGAGGGGACGGTGCAGGGAGGTGGAGCTAGCTCTCTTCCTCCTCCCTGCCCCGCCTCCCCCTCCCCCTCGGCCGCCATTTTTTAAATTAAAAATGTAGATTTTTTAAAAAGTAAAAATGGCGGCCGGGGGCATAGCGGGGGCCGTGTTCAACAGGCTGGGGGGGGCGTGTACGGCCCCCGGGCCGCCAGTTGGACAGCCCTGCCATAGTTGATGGTATCGCAAACCGCTAAAAGATTCAGGAGAACCAACAGGGACACACTCCCCCTGTCCAGTTCTCTGTGGAGGTCATTCACCAAGGCAATCAAAGCCACCTCTGTCCCCTAACGAGGCCTAGAACTGGATCTAGATCAGGGGTGGGCAAACTGCGGCCCGGGGACCGGATGCGGCCCTTTGGCTGATTCTATCCGGCCCGCCTAAGGGCCTCTGGCTTGCCTCCCCTGCCTGGCCTCTGCATAAAAATCTCCAGAGAAGGGGACTATAAGGAAGCATTATTTCATTTTAGTGCTTTTTATTATTATTGTATAATAATTTTATAACAATAATAAAATAATATAATAAATAATATACTATAATGTTATATGATATATTATAATTTCAATATATTATGTTTATATATATATACTATAATATAATAATTATGATATTAATACTAATAATATATGAATATTTCTTGATATATTAATATGTTAATATTAATGATGTGTAATATATAGTAAATATAGTAAGTGAATAAATAAATAAATTATGTAGATTAGCATGTAGTTCCGCCTTTAGGTGCGGCCCTCCATAATATTTTTTGGCTCTCGTGTGGCCCCTTGGAAAAAATAGTTGCCCACCCCTGATCTAGATCATCTGCTTCATCCAGGAACCCAAAGAATTATTGTCTTTGGAATTTTGCTGGTTTTTTTAAACATATGGTAGGCTTGGACATCTGTATCACTTCTTTTACTTTGTGATTACAGTATGCAAAACTTCCAGTTTTTGGAGATTAGAATGTTGCTGGATATATTTATGTATTTTCCATGGCACTTTTTATCTTTCTATTTCATATATTTGCTTTATTCCATACTGCTTATTTTTATATTTGTTAATTTTTTGTTTGTTTTCTGTCTTCTATCCCAACTGTTTGTACATGTTCCAGCAAAAGATTGGGGGCTCTTCCACTCAGCCCTATATCCCGCAAAATCCCACAATATCTGCTTTGACCTGGGTTATCTAAGTCCACACTCAGATAATGTGGGATTTTCTGCCTTGGTATTCTGAAATAATAGGGCTGTGTGGAAGGGCCCTGGGTTCAAGTTCTTTTTAAAACCAGATTTGTTTTTTATTTGCTTTCCTTATTTGTAATTATTGCTGTGTTCTGGCAGGATAGCAAAATAGAAGTTTATTACAGTGCCCCAAGTGTCACCTGGGGTTTGATTCCAGGATTCCCTAGGGATATCAAAATCCATATATAATGGCATAGTAAGGTGGCAACCCTTATATAGCAAAATCGCAGTTTGCTTTTTTGCTTTTATATATACTAGCTGTACCAGGCACGCGTTGCTGTGCCCTATTTAGGAGATACGAGAAAGTCGGAGTATGTAAGGGTTGGAATTGATGTTACTTATGGTCTTGGTGGGGTCATGGCTGTGTCGTTGTGGGTTGTTCTGGTGGGTGGGATGTTAAGTCCTGTGGAGTTGTCGGTGTGTGGTGTTCCTGGCGTTCTGCAGAGCTTGTGGATATACAATGTTTTTTGTCTTTTCGTCTGCTGTGTTGATGTAGAGGTTCTGTGGTTTCCCAACTCTGGAGCACGCTACGTAGAGTTGTCCGTGGGAGAAGCATTCTGTGTCAAGGTCTATGCCACAGATCTGTAGTGTTTGTCCTTGAGCCTTGTTTATGGTGATGGCAAAAGCTAGTGTAGTGCAGTGTCTTTCTGTTCTGGCGTTTGTTCTGCCCTTTTTTGTTTGATGTATGTAGCGTTGCGAGTGTGTCGTCCGATGCTGTTCTTTTTAGGAGGCATGGCTTGTCTTTTGGGTCAGCTTATGCCTGTCTGGAAGGAAGGAATGGCATACAAATGGGTTGAGCAGTAGACGCAAGGTTTTGTTATGTGCGTATTGTGTTGTGTGTAGGTATTACTTTTTTGGTGAGTTACTGGGTGTGTGGTGGCATTGTGGGTGGTAGTACGTTGTGGAATGCTTGTGTGGGTGGGGTGTTTTGGGTGTTTGTGTGTGTTTGTAGAGTATCAGTGCAGTGTTGTGTTGTGGTTGGAGTATAGGTGGAGTTGGTTTTTATTTGTGGTGGTGGTAGGTGTTGTGTGTGCGGGGTGCCGTAAGGCTGGGGGGATGGGTTGTGATAGGAAGTTGTGTTGTGTTGTGTGGGTAGGAATTGCTGGAGTATTGTGCCTGGGACGTGTGTGTATTTGGAAGTGTGTGCGGTGGTGAGTAGTGAGTGCAGTCCTGGGTTTTGTGTTGGGAAAGTTGTCAGGTATTTGTGGGATGTATTTTGTGTGTGTTGTGGTGACATAGTTGTCTTAGTCTGGCTGTGTGCTGGTTGTGATGTGGAGGGGGTGTTGCTTTTGCCAGTGATGTTTGTTGTGTGTTTTGTTTGGGGTGGGTTTTTGTGTTGCAGGATTTTTTTTGTGGGTTTTGCAAGTTTGTGTTATTCTGGGGGTATGTGTTTGTCAGTGGTGCCTGTGTCCCTGGTGCCCTATTTGTCTCCCTCCTAGATCTTGGCCTTGACAGTTCAATCCTCAAACACCAACTGACTAAACTGAAATCACTCAGCATTCTAATCTAGCCTTGGCTGGCTTGGCCAATGGGTTTCGCTGGCGGCTGGGAAATGTAGGTTTTTTATCGTTGTTTTGTGGGCCTTCTAGGTTTTGGGGGGTGGGGGGGGTGGGGTGGAGTTTCTTTGCTAAAAACTTTCCTTGCCTGAGGCCTATTTTTGTTGGCAAGTTTGGTGTCTCTGCCTTGGAAGATTTCTCTGTCTCTGGCAGTCGTTCGATGACGGGTCCTCCTTTATATAATAGATATATTTCTGAAAATCCCTTGGTTGAATCCATAGATGAAGAATCCATGGATATGGAGGCTGAGTGTTCCACTCTTGAGCTACCGTGTTTCCCCGAAAGTAAGACAGCGTCTTACTTTCTTTTGACCCCCCAAATCCCCCCTACGGCTTACTTTCGGGGTACGGCTTACATTACCGTATCCCCGGTGCCACTTGCCGCTGCCGCCGCCTCGGTGCCGCCTACCTCTGCCGCGCTTGCCTCCGCTGCCGCTTGGCACCGCCACCGCTGCCTCCTCCTCCATAGCGGCCCCACGCCTGCGCCAGGCGGCTGCGCCGGGCGCACTCAGGCCTTCTGCCCATGCGCGAATGTCTGCGCATGGGCGAAGGTACTGAGCGCGTCTGACGCAGGCGTGCTTGCTGCTGGCAGCCTGGCGGGCGCTCAGGCCTTCTGCCCATGCGCGAATGTCTGCGCATGGGCAGAAGGCCTGGAGCGCCGCCGCGGCTGCCAGCGCGTCTGCGTCAGCGCGCCTACGTCAGACGCGCTCAGTACCTTCGCCCATGCGCAGATATTCGCGCATGGGCAGAAGGCCTGGAGTGCGCCCGGCGCAGCCGCGCCTGGCGCAGGCGTGGGGCCGCTATGGAGGAGGAGGCAAGCGGCGGCGGTGCCAAGCGGCGCGGCGGTGCCAAGCGGCGGCGGAGGCAAGCGGCGCGGAGGTAGGCGGCACCGAGGCGGAGGGAGGCGGCGGCAGCGGCAAGTGGCGGCGGGGGAGGCGGTGGCAGCGGCAAGGGCGGCGGGGAGGCGGCGCGGGGGAGGCGCGGGAGGCGGCACCGGAGGCGGAGGGAGGCGGCGGCAGCGGCAAGTGGCGGCGGGGGAGGCGGCGGCGGGGGAGGCGGCGGCAAGCAGCAGCAGCGGAGGCAAGCGGCGGCGGGGAAGAGGAGGAGGAGGCGGCGGAGGCGGGACCGAGGAGGAGGCGGGACTGAGTGACGCGGCGGCGGGGTGTACTTACATTCGAGTACGGCTTACATTAGCCGACCCCTGACACCCGATCGTCTTACAATCGGGGTGTCATACTTTCGGGGAAACACGGTATATTGTTAATGCTGATTATGGGATGTCTGGTTTCTCTTACCTGTTTCTTTTGGGGATGCAGAGAATATATCTTACTTGTGTTTTAAATCGAGATGCAATGCTGTATCTTCCCAGTGGGTAGAAAAAAGTTGCCAAAGCCTTTCCAATTTTCTCCAGAAATTTGGTAATCATATGACTCTCTGGGTATAGAACACCTTTCTTAATCTTTTATTTCTTATTTATTTTAGTTGAAATGAGTCCCAAAAGCTGGTGTATATTTGAGTACCATAGAGTTAAATGTAAATAATATTGCGTTCTCTCTCTCTCTCTCTCTCTCTCTCTCTCTCTCTCTCTCTCTCTCTCTCTCTCTCTCTCTCTCTCTCTCTCTCTCTCTATATATATATATATATATATATATAAAACAGGCTTTAGTTAACATTGCTTTGTTTAACTGTTCAAAAACATTACTAGTTAATTCCTTAGGTGATGGATGAAGATTTCTTTCTTTTTTCTTATTGACTCTGAATCAATTTCATAGGAAATCACTGCCTTACCTAATAGTTTGTATCTGATTGCTTTTTTTACTTAATCTTTGTGTAAAACTTTAAAAATCCTTTTCATCCTCATTATCTTGAGTATCTTGTATATTTCAAGTGCAACACTGCAATTTAAATAAATTTTATATATAGACTGTTATTAACTGTTCTCAAATTGACTTCAACTTATGATAATACTATGAATGAGAGACCTCCAGGTCATTCCATCATCAATAGCCTTGCTCAGGTTTTGTTCCTTTCAGTTACCTTTTATTATTGATTTTCATCTGTATTTAATGGCGTTAATAGAGGACAGAAGATCCTTGCAAAAGTGCAAAAACTGAATATCCCTAGGGCATCAAACATGCATACTACAGACTACAATTCAGAGCTGCTTCTGCAGAATGCTTCTTCAGTGTTGTCTTCCCTTTTGAGGAGAAGAAAAGATGAACAATGCCATTGAAGGAAGAACAGTAGCAGGAAGAGGAGACTGAGGAAGAAGGAGCCAGCGGGCTCCAGGAGCAACTCTCATAGCCACTCTCTCTCACCACCACCATCATTACCACCACTACTTGTACCACCCAGGCTGCAGGAAGTGGAAGACTAAGGCTAGCATATATGGCATGAGCTACCTTTTGTAGAAGTGGTGGTGTTTAATATAATTTAGTAGCTGTTTAAGTTAGTTAAGTAGCAGATATAAACTCATGGCTAATCATGTCCAGTTCACGGAATTCAATTTGCAAAAGCCAATGACTTACTGTAGTTATCTTTTTGCATTTCTCTCTGACAATGACTCTGGCTTCTGTCCAGATTTGTTCTGGTTCCTGGTCAGTTAACTTACTTGTGCCAATCTATTTTATATTATCTTTAAATTTTAAAGGGATGTTATTCAGCTTATATTTGCTACTATAATCGATTTACTAATCTTTAGCTTTTTCTTGATTTTTTGAAATTAAATTTTTTTGGTCTGTGCCACAAACTGCGCTCGCTCTTGTTTTTGCAAAAGATGGAGAAATGTCTCCATCTTTTGTTTCTAGTTAGGTTGTCTGAATTTTCTGTTAGACATCAAGTGATATAATTATAGAATTATAAAATTGGAAGACAGCACAAGGACCATCCTTGTTATGAACAAGCTGTTGACTGCAAAATTCAGTCACTTGCCCTCCTGTTTCATTTCTTAATCCCAGCTTATTTTTTCTACAGCTGTTGTCTTTAAGAGATTCTCTACCAGTGGTGCACTCTCTCTTTGTACCTCGGGACGTCTACCTATATTTCTGTTTCAACTGCATGGTTGCATCTGACTATTCTCTCCTTTCTTCCTAAACAAATTTCAGCTGTAGTTTGTCAAACTGCAGTTTGTCAAAGTTAGTGTGATGCCCCCCGGATTATGGACATGAATGTATAAATGGATGGTTTATTTGTATAATTAAAAGTTAATTCTATATTAACAAATATGCGGATGGCCTGCCATTAGAGTAGAAAATGGATGTAATGAATGCTGATGTTACAGTTAGTTTCCAGCCTTTTCAGATTTTTGATGCTGTCTTTTCTGTGATAGCAAAATTGATCAGGAGCAGAAGGTAGGCAGAGTAGAAGTGTGAAACAATATAATTTCATTTCTAAATTAACATATTTTGGTGGGTCTTTTCAGCCGTATTCAGCTTTGTAGTGTATATGGAATAATATGCAATATGTATCTGTATAATATGTATCTGGGAAGCTGCTCACACAATCAGATCTTTATTTGGTTCTTTGTTTCTATTGAATAACCTTTTCATATGGGGCGAGGGTTGCTGTATGTTGTGTGAATACAGCTGGGACCAAACACCAAAGTACCAAAACAAGCATTTACTGTGGCAGAAACTTGATGGTAGCCTTTTTTATGATGCAGGATATTGAAATAGAGGTCGGTTAAAGAAAGATGCTGATCACTTTAGTCTGTTCTCTAAAATAGCATATTTATGTTTTCTTGCTAATTTCAATTTTGTTTGTTAAGTCTGTTTCTGAAGACAACATCCCCAAAATAAATCTTGAACACTTTCAGGTCCTTTCACAGATGTAGTCACTACAAATCTTAAACTTCGAAACCCATCAGACAGAAAAGTATGTTTTAAAGTGAAGACCACAGCACCTCGTCGATACTGTGTGAGGCCAAACAGTGGAATTATTGACCCAGGATCTGCTGTAACTGTATCAGGTAAAAATGTCAAATAGTTTGGCTGCCTTTGTTCCTTAGAATATTGACTGCTATTTTCATTGTTCATCCCCAACTTTTTAAGAGAAAGTTCATATTTAAAGGTTAATATTAACTTATTTTATTTAACTGACTACTTTTCAAACACAGTGGGTTCAAAATTTCTTCGTATTTCAGTGTTTGTGTTGCCTGCATTCTACTGTGCATGTTCTTGTCATAGCACCATTAAGAAAGCAAGTGAGATTCAGTGATCCATTCGTGCTTTGTATTTATTGTGGACCGCACACAGAATTTCCTAAACTTTAGTTGTCATGTAGGGGTTCCCAAGAGGAAAACTTTCCAGTTTATTTTTACAAGAGGAAAACTTTCCAGTTCACAACATTTTGGAAATGATTAAATCCAAGAGTATTTCTATTTTTTTATTTCTACTGCATAAATGAATGGGAATTCTTGATAAACCAAAGTTGCATTGGGTTGTTGTAGGTTTCTCGGGCTGTCTGGCCATGTTCCAGAAGCATTATCTCCTGACATTTCGCTTGCATCTATGGCAGGCATCCTCAGATTGTGAGGTCTTGTGAGGTCCTCACAACCTCTAAGAATGCCTTCCATAGATGCAGGTGAAACGTCAGGAGAGAATGCTTCCAGAACATGGCCATACAGCCCGAAAAACCTAAAACAACCCAGTAGTTCTGGCCATGAAAGCCTTCGACAATACATCAAAGTTGCATTGATTTCCATGGGTCTATATTCAGTGTTGCTAACATTGGGTTTAACTTATTAACATATTATGTTAAGGTTGCTGCTTGTAATTTTCAGAGATGTGGCCTTACAGTTCATCCTGTGTATTCCTTGCTAAACTATAAGGTGGTATCACTAGTATTTTCTTTTTTCTTGTCTTGGAGAAACAGGCTCAATAGAAAAACTATATTAATGCTTTTCTACAATATTTCCATGAGATTAATTTATGGCTTCAGAGCTCAATGAAGAGAGCATGATTATATATGTGTATATGTATAATTTTATACATATAAAGTTTGTTGCTCCTTGAGATGAGGTTGGGTATGTGGAATTTCCTCCATTTAGCAGAGGCATGAACCCAGAAATTAGAAATATTTAATGGGTTCGTGGTAGGCAGCTCTGTGTTCTGTGAATGCAAACTATTGTGAATGGCTGTCACCATGTTAAATACTTGTGAGGATATGTATGGTTTTTTCCTTTAGCAATCTTGTACCTGTAAGTAGCAATTATATGATGAGGAACAAGAATGGAATGTTTTGTTTGCATAGTAGTAAAGTATGTTTCACAGTAGTGAAGGCACTGTGCTCTACTTGGGAATCCCAGGTGTGCTCTACTTAGGAAGCCCAGGCCTAATCTTATGGTTCATCTACATTTTAGAATTAATGCAGATTGACACCATTTAAACTGCCATGACTAGTTGCTATGGAAACATGGGTATTGTAGTTTGATGAGACACCAGCACTTTTTGGCAGAGAAGGCTAAAGACCTTGCTAAACTGTAACTCACACGATTCCATAGTATTGAATCATGGCAGCCTCTTTTCCTTTGTGGGAATGGAAGTGGTGTCATACTGCATTAATTGTACAGTGTAGATACACCTTTAGTCATTTCCATATTGATTTAATATAATGTGACACTTTCTTCATATAAAATTTGAAAAATACTCATTTCATTCTGATTGCAGCTACTAGAGCTCTGGTAGGTGAGAATATTTGAACATACTACTCTAATTTCCTTTCTAATCATGCTGATTACCAAATTCTGAGCTCAATTTAGAGTAATTGTTTTGATCATTAAGGTTGAACCTGCACAACAAGAATAGTTTGCTTTTCTGTGGAGGTTCCCTTTTGTGTGTTCCTTTTCTGTCTGGGTTCTGGAAAGTAATAATGGAAAGAGGCCTCAGTTGTGGTGAGTTTGTTGGAAGAGGTGCACGTAGCAATTTCTCACTTTCCACAATTGAACATGCAATGAAGGTGACCACTCCATGGACTGTGTCCTTAATTTGGTCTCACTTAAGATGTTTTTAGCAGATGATTTATTGTCGTGCTTTTTATGACTTTTATTACATATTTGTAAGACATTTCCTTCAGAAGACTTTGGTGAGAAAAGATGGGATTAAAGGTATCTCAATCAACTAGAATTTAATATACATGCATTAAGTGATTTGGAAAACATTCAATTTAAAATGTGTCTTTATTTACCAAAACAGTTCTAAGTAATTTATTTATGCACCAAACCCTAGCTCACAACAAGCTTTTGTGACTGAGTAGGAATTTGAACTTACATTTCATATACCTCTTCAAATGTTTTAACTTGCAATTGTAGACTCTCTACATATTTGCAGATACTTAATTAACTATGTTTGTTTGTTTAAAAATATAATTTGTCTAGAAAGATGAACTGTTTTCGTGGATTAATTTACAGATTAGTTACTAGTATGTGAAGGGCTTTGAATATATGAAAACCTACTTAATATTACTGTATATACAGGGTTATCTTACCTCAGTATGCCCTAGTAGTTGGACATTACATTGATTCTAAGGATAACCCATGTTGAGTAAAGGTAAAATATGTACGATTCAGTGGTGAGTTAAAACTTACATACTTCATAGTCTGTAATCTAGAGAAAAAAATGAAGCTTAATCTGGTGCTGACTTTTAAAATGAATAAAACCTCTTAATTTTTTATTACAACTTACAACTTCCTGAATAAAACAAGAAACATATAAAATTAACATAAGAAAAGTTGTAGTGTGTTGCTTCCTATTTCATAAAATATTTCCTGAAAATACACGTTCTTCTCCTAATATAACACTATATTATTTGAATGACAGAAAAGTGTCACAACATTCTTATGTTCATTTCGGGATATCAAAATAGGAGAAGTGTGCCTCTCATTATGGGTGGGTTGACCTTTATTTTGTTATCCGTGGTAGGAAAACACAAACACACCCCTCCATTTTGGGAATTTATTCCAAGGAGTACTTCTCTATTGGAGACCCTGGTGGTGCAGGGGTTTAAACCTCTGAGCTGCTGAACTTGCTGACCAAAAGATTGGTGGTTTGAATCCAGGGAGGAGGGTGAGCTCCCGCTGTTCACCCCAGATTCTGCCAGCCTAGCAGTTCAAAAACATACAAATGTGAGTAGATCAATAGATGCTGCTTCTGCTGGAAGGTAATGGTGCTCCATGCAGTCATGCCGGCCAGATTACCTTGGAGGTGTCTATGGACAATGCCAACTCTTCGGCTTAGAAATGGAGATGAGCACCACTCCCCAGAGTTGGACAACTTAATGTCAGGGGAAATCTTTACCTACTTCTCTATTGCCCAATTGTATATTACAAAAAAGATTTGAGCATTCTTAAACCATCTCCTGCTGATTTGGTGATCATTTCCCAGTTTAGCGAAATCATACCAGGAATTCTTATAAAAGTTTTCTGCTCTTTTTGTTATCTGAAGAGATGGGTGAGGAATCCCCCTATCCTCTACAGGCATTAGCCTTGTAATAAGGTTTGGCCACCATTTTAAGCTGCATTACCATAAGTTTCCATCTGCAGCAAGTTAATTAACTGCTGACGTCAAATTATAGATCTTAAATTGTTATGTTGAATCTGACTTGATTTTACACAAGAACTTGTACCTAATTTGTAAGTGTTTCATAATGATAAGGCTTAAGGATACTTAGCAGAGACATATTTACAGTATATGATAGAAGATTTTGTCATTATGTTTGGTTAACATATACCTGTGACTAAGTTAATACACAATTCTAATGTTCTGAATTTTAAACATGTTTCAACATTGACATAAGAAGGTATGTCCCCCTGTGTAATTCATACTTTGTCTATTCTACAGTGATGTTACAACCCTTTGACTATGATCCAAATGAAAAAAGTAAACACAAGTTTATGGTACAGACAATCTTTGCACCATCAAACATTTCAGATATGGAAGCTGTGGTAAGTAAACAGATACTTTGCATTTTGGTTTTTAGTAGGATAAGAAGGCAGATTCTTCCTTTGGCTTTTTAGAACAAATCTTCTTAGGCTTGTCTAGTATTTCCTGGTTCGTGGAGACTGTCCAACTTCTCTTGATTGTGACAGTAGTGGTTTGCGGGTAAGATCATGTACTACTGGAGAGAATCTTTAAAACATATAATCAGATCAAATGCCAGTATTTTACACATATTTCATAAAGCATTTCATTTTCTTTTTTTCTTTTTTAAAGCAGCTTTTACTAAACCTTTGATTATGACATTCTTACAAATTAGGAGGTTGTATGGTGATTACATTTTTTTTGGAAATAGCTTTTTTTGACAAAGCTTGGAATTAATTTTCCTGTTAAGTTATTGATTTAGTATATTTGGTCCTAGTGATTTCACATAATGTTCTTGATTAGCCAGTTAACATTGGAATTTAAAATATGCTGAGTGATTTAGGTCATTATAATTTGTTGAACTATGTGCCTTTCCCTGATGTCTCAGGAAAAGAAGTATTAGAACTGGAGAATGTGTAGCATGTGGCTATGTTGTTAGGCAAGCTAAGTTGAGTGATTTCATTGGAAAAAACAGGAGAAAGAAAGAGAGCTTTTTTGAGCCCATCTCAGATAGGTGACTTCGTGGATCAGAGAAATAACTAAGTTTAGTCAAGATGTAAGGGGAAAGAATAAGAAATAAGAAAAAAATAGAATATTTGAATGGATGGGAGGAAGTGATTTATTTGCTTAATCGAAGGCCAGGATTTTTCAAAATGTTCTCTGTATGGAATGGATCTGTATGCAAAAAAGATTTTAAGATTTCCCCCCCTGAAAAGTACATTATGATTGTTTTCATTAATATCTGAGTACCCTGGGGGGGAGATAGGGCAGTAATAAAGTATTACTATTATCTCTACTGATTACATCCTGACCTGATATCTATTGTATACAGATACATCTCCTTCACTGAAGAGCATATCTTCACTGATCACTCTTGGGTAATTTAGTGAAAAGGTTTTCTTAAATCTGTCTCCATCTGTCTTGGCTTCCCCTTTTTTCACTCATCATGATTACGTTCTGCTTGTTTTATCAGCTTCCTCCTCCTTATCCACACTCTTTTAATTGTACAGTTAAGATGAACAAAAGTACAGATCGTTAATACAGCAGATACCACGGATTGTATTCAGATTCCTCACTCCTGCAGGCAGAACTTGAACTCTACCATTTAGGTCACATATCTTGATTTGAAGTGGGAGCAGAATGAAAGCAAGGATTCAGTTGTGCGGAAAAATGTTCTTCATATGCTCAGAAATCAGGGTCATCTTCTCCATTAGGCCCATTAGACATAGTGCCTAGGGCCTACAAAAACAAGATTATAAAAATGCATAAATTGGAAAGAAAAACAAAAATTCAAAATGAAGGTATTTTTGACCTCCAGTTTTTAATGGATATAGAAGTTTTAAGCCAATAGAGGTTAATAGGACAGTTTTTGCAGTGATGTCCGTCTCTGGTGATACATCAGGGTGAGGTGAGGAGTCAAATGCAAGAATTCTTAGGGCCTTTGAAAATCTTAATACGCTCCTGCCAGAGACTTTCAAAAATTTCAGATAATAAAATTTGGATAATAACCTTTAACAATCAAGAATGAGATAAATATATGTATTGGTGATGATAGAAATAAAAAAATGATGCAAATGAGTAGCTAACTGAATTGAAAAGGTTATAAAAGGAGATGTCTTATTTTGGAACAGCTTTCCACAATAGTCACCAGATATGTTGACTCCCTCCATCCCCAAGGGACAATTCTGTTACGGGCTTTATAGTCCATGTGAGGAAAAGTCGCAATTTGGAGGAGGGCAACTCTAAAAGGGCAAAAATAATCCTTTTAAAGGAACCATTATGAAAAATCAAAGTTAACCATTTTTTGTAAAACAAAAACCATGGTCCGCCCAACACTTACATATGACGAGCGCTTACATCAATGAGGCAGTTAAAAATAGTTCAACAAATTGAAAAGTTCAACCCCTAGTGTTTAGGCTAATTATTACTTTCCAATTTCTAACATCTAACACAGAGGTGTCAAACTCATGTTCATCGAGGGCCCCATCAGCCTCATGGTTGCCTTCAAAGGGCCGTTGAATTCACGGACGAAGAATCCGTGGATACAGAGGGCCATCTATAATGTTTTTACGTAGTGGTCAATGCTTTTTAGTTTTTACCCAATTTGGGTTCCCAGATGCTATTGAACAACAACTCCAGTTGCTTTTGATTGCAAGGTCAAAGGGCATTTTAAAGCAAACATATCTACAAGCCTTGTATCTACATTCAGATCCCACTCTCCTGACTAAACAGAACAAACTACAGCCTTCCAGATGTTCCTGTATCATAGCTCCCATCCCTAATGATAAGGAATGTAGGAGTTGTAGTCCAGCATCTGGAGGGCCACATAAAATGAAAATGGTAAACAGGATGAATTTTCAAACCTAGTATTCCAATCTCTTTTTCTGATGGATTTTCATTCAAGAAATAAGTTGACTATACTATTCCAGGAGGTGGTATTAACTGAAACATGACCTTAAGCTTTGCCTCTGACCAAAATAAGTGTGCATCTATTGTATTGTTACTGGTCAGTCTTCAATGTGCTTAAGTCTTAATATAAAAGCTTCTTGAGTTTATGGAACGAAGGTACACAATTTTGTAGTATACAGTGTAAAAACTATTTTAATGAACTGATTTATGGCAAGACTTGCTTATAGAAGTCAGTTGAGATGTTCATCATAGATATTCATTCCCTTTCCACAAAAACAGCTCACATAAAGGAGTGAAATTAAAGGGAAAAGCTGAGGACTAAGGATCTCCTGTAGCCACATAATATTGATTGACTGCTGGAGAGTGTTGTAATGGAAAACTGGAGAATGAAAGAACACTGAGCACCTTTAGCCTAGGACAAGTACTGCACAGTGCATTTTGTTGCAGGTCTCTATTTTGTATAATGCCAATTTATGTTTAGATAAGATATGTAGGTGTTTTTCTCCTGGTTCTCGGTTTTATAATCTCTTACAAATCTGTATTGGTAGTTAAGTTCAGAGATAACATAATTGTCCCAGTACATTATATTGGCTCATTATGGGTTCATCTTGGCTTGTCATTGGGAGTGTCCCTCTTCCACTGTAGGGATGTAGCAGTTTGGAACATCCTGCTTTAATCTGTCCCTTAACCAGGATGCCCAGTTGAGTGCTAATGTGTTATTTCTAAATAAATTAGGGAGATCTTGATAATGGCATTAAGAAAAAAGGAGAACAGTATATCTGAACATGGCTTTCTTATTGTTTTGCCTTAATACATTGTTGGTTCTTTAACATGTGTGTATAAACCTACAATTGCATTATTGTGAAAAGTATTTTTGAAAATTTGGAATAAAGTAGTTGTTTTCATGTATTTTCTTTATTGACATAGTGGAAGGATGCAAAACCCGATGATTTAATGGACTCCAAATTGAGATGTGTATTTGAAATGCCTAATGAAAATGATAAGCTGGTAAGTAAAAAAAGAAAACAACCCTTCCTCCCTGTAAATTATGCACAGATCTATTTAGCTAAAACAGTTCTTGATTTTTTATTTTTATCTGAAGTGTTTATGTTGATTCGATTAAATGTAGGGCAGTCTGATCAGTGTTCTGGGGCTTCATAAGCTTTGCTGCTTTTCTTTCTCTCTTTCTCCCTTTCTTTCTCCCTTTCTTTCTTTCTTAATACATACACACTTGATATATGCAATCTTCACCAAATTGTGCTTAGATTAATGTGTAATATGTAATAGTGGGTGTGCATACTGTATTCCCAACTACTTTTGTGAAAAGTAGAAGTAAGCTTATAGGGAAATACTGAAAAATTATCTAGCTTACAAAGTGCTTGTAAACCAATAAGTTGTGAAGGTGGCTGTGCTTCAAAAGGGCATAAAGGGCATTTTTGGGGTGCAGGGATACCACTTTCTCACTTTAGTCAGGCAAGCAAAATATTGAGGCTTCAAGGTATAGCAGTGCTTTTGGAATGGAAGCAGTGCTCATTATGAAAACATATAGCAACTGAGCATAAAGTCACACATATTCATCTGTGTTGCGTTCCATTTTGTTTGTTAAAGTTGCATCATTTGAACATTGAAACAAGTTAGCAGTATATGTTAGAGGAGGATGTTTCTACAGTAGCTTCCCAAGGTTTTGATTCCATTATTCAAATTAAGAGCTAGAAATATGCCACCTGAAAAAGGAGGGATATTTTATGTTCATTCACAACCTACTTTTGCTAATTCATTCTGCAACGCCCTTGTGTTATCTGCTGTTACCTCCTTGCAAACATACCAGAAATGTTACAATGGAAGATGACCACATAGCACTGCTCAGGACCACTCGGTCCATTAACAAGACCAGGTCTTGCCACTGTTGTAAATGCTGTGGAGGTTATCTAAGAAATCTTTTGGCAGGGCAGTGCTGTGAAGCACAGGCTTCTCTGTGTTTAGTCAAGAAATCCTGAAGATTCAAATACTTACATGTTTTTAAAGAAGATTTATAATTTTAAATGTACAGTAGTTCTGTATTATATGAGTAGCTTTCACTAATGGAATAATGGCGTTCTCACCACAATATGCAATACTTGTCTTTATCTTAGATGTTTAACCTCTATAGTCATTTGGTGTTCTGGATTCTGTATATGTTTCCCCCCTCAACCTTCAAGTTGTGGTTCCTGTGGCCATTATTGTGAAAGTGAATGTCTATCCTAGAATTCTGTTTTCACAGCATCCTGAAAACTTTGCTATGGTCTCTGCAGCCCTGGTTAACGCACACAACATTGGTGGGCTTACCTGGGGCTGTGCGGAAAGTGGCTAAATCCAGTGTTGATCCTACCTAGAACGGAGCTGTTGAAATGAAGAGAGCTTGATTTCAATGGAATCAACCTAGAAAGGATGAAAAGATTTAGTCTTATGACCAGATAAAGGTGGAAGAGTCTAGCAAATGTAATTCTACCTGGTTAAGATTGCAGGATATATATCTGGAATGGACAGAGAGGGGAAAGCAGTGCTTTAATCTCTAGGGTTTGCAGTTGCATGCTGTATTGCTTCATTTCTAGAAGCACAGGTATTAAAGATAATTTTAAGATACTCTGAAATATTGTTCACTTTGTCTATCATGTACCAAAGTTTCAGGTTTTCATTAAAATATAGTGAACTTAATAACTGGACTGGAAGTTAACGCAGTTAATTTTCAGCAACTATTTATATGATAGTATTTTTTGAACAAAATATGTTGAGGTAAGCCAATTTTAATATAGATTACATCAATTAATATTGTGAGTGATTTATTTAATTTAGAACACTGATTTCTTCAAACTTTTATTTCATAATTGAAAGATTTGAGAACATAGTGTCAATTTAGAGGATACAAAACCAATTGATCAGAATCCCTACTCTACTGTAGGTATTGATTAAAATAATTTGGAGGCTTTCACTGCGTTTCACTACGTTTATCTATGTGCAATCTAGTAACTTTAAAGACCTGACCAAAGTCCGAACCCATCTGACCTTGAAAATTTTCTTTATTTTGTAGATTTCTTTTCATTTTTAAAAATCATGGTGATTGTAAAAACAGCGATTAAATACTACACACGTAGAACATATAAAAGCTATAATACTACATAGAATGATAATATATAACTCAGTACACTGCATGCTACTAGTATGTCTAGCAGTTGTGGAAAATGCTATTATTCATTTAACATCACTTAAATACAACTGATGCTCTGGGTGTATTCTTAGTACTAAAAGCTGTCAGTTTCAATATAGTTTGATGGCTTTACTGGCATGAATAAAAAGTTCTCAATGAAGCAAGTGCAAATTTTCACAGGATCTAGTATTTACCATGCCAAGATAGCTCATTGGGATGGTGAATGTGAGGGGCTGATTATTCCTAAGGGCCCTTCCACACAGCCCTATATCTCAGAATATCAAGGCAGACAATCCCATATTAAATGAGTGGACCAGGTAACCCAGTTCAAAGCAGATATTGTGGGGGTTTCTGACTTGATATTCTGGGAGACAGGGCTGTGTGAAAGGGCCCTCGATCTGATCCAGTTGGGGGGGGGGGGAGGTAGCCCAGTGGCATGTTGTTGTTTTACCATAACAATGAACAATTGAAGTATAAGAAAATAAAAACATTTTCTTAGTTTGGAATCCTAAAAACTACAAACTTAACATTAATTATGATGGTATTTTGCTTTTGATGGTCAGCATCTGAAGAGACTAAAGGCCCTTCCACACAGCCACATAATCCAGAATATCAAGGCAGAAAATCCCACAATATCTGCTTTAAACTGACTTATTGAGTCCACCCTATCATATTTCCAGTTCAAAGCAGGTAATGTGAGATTTTATTCGGCTGTGTGGAAGGGGCCTAAAAGTTTATGAAATGTGCAGATAAGATAATTTGTCTTGTTAGCCACGAAAAGTATAGTGGTAAGCCCAGCTTTTAGATTTAGTTCTGGTTACAGATGTAAAACTGCACTGCCTAAAATGGAGCTTAATTCCTGACTAAATGTATTTAGTTTCATCGTCTGAGTAAGTAAATCAAGTATTTGAAGCCATCCTCGTTTTGCTTGTTTTGATGATTTGTGAGCTGTTGCTTGACTGCTTCTGCATAACATTTGTGTTTTTCTAAGTAGCAGAGTGGGGATGCAGGACCTAATCCTTTAGCCGTTGATTTAGTGAATCCCCTAAGTCTTGCAATGAGAGATCTGCTGAGTACTGAGGGCATGTCTCACCTGCCACCTCAGGCTTTACCTTCTTCAGGATCTTTGTACATAACTACAGCCAGCACCAACATTCTTCAGACAGCTGCAGATTTTAGCCAGAAGATTGGCATGATGGAGCAAGGCAGTGAGGTCAAACACAAGAAGATTCAGGTTTGTTTGAAGGAGCTGACAGCCCCAAGATGCTTGGACTACTTCAGTGGCTCATTCAATCATTTGTAGCTAGCTAAGAAAACATAACACTTGGCTTTGAAGTAGAAAATATTATGGTTTGAGCAAGCCTTAACTGTGAAGATGATCAAAATGGCTACAATCATAAGCTTTCATTTTCTTTTGTAGTACTGCATTGTTTTATCATTTTGTTTTTGTAGAATTTTAGCTTTAGCTAAGATTAAAAAGCATAACAGAGAAGAGAAGAAGTGAAAGATTTCCCTTGAAATGGGAAAGTGGATCCTTAAGACTATAGAAGTAGGGAAAATGAGCATTAGACTAAACCTTATCTGGTAACTAGAAGCAAGCCCCAAGATGTTTTTAAACTGGCTCAGATGACAGTGATTGCATCTACATGGTATAATTAATGCAGTTTGACAACATTTTAACTTTTGTGGCTCAGTGCTATGAAATCCTGGGAGTAGCAGTTTTAAAGGCCTCTAGCCTTCCCTGCCAAAGAGTTTTGGTGTCTCACCAAACTGCAAATCCCTGGATTCCATAGCATTGAGCTTATGACAGTTAAAGTGGCGTCAAACCTCATTAATTCTACAGTGTAGATGCACCCAGTGTTAGGCTCAATAAACAGAGATGAGAACAAGTCTTGGGGGATGCTTACACAGCTCCATTGTTCCTTGCTTGGTTTAGAAGTTTCACAATTTTGGAGCAAGTGAAGATACAGGACCTTGTTCAATGTCATTTCATATCTGCCTTGGTTATGAAGAGACCATAAAAGCCATCTAGTTCAACCCCCTGCCTTGCAGGAACACACAATCAGCACTCCTGATAGATGACCATTCAGCCTCTGTTTAAAAACAGAGGCTGTAAATATTTTAGTTGTATTATATATTCACTTCCTTACTTTGTGACTGCAACTTAAAATCCACAATAGCTTCATGCAGATATATAATTTCTGATGGTGCTGAGTTATACTTTCTTTATTCTCATCTCATGCTGTAATTCCTCCTTTTCAGAGGTAACTATAACACAGAGTTACATTTTTACTGAGGACTGTGGTTCACTCAGAGCCAAACTAGCAAGCATGGGTAGAGAAGAAGAGGGAAAAGTATATGAAAGCCAAAGTGACAGTCATATCTCTACTCGCTCAATCATCACCTATGATGATTAGGTGATGAAGAAGAGTTTCTGGACAGAGCTTGAACTATTACTTCCCTAGAAAACTTTCTCATCTTAGAATGAGAGGGAGGATCGGTTCAACATTTTTTTTCTGTTATTAATCCCTCTAATTTTTGAAACAATTCTGATAGAGTTTACCAATCATCTACCTTTTATGAATGTTTACTATTTGCTTAATTTTTCCTTCCTATGTGTCATGCAAGGAACTATCTTAAATTGAAAAATACTCACTACTACTTTTGATTAAAGAATTGCATATTCTTAAATTTTTGCAGAATGACATAGATGCAAACAAAACTGCTCCAATACTGAACACAAGTAAGCAGGATGGGCCAATGGCAAAACCACATAGCATTTCACTTAATGACACTGAAACAAGAAAGCTAGTGGAGGAATGCAAAAGACTTCAGGCGGATGTGGTGAAACTATCAGAGGAAAATAGACACCTGAGAGTAAGTTTCATTAAATTGAGATACATGATGAATTGCTTTTAAATAATGACATGGATCTTTGGAAGACTTTTTGAAACTGTTCAAACCAAATTATTCAATGTGTCTAATTTTCTTTTTTCCTCAAACAAGTGTAATCAAGATATCACATAAAGTAGTAATATAAACTCTGAATTTCAGGTGGAGAGTTAGAAAGCTTTGCGTCCATGCATTCTCATCTCTCCTTTTCCCCTTTGCTTATTTTCTGGACATATTTTCTTGGTTGGTTAAAACTACAATTTTATGTGGCAGCAAGTCAGTTGGCTATGATTTAAGATTAGGTTTAAATCAGAGAATATGATCAGATTGTAATAATTGAGGATACACTCTGCTTAATTCTTAAAAATCAATGATGTGTCAATTTTGAACCAGGATGCCATTTTTTGATCTAGGAAGTTTTGCATCGTTTATCTTTTGCTGTGATCATGTTGTATCTTAAGGGCCACAAACACTGCACTCATTGCAGAGCACAGGGAGAAAGGAAACGTGCAGGAAGTTACCTCCTCCTGATTTTCAACTATTTTGCTTCAGTCCTCTGTTCCACAGTCTACTCTATTGAGGAACATTGTCCAACACGCACAATAAGCTCTGGGAGATGAAGATTTTCACCTTTTGCCCTTGTACTCGTGTTTTGTTTTCTTGTTTTTATTTTGTTTTTGTTTTTTAAAAAAATCCAAATCAATATAGGAAGTTTTTTGTTTTCTCGTTAAGCATCACAAAAAGCCATGGAAATATGGTCAAAAATCTAGATAGTCCTGTGTTCTGTTTTCTGTTTAATTTTTAATCTTGAAACTAAAGTAGTTAGATTCTGGGAAAATTACAGTAATCAGTTGGACATTGGACCTCAATGTCCAAGACTTAGACCTCTCATTTTCTATTTTTGAAAATGGGCCCTAATACATACAGAGTGTTTGAAAATGATGGACCCAGGTTCAAACCAGTATATTTCACAACGGCAACATGTTGCTGTTACCCAAAAAGTTACAAATTGTTTAATGAGTTATCCAAGTTATTGTGTTTTGCTCACTGTTTTGAGCCAGATTTTTTTTTAAAAAAATTGCAAATGGAGGATATCTCATTAGGCCTTATGCTAATGGCCCACCATCTTCCAAATGGTTGAGGCTGGGGGTATTTGTATGCTCAGAGAGATATCTAGCAGACTAACTCCCACGTTCCGCAGGGATTTGACAACCTATATGTTTCAGTGTGCATTTGAATGATGATTAGTCCCTGTTCATGAATGCTCACCCCTAATTTACTGAAAAGGTTGTACTCAACACTTTACCCCCAGCCTGAACCTATAGTTTGCTTTTTGCATAAGACTATGCCTTGCCCTTTCTAATCTGATTATGCCCACCATATTCCTGGTTACTGGTTGTTGAGGTTGGTTTGATACACTTTTACAATGTTTTTATATTTTGCTATTTTCAGTTGTTTTAATTAGATTGTTTATATTATATTTTACTATGTTTCTAACCGTGTTTTAGCTGGTAAATTTTGCTTTATGTTGGGCTTGATTTATTTATTATTTATTTAAAACATTTATATTCTGCCCTTTTCAACCCGAAGGGGACTCAGGGTGGAACACAGCATATATACAGCAAACATTCAATGCCGGGACAATAATTCCTTATATGCATATATAAACATTAAAACATTTGTCACAATATCAAAATACACTGTTTAAAACCGTCTCACCCGAAAGCTTGGTCCCACAGCCAAGTTTTTATCATCCTTCTGAAGGACAGGAGGGAGGGGGCCCATCTAATCTCTCCAAGAAAGGAGTTCCATAGCCCGGGGGGGGGGGCACACCAAGAAGGCCCTCTCTCTCGTCCTCGCCAATCACACCTGTGACAATGGTGGGACGGAGAGCAGGGCACCCCTGGAGGATCTTAATCTCCTTGGTGGTTCATAGGGGGAGATGTGTTCGGACAGGTAAATTGGGCCGGGGCCGTTTGATCCCATGTAAGTCGCCCCGAGTTCCTTCAGGGAGATGGTGGTGAGGGATAAAAATAAAGTAGTAGTAGTTATTATTATTATTATAGCAGCAATAATTTGAAACTATGCCCCACTCTTTTAAAATGTAAGAGTTTCATTCATAGGTGGTTCATGGTTGCAAGGGTATAGCTATTTGAAATAGGTTCCATTGTTTTGAAACACTTTATGGAATTCTATTATGTGGGAAGGAGATCCTTGTAATCCTGTACATAAATTATTATGTAACAATATTGTTCTTAATAGGCCTGTGTGTTACATTTTTATGTTTTGATGTTATTTTAACGGTAAATAGCATACCTGCAGATATGATTTAATAGTAACACTTCTCAGGAATGTTGATATATTTTGGTTAAGTTCAGATCGGACATTATTTTTACATGAATTTTTAATTGATGGGTTTATTCCATGTTTTTTCAGGATGAAGGTTTGAGGCTGAGAAAGGTGGCACACTCAGACAAACCTGGACCATCAGGCTTGACCCTCCGGGATAATGGCTCCAACCCTCTTCCCTCACTTCTTGTTGTAATTGCAGCCATTTTCATTGGATTCTTTTTAGGGAAATACATCTTGTAGAAAGGGAGAAAGAAAGAGGCATGCAGAATGCAGCTTCCTTTTTTTCTTGGCCAGAAAAAAATGTATTTACCTACCACTTCATTGGTAGTATGGCCCAGGTGACCATTTTTGTGTACAGCATCATATAGGCTTGGCCTCTAATGATCTTGCACGGTTAGACAACACAATAAAAAGACAAACTGTTCGGCTGCTGGACAAAATTGTATATTAATTCATCTATAGCAGGTGTCAGTTGCACATTCAGTCCTTTATGAAATCTCATAAATAAAGAATTGTTATTTCTTTCTGTGGTTTTACTAAGAGTTAAAAATTGTTCAAAGTCTTGTAAATGTTATTTTAATAATCCTTCTAAAAATTATCTGTTGCTCTTGCCTCCTGGAAAATGATTATTAGAATGCTAATCCCACTGGTTCAGGAAAATGATGAGGCATTCTGTGGGGAAATGATTCCTCTTAGTGTGTAAATTCCTCCTTTACCTTACTTTGCTAATATCATGGCAGAATTTCTTACCCTTGTGAGGCGGTTGTTGAAAACGTTTTTCATCCTTACAGCCCTATCCCATGGTATTTAACATACAAAATAATAAAACTGTTAACAGACTTTCTGCTGGGTAGCTTGTTTCTGTGAATTGTTATTTTTAGAAAGGCATTCTAACATGTTTCTTGTCACATATGAAGATTTTTCATTTCACTAGTTGTGTCTTGGACTGGCTCAGAAGAAATATAGTGTTTTCCACATGTTTAATGGAAAGTCAGAAACAGTTTGGTTGTTAGATACAGAATTAATTACAAAAGCAGATCTTTTTAAATTTCTCTTTTTCAACATACTATTGGGCTTTGTGGGAATTTCTTTTGCATCAGTAATGTTCCCTTATCTTTTTGAGTCTTTGGTATTTTTTTTTAAATAAACAGTCATTTCTGTTCGTTTCCTAGAATTACACTCTATGTAACATGTGACACTTTTCATATAACTATCCCAGCCTGATTATGACTGAGCAGATTTTCATCCTTCTGTTTTGTGAGAGGAGACTAAAGCTTTGTCTGCAAACATCTTGGCACAGCTGCCTTTTAGTGAGGTGTTCTGCACGTGTTCTAGAAATGTCATTTTATTGGACCTGAACTGCTTTTCTGCACTTAATACTTTGGCTTGTTTCATTTCTGGTCTTTATGTCATGAGTAGATAATTTTAAAAGCACAATATTGCTATTCTAAACCTTTATCCATCACCGGGAATTATTTTTAAACTGATATTCTGGGCGGCTTATAACTGTAAGCAGAAATTTGTATATTCTTGGATATGATGCAGCTAAGCGTGTTAGATCTTACGTAGCTGAGAAATGTTCTAGCAAAAATATACATCCTCTTGGTTGCCTTTGATTCCTAGTGCTTTTTAAAATGGAAGATGTATGTATATCATATACTGTCACTGTTCTCTATGATAAACTTTTATAAAACATCTTGCAATTTGCAAAGAAGACGATGAACAAACCACTGCTTGATGTTTCACTTTAAAAGCATGCAAATACAGACGTTTTCTTTTTGTGTGTGTTCCGGTATCTGCGTTTGAGTCTTCTCTGACTGTGGTGACTGGAAGAAGTATACTCAAGTCTGGTTTTCACTTCACTGAATCTGAAATCAATAAGACTCTTCATACTGTGGTGTATAAATAGTATGTCAGAAGAAATAATTTATTCCTTAAAGGAAGTTGACCCTTGGAAGATTACAGGAAAAAAGACTAATGTATAGGCTCTAACTTCTAAATACATTTTACTTTTTCTGTGTGGAGGAGAACATTTTCAAAGATATGTTTACTGTTAAAATAGTGTATACTAAGGCTTGTAGTAATGGCTACACATTTTAGGCTTAGGGAGGAGATTGAATTTAAATTTATCCAAGGTGGACTGAACTTGGAAGCTTCATATTGGGAAGTATCCTATGTGAGCATGATCTTGTGCTGCAAATTATGATGTTCCAAAGTATACAGTCTGATTACTAGTAGAGCATTAGGTATGATGACCTAATTAGATCATTTAGCAAGACATACATTTCAAGCATCAATATTACCAAAATACGTCAAGGTGCATTTGGACATCATAAGCAGTATGTGTACAGTGAGGTGCTCTTGCCTATATGGATGCACTTCTGGTTTCTAATCTTTCATAACTGTATATAAAATGTAACGCTAAACTATTTTGGTCTCAGGAGTGATTTTGAATGATATCAACTGTATTCAGTGAAATTATGTAATATGGATTAAATTGTCTGTTCCTGAAATGGTTAGAATTTTGCCTGCTTGCTTATGTACATAAATGTGAGGGAGTTTGCTGTCATTACTAATGGGAAAAGGTATTTTGAAATTTGCGAAAGTGATCTATCCCCAAATTCAATTTCATGTATGGTATGTATTACTTGCACTTGCAGCTTGGAAAGCATGAGCCTTCCATTCAGAGTTTGTACCGGAAGTTAGAGGACAGAATATTTGCACAAACAAATTATGAGTTACAACTTTGCGGACATCAGTTACCTAGAATCCCTTTGAAAAACCGACTAGTGAATAGAGATTTTAAAATTTTCCCTATATTTAGTATAAAGAAAATTTTACCCAGTTTCTGCTTAGTCAATTTAAAAAGGAAGCTTCAAATACAATGTAAAACAAGTTCCTAGGTGGATAATTCTTTGTCCTGTAAAAGACTAGAACATGGTGGCAACCTAATGTCACACAATAAGTGGATGCTATGACCTGAGTAACCAAAATAAATAATTTGCGAGCGTTACAAGTGTTAAGTTTCAATTAAAGCTTTTATTAGCTCATCATTGACAGTGGGTATATTATGTACTATCCTTAGTTTATCATAAACCAGATTTTGCTGCTTATCACAACTAATAAATGGTCTGAACAACAGGTGTCTCATAACTGTGCCATTGGCTTTTACATCTGTGAACATGTTTGTAAGTCCACAAATATTTTCTAGGTTGTGGGATGTTATATATGAACACTGATAAATCACTGTTTCTGTTGGGTTCTGTTATTGCTTGTGTTCCTTTTCCCTCATAGATATGGTGAGAGAATACTACTGCAAGTAATTTGGGGGTGTGCCACTATAGTACAGTTTGAGATGCCTGGTTGTTTATCTGTTTGTGAATCTTAATTTTAGCTGCTGAATTAAAAGAATCAAATTATTTCCCTGGATATGCTGGTATACATCACCACTGAGCTGAAAAGCTGCAGAAACTTTGAATCCTACACTGGATGGCACTCTAATATAGCTAGTGGGTGATAAATGACAATTTTCTGTAGAAACAAACATTGACACAGAGGTAGGAACAGTTTACTTTCCAGTAGTAGCATGACTGTTTCTTACACAAGTCAGACTTGCATGAGAATTGCAACTCCCTCCCTCCCTCCCTTCCTGGAACAAAACCTATAAACTATAGCCCCATAGGAAGCAGCCTTCTAGTGGATTCAGCTACTGTTTTACACTAGCATTCTCAACTCTTTTGAGAGTTTTCCACATCTGGGGAAGGATTATTTCCTAATCTTGCGTGGCATTCATGGAATTCTTTGGAGGTTTCCAACCATGTATGGACTAAATTTAATTTCGGAAATCAGAAGAAATAGGTATGTTCAGGGAGGTATATTTTAATCGAACCCAAATATTTTCACAGAACTATTTTAGGAATCTAATGATTCTACAACCAGGCTGCCCATATGGCATTGTCTCAGAAATATATCTCTTTAATGATGTATTCTCAAAAGATGTATGATGAACATATAATAAAGGATATGTTCATATTTTAATTTTAAACCAGGCCTCATAAACAGATTTGCTAAGTTCATAAACAGTGGAATTTATACTTGGTAGTGTTATGATTTGCATAACATGGTGTTAAATGATTTGAATAATGTAAACATTCTAGTCATTCTATGGTTGTGGAAGCAACATTAGGGTGAATTTAAGTTAGTGGTAATGAGAATCAGTTTATATAAATATGACATACTGCCTTAGCTAAAAGCTGGTATTTGGTATTAAATCAGAGGATCACCAGAGTCTCCCACATTGTTATTTAGCGTCTGGAAGAAATTGTTAACTGCATGCAATCTGAGACCTCTGACAGCCTTTAGTTGCAGTTCTTGTGTTTTCAGAAACTGATACCCATCATTGCCTCTTCATCCCACTGAGCGTTGCTAGGTGTAATTTGATGCCTGCTCACCTACCAACGCTGAATTCCACATCTTTGGGATAATGTTAATTCAGGGCCTCATAACTACAACCCGTGTCCAGAAATTTTGAACTTCCCTGCTTCTTCCCTCACTTCCTAGTTTTTTTTTATTGATTAAGAATTCTAAAGAGTGCCAAATCTCACATGTTTCTGTGACAGTTTAGTTGGGCTTAATAGAGGTATACATGAACTGAATTTTGTCTTACGTACTTTCTTATTAAGTAATGCCCTGCCTTCTGTCATTAATCATACTGTACATGCTAATCAAAATATTTGAGCAAATATAAATGAAGCATGATGGAAAACGAGTACAGCTCATTGTTATAGATTTTAAGTGGTTTTCCTATAAACATATGCAAATCTTTAACTGGATTTGGCACTGTATTTTCAGATTGTTCTTAAATTTTAATCGTTTTTGAGCAGCTATGGCTGCATTTTTCTTTAGTTATTGCAAGCATTTTGAATCTGCTTTTAAAAACAGCAATGCGTGGATGAAGCAGGAAGCAAAATACAGAATGCATAGTAATGCTGTTACGTCATTAGTCTGTGGGTCACTGTTGCTTGGGTTTTTACCGCAGTCTGTAAAGTAGGTTTATTGGCGCCAATGCCTGGTATTACTGGGGGATAGTGAGAGCTCATAATTTAAATTAAAGCAGTGGTTTCCAATCTTTTTTTTTTGACGATGGCCCACTTGACCAGGGCCCACTCTCCATTGTTAGTACCAAAAGGGGTGGGGCTGGTTAACTGCGGAAAGGAGCGGAAATAAATAAAGAGGTATCAAGTTCACAGACCGGATTTTTGTTCTCACAGGTTGAGAACCACTAAATTAAGGTGTTATATAATTTGCTTTTCTCCTAGGTTTCCTACTCTGCTGGCCTGTGGCCCAGGAATATTATGTGAGGCAGTCTTCTTTCATCCTGCACATTACTCTCTCTCTCTTTCGATATGCCTTTGACCAGTCCAATAAACATATTAGATGACAATAATTAAAACACAAGTTGAAGTAAAACATTTTAGAAGTGTAGGTCATTTTGCTTTTCAACTATAATTGCATTCATACCCAAATCCTCAAATCAGACTGAAGCTGCTAGTTAGAGACATTGGCTGTTCCCTTCCTCTGTGCCCTTTTAGTGTAACTGGATTAACTGAAGTAAATTAATATAAAGCATTATACATACAGTATTCAGAGATCATGTTGGAACAGACAGTATTAAATTTGCTAGCTACAGACAAATTTTGTATATCTGATAGGTAAACATTTCCCACAGTATAGCATCTGGTAGATACGGTTGTGAGAATCAGCACCCCAAAGGGTACTGCTATTTATAATACAATAGCCAACTGTTTTTAAACTTCACTATAACCAATTTATGAATATAGCAAACTGTTTCTATTTTGTACTGAGAATAATGCTTCCAATTTAGCATTCATTTATAGTCTTTTCTAATGAATGATTTGATTGAGAGCTAAGGGTTTATTAAATGTATATTCCTTGCAACCTAAGTATGGAGCCTTTCAGCTTTTTTGCAAAATGGCTTCTGAACATGGGAAGATAGAAAGCAGTTTGGAAGTGAGCTTTTAGGACCATCTGCTGTGATTAAATGAGATATCAGTATGTCTGTTTTTTAGTAATTACATTTCCAACAATTGTGTTGGGTCTTAATTGTGAAAATTAGAGTTTAAAAATGCTGTTGGTTAGCTATTCCAAAAAAGAAAAAAATGGAAAATTTTCTAATTCCCCAAAGTTATTTGTATGCATACTTAGAAGATTTTGGAAGAGCTTGTTGTATACTGAAGGAGTAATTGTAATTCACTTTGATAATGGTACTGTAAGAGCTAGTTTTCATTGGAAACCAGACAGATAAAGAGTTTTATGGTCTGTTCACATTTTCTGACATAACCTTATTTGCATTTAGTGTTTTTAATCACTCTTGTACACTGCTAAATTAAAAGGCTTGATGAGAAAAATGACACATTTTCCTTATGAGCTTTGAAAAAAAGAACATGTCAAGGTATGAACTTGTTTAGGCTAGTACTACATAACAGTCTTCTAGCTGCTTTGTAGCATTACATCTAATAGCTAGTTAATCTGTAACAATGTATCAGTAATGCTTACTGTTTCTTTTAAAAAATACTAATTGTCATTACATTCTGCTTGGCTTGTTCTCTTTATTGTGAGAACAGTATAATTAATTAGAAATATCTAGTATATTTCCCTTGTATTGCATATTTTATTAAAGCCTTGTTTCTTCAGAATCAGAAGCAAGATGCTGCCACTAGATGGCAATACTGCATTATACTTTATCCTTTTTTGGAGATGTTTCATATTTGGCCTAGATTTTTACAGGCTGTAATTAACTCCCTGACAGAATTTTTGTTTTATGTGACTAACATTTGTGCAAAGCCAGTGTATTTGTTGTAGTATGTTGATTTTTGGTTATGACTATTGCAGACCAGTGTTCAAATTCCCAATCAGCCATGGTATCCTATTGGATGGCCTTGGACAACCCTGCCAGTAATATTCCATGTTCAGGTTCCTTTTGTGAAGGCACAAAACAACGACCACAAACTCGACCTCCCCCCCCTTTTTTTTGAGGAAATTGAAAAGTTTGACCTGTACATTCATTTTGAGTTTATTAGCATTAACATCAGCTGATGGTCATGCTAATAAATCAATTGTGTAGCAATTGATTAAACGCAGTGAGTTTAAAAACCGGTTTGCTCAGTAGTACCATCCATGGAAACCGTGAAAACGTCCTGTGCTGATTCCTGCACTTCCTGGGTTGTCTTCTGGGACTATAGTAATCACTGAAAAAATTATTATTGTTGCCTTAAGTTGAGACATTTTGTAGCACTTTTGAGGCCAAGAGAAAGGCATTGGTAGCATAATCCTTCCTAGACTTATGTTTCCTTTATCAGATGCATGGAGAGAAGTGCCTATGACTTGTAGTGATGAGTGAGCAAGTGGTATGTGTGAATAGAAATGCAAAATTTATGAGTATGGTGGTGAGGGTGACAAGTTCAATGTTAACAGTGGCCATTTGAAGACAAAGGCTGAAAGAAGGGATATTGCCTCATGTCAAGGTGAGTAGATAACCATAGGAATGTTGCAAGAAGTTACTGGAACACAGTGTGATGCTGGCTGGAAACCAGAAAGGTGGTGTGATAAACTGGCCAAGAAAGCCTTATGAAGATGAGGTGTTCATGTGTTATATGTGCAATGTACAAGATCATTTTCAAAGAGGGTTTGTGCTCATTAGGGTGCGCGCATATATATATGAGACATTTTTCACATTAAGAACAATTTGAACAGTTGTTTAAAGATTGTATGGATATCAGAACCAGAAAAAATATAACTGCTTATATGCCTATTTGCATGGCAACCATGGCCTCCAATATTATACTCAATTATAAATATGGCATAATATTTATAGGCATCTGACCATAATGATGTGCAGATTATTTCATCCAGGTGGATCATGTTTAATATAAAATTATTTTTTTTACATGGGGATGAAGACCAACTGAAATGTTACAGCTTGCTAATGTTCTACTCTGATAGACAAAAATTCACCATGAGGAATGTTAGCTTCTTTCATCTTTTCTTTAACTGGGTGCTCAAATATCCTAGGCACTCCAGAACTGGAATATGAAGAGAGAAGTTTATGGATCAGATTGAACTCATAAGAGAAAAATAGAAACAGGTGGTAGTGGGTTCTGTAAACACATTCGGGAGAGCCAGGATAGTATAGTTGAATGTTGGTTCACAACTCTATATAGACCAAAGTTTGAATCCCCACTCAATCATGGAAGCCCACTTGGTGACCTTGGGGAAGTCATAATTTCTCAACTTCAGATGAAAGTAAAGGCAACCTCCCTGAGAACACATCTTCCCCAGAAAACCCCATGATGGGTTTGCATTAGGGTTGTGATAAGTCAGAGGTTATTTTGAAGGCACATAATAACAAAGGACATCAGGAAATTAGAACTGATGGGAAAATGAACCTGGACTTTTCAAACAGCCTGAGCATCCACATTTACCTGGCAGGTATCCAGCAATATGACATATTTTGAGAGGAATGGGATCTCATCTGCATCTCTCTCAACTAGGTATCACTCAAGTTTACAGGACCTTTCAAGAAAAATGGTTTCAGATGGGTTCCCACAAAATATCTGATGAATGACAACAATCTAAATTGTATTTCCAAGAGAGATCAACTGGAGCTGGGTTTGTTCAAAATACTCTAAAAACCTGAAAACTTGAGTATCGGGATTTATGGTCTAGTGATTGAACTGCAAAGCAAAACAAACATTCTCAAGAGTCTATATTGCAATATGTGCTAAAAACCCAAACCAAACCCACCACCTTGTAGAAGTTGAGTATCTCTTATCTGGAACACTGAAATCCTCCCAAAATTGCCCACCTAGATAGCAGATAGTGACATATTTCTGATGGTTCAATGTACTCAAACTTTGTTATATGCACAAAATTGTTTAAAAATATTGTGTATAAAATTACTCTCAGCATATAAAGTGTATATGAAACAGACATGTTATGTTTAGATATGGGTCCCACCTTCAAGATACCTCGTATGTATATGCAAATACAGGTATTCCAAAATTCAAAACGCTTCTGATCCCATGCATTTCAGTTAAGGATACTCAACATGTACCTGCCATAAGTTCAACGTTACTTAATTCTCATTTTCTTTTAAAACATAATATGTGACTCAGTGTACATTAGCAAACTAAAAATACCAAAATGTCCAGTTCATTCTATGTAGTCCTCAAAGAGACAATAACGTTAGTACAGGTTGATGTTTCTTGCCTCACATTGTAACTTGCATATTTGTACTATATCATGTAAGAATTTAGAAGATGGGAATTGCTTTCAATTACACTAGTATTTCTCAAACTCTGCTCCTCCAGATGTTTTGGACTTCAGCTCCCAAAAATTCTAGTCAGTTTACCAGCTGTTAGGAATTATGGGAGCTGAATTCCAAAACACCTGGAGGAGCAGAGTTTGAAAAACACTGTATTGCACTAAAGGCTTGGCATCATCCAAGGCTGGTGCACTAATTTCCACCCCCTGGTTTGAAACTGCCCAATTGGTAGATTTCAATACATGAAAGCACTTATCCATATATGTGAATGCACACATAAAAGAAAAACAATAACTTGGCTTTCAATTGTCTGGTTTTCAATAAGAAGGCAAAATGGAGAAGGTCTGCATAGTCTAGCCTTGTCACTGTTAGGTAGAAGTGGATATAAACAAAACAATATATAGCAAATTATGCAATTCACAAAGCCAAATTTGTTCTGCACACTCCTTGATGCCTATAAATCTCAGTTCTTTGCCATAACATATTGTAAATTCTTAAAAAAATACTTCCTCATAAAAGTAGACATTTATAAGTATAGACTTAGCCCTGACCATTTCAATAAATTGCTCAGTCTCATAAAGTGAGATTCAAGATAAGTACACTCCATGTAGCAGGCATTCCAATTACCTGTAATTCCAAGGGAAATAGAAAGCAAGGCACTTTTCATTTGCCACTTCACTTGAGAAATCTTAGCATTTTCCCCATCTTTCTTTTGTAACCAGTTGGTAGAACCTACACATAAGAATGTGTAGCAGATAAAGGATAAAACTCTAGCAGATTGGGTTCACCCCTCCGACTTGCTCCAGATAACAGGCACGAAAAAGGAGGACCTTCTAGCAACAGGCCTTCTACTGAGGTAAAGAGCCTAGTGCTCCAAAGAATAACAATCTTGATTTATTAATATGGAAACACACAAGATCTGCCCAGAAAGTCAATCAAGAAAGGAAACAGGTCAACCTGCTCCCCATGAGGAAGAACTACATACATTGCAACACAATTTCAATGCATTTTCACAACAGCACACATAGTGGGTCAAGAGATTTGTTCCTTATCTGCTGAGAATAGATGTATCAGGTAAGAATCACCCTATATGCTCATCAAACACTATAAACTTAAAATCTTTGAATTTGTTGAAACTGCCTTTGGTAGGAGGGTCCTGCAAAAAGCGGTTAAATTCTAGGTCTTTGGATTATCAGCACTGCCCTCCTTAATCATGGGGGCTTTGATAAATCCCGATCTGTAAGAGGTTCCTCATCTCTGGGGGAAGGAACAATGTTTTTCACATGGTCACCCTGCTGAGTCCTGTTAGTGAGACAGAGGTGGCAGTGCTTCAAGTCCAATGTGCCATAGTATCCCCCCGCGGGGGGCTCCCAATATCTCGTAACATGAGACAATGCACACTGATCCATCTATTCAAGGTGGAGATTGAGAGCTTCTTACTCTTCGAAAGTGGCTGCAAGGGGATGAATAGCTTGCTTAATGTCTGGAAGCTTTTTTGTGCTCTTCAAGTAAATCTAGATAGCCTGGCCCATATCCAATGTGTGCCAGATCTTTTGATGATTGAGGACAGAAAGACAGAAAAATAACCTCCCAAATTCTGTCATGGCGTTGAACCTGGGGATACGGGTTGCCTCTGAGGGCCGCACTACTGAGTGTGATCTGCAGATAAAGAGTTCCTTATGTACTGAACACATTTCCCTCTCTGCATTAAGATGATAGTGGTCAAGGGCTCAAATGACAGAACCACCAAAGCCTTGAGAATAGTATGAAGGTCACAGGATGGAAAACCGCACTCTAGAAAGGGCAAGGTAGGACAGATCTTTAAGGAATCAACACATTTAGGGGTAAAAGAGATGATGGGTGTAAGGTAATATGCCTCTTGACTGTGTTGAATCTAAGGTGATGCGTAACATCCTCCTGAAAAAAATCCAGTAGGAAAGTGAAGAAATTGATGAAGTCCACCTGTGCCTGCACCGCCTGCAGAACATCCTAAAATATACTTGAGGATCTTGTTGGTGACCAGGATAGTGGTCACCACTTTCGTGGAATATTTATTTATTTATTATTCCATCTTGTATTCCGCTCCTCCCTGCAGGCTCGGGGCGGATAACAGCATATAAAATAGGCTGGCATGAGACATCCATGCAGCCATACAATAAATAAAATACAGACATAAAACGCAACATCATATCCCGAGACATAAAATAAAATACAATGGCATTCCCTGGGCCAGGCTACCGATTACACAGGAAAAATTTCGCTGGGTTTGTTTGCCTAATCAAAGGCTAGTCTAAAAAGGGCGGTCTTGCAAGCCCTGCGAAACGGGATGAGCTCTGTGATGGCTCGGGCGTCGTCCGGGAGGGAGTTCCAGAGCGCCGGAGCTGCCACAGAGAAGGCTCTTTGCCTGGTTGTTGACAAGTGACAGGCGCGGACCGATGGTATTATTTATAGTAATTTAGCATGCCATGTTCAACTAACAGGCATGAATTGCAGGCAATAAAGACTGGGTGAACCTGGCCCTGACATCATGCACATAATCTCAGAAAACCAGCCCCCATTGGCCATGCAAGATTATATTTGCTCTTTTCCTTCAGTGCTTCCTTATCAGCTTGGATAATACTGCCAGAGGAGGGAAGGCCTACCAGCCACAGGAGACACAGAATGTGCATAACTTTTGCTCTCTCCTTACCATATTCCTCATTCAAGAAGTATACTGAAGTAATATTTTCCTTGGTGAAGGTATGGTGCTACTTTTTGTGCTACCTGTGGGGCGACCTATGAGTTAGCTGGAAAACCCTCAACATTGGAGGCTAGGCCCTCTCCTTTATCATCTGCTAGGCCCCACTTAGGCTCCCTTTTGGCCAGATGGTCAAGATGATGGATATCTGCACCAGAGATAGAGACATCCATCTCCTCCCATGCAGGTTTAATGTGGGAACCTAAAAATGGAGCTTAACATCCCTGGCACTGCTACTGCACACTTCCCAGGTTGTAAAAGAGTCTCCCCCACCCATTGGGGGCTTGGAGGTGGGGAGGGCGACAGAGCACCTACCTTCCCTTGTTCTCCCTCTCAGGGAGTTACTATGTCGCTTATGGGAAAGACTCCACAGCCTACCTGGCAGAAGTGAGAGGAGCAAACTCAATCTGCAAACCCAGTCTTTCCTTAACTGCTGGGAAATGTTGAATTACTATGCCTTCAGAAATAATATAAGAATGTTAGTCAAAATTGTTAATTATTCTAAAGTTCAAAAAAATCTACATAAAATGATTTAAATAATTCTTGAAATTTGGATTTTTCATTCATTCCTGACACTAAAACATTTCATTTAATGGAAAATCTATAAAAGTATTTTAGATCATCCTTAGTTGAGTTTTTATGTATATATATATATACATACACACACACTTATATACACTGTAGCTGAAGAACAATGCCATTTACCAGTATTGACACAATACAATAAATGCATAGTTAAATCCAAAGCAGAAGCTGATTTTGTAGGTAAGAAAGACTGCAACAGCAACACTGACAAGTGAAGCATATAAGATGGTTTATCCACGTAATTTTCAAAGAAAGAAATTGCAGTCTTAAAGTGCAATTACTGTTGTGCAGTCATGTCAGGCCATGGATAAGATCTAATGAAGTTCAAAGCAGAAACCTGAATGCTGTTCATGATTCAAAGAGGGGAAGTGAGCAACAGTTCTCAGGCATTCAAGTGCGTTAAGAAAATACATGTCTTTTACGTTTTGTCTGAAAAGATGCCCTTCCCTCCGTCATTCCCCTGTATCAAAAAAAATCCTGTACAGCCCTGATTGTAAAGTAATTCCACTTTAAACTTCTAGCTGTGAATGCTCACATGTGGCAAAGTACAAACAGGTAATATAATGGTCAAAGCAAATGCCCAGGAAATCCTTGCTGGTGCTCCGCTGTCCAATGATCCTTGTTTATTTTCTCTTGGGGCACACTGAATTAAGGGCATTTGGTAGGAGGTGGCTCTCTTTTCTGGTCTGTCTGGACTGGATCCATCACTAGGCCTCTGCCCATTATACAGCAAGTATCTCTCCTTGGTATCTTGTTCCATTTTAAAGAGCTCATACTCTGTATGAGGGAGCCGGATCCCCAGAGCAATGCAGCCGTTGGTGTGAGTTACATCTTGCTGCACTCCTACTTGCCAAGATCCTTCTGCCCCGCACTCATTTCCATTGAACACATTCAGTAGGGAGGCTGTAGCTATGTCCATGGGAGTAACCTTCATATGATTGACTATATAAAAGAAAAACAGAAAGCAAATTAATTGTGCTCTGGCTCAAGCTTCTCTTTATGGTAAAGTGAACTATTCTGGTTAGGGTATCTTCAACAAATTAACAGAGACATCTTCAAACTGCGGCCCTCCAGCTGTTTGGGCATCCAACTCCCAGAAGCCCTAACGAGCTAGTACAATTGTCAGGAATTCTGGGAGTGGAAGGCTCAAACAGCTGGAGGGCCGCAGTTTGAGGATGCCTGAATTAACATTTATTTTAGCACAGTGTTAGTTATTGTCTATATTATTTGTTTAGACAGCCTCCCAGAACAAGGATCCAAGGCCGCTTAAAAGAAAAGGTGAAAACATACAGAATGTTACCAGGAGAAAACATAACATTAAAACACTAGTCAATTAAAAAATTGTAAAATTACACCCCCATGGAATCCAAAGGATTAAAGGCCTTCCTTTCAACAGCCTGTCAATGGGTGATAGTATGTCGGAATAAACAGGACTATGGTTATTAGCAGATAGACAACACAGAAGGGGCACATTTAGCCTCACATGGAAGAGGAATGCCATATTTGATAGCGGCCTGAAATGAAGGCCTCTTGTGCACATACATCAAAATGTCTGCAGAAGAAGAACTGAGAGAAGACCTCAAAGTTTTGGTGAGCTTCTATGGGAGCATATACTTATAGATGCCTGGACCCAAGTCAATAAAATCAAAACATATATTTTGAAATTAATTTAGAAACAATATCCAGTGAAGAAATTTCAACAGGGTAGTCTCACATGGCTGTAACTGACTGCTAAAAAAAGCCATATGTTGCAGTTTCCAATCACTGTTTCACAGTTACAGTGTTCCCTCACTTTTTGCTGGGGTTAGGTTCCAGGACCTTCCGCAATAAGCGAAAATCCGCGAAGTAGGGGTGCTCTATTTATTTTAATATTTATACATTATTTTAGTAGTTATACACTATTTTAAGTCTTTATAAACTTAAAATAAAGTGAAGGAAAGGAAGGAAAGGCCTTTCAAGGCTGGAGGGAGGGAGGACTGAGGAGGGAAAGCGCCTCGGAGAGCGGCGGCAAAACCTCCACAAAACAGTGAAAATACTATGATATATATTTTTAATTAATATATTTTTTTAAAAATCCACAAAACAGCAAGTCCGCAATAATCTATCCAGCATTGTCTGAGTCTTTATTCTGATTTACTTTTTTTACACACTTGAAACATCACTGTATTAAATTTCATTTTTTTCACCTTTACTCAAACTATTACTTATCTCAGACACAGGTTTAAAATGAAATAGCTGTGTTGAAGTTCAACAGAAAGGACAAACAGAGCTGTGTCGTTTCAAGATACTGGCTCCCCAAAATCCAGGTCACCCCTCCCAGATATTTCATGTGGAGGACAAGTCAGAAAATAGAGGGAACCCACTGGACAACTGTGTCTCCCAGCACCACTTTGTGAGTTCACCCATGCAGAAATGACCAGATGCTAAAATGATGCTTCAATGTCCCAGTCCAGAAAGATATTATTTTATGACTTTGTTTTCTACAATTATGTTACAAAGTGAAAGAAAAGCTAGAAAGTATTTCAAGTGTAATTATTGTGTGTCAAATATGGGCATCTGTTCAACACCAACATTACATTTTGGGACTGCAATTCTCCAAATCTCACAGTCATTGATCATGCTAGCTGGGGGATTCTTCTTTTTTTTTTTTTTTAAAAAAAAAAGATTTATTGGAGTTTTGATAATAACATTCGAAAGTGGGAGAACAATCCGGGGTATAGATTCTTAAAGGTGCAGTCAAAATAGAAAAGCCTTGATTAGTCCATTGAACACCTATTGTCTAACCACAAACAACTACCGTGTTTCCCCGAAAGTAAGACACCCCCGATTGTAAGACATATCGGGGGGTGTCAGTGGGGTCGGCTAATGTAAGCCGTACCCCGAATGTAAGCCGTACTTCGAGCTCATGAAGGGGGGGGGGGGGAAAGTAGCAGGAGGCGGGGCGAGGCGGCGTCACGTCAGAGGCTTGCCCTTCGTCCAATCGAGCTCACGAAGGGAGGGAGAAGAAGGAGCAGGAGGCTGGGCAAAGCCTCTGACGTGTCGCCGCTTTGTCCCGCCTCCTACTCCTCCCCCCCACCCTTCGCGAGCTCGAATGGGCGAAGGAGTAGGAGGCTGCAGGGAGATCTCGCGGTTTCCTTGCAGCCGGGTCTTTGGAGAAGGGATGACAGGCAGGCAACAGGGCTGCCCTTGCGCCTGCCTGTCTTTCCTTCTCAAAGAGCCGGCTGCAGGAGATCTCGCGGTTTCCTTGCAGCCGGGTCTTTGGAGAAGGGAAGACAGGCAGGCAACAGGGCTGGCCTTTGCGCCTGCCTGTCTTTCCTTCTCCAATGAGCCGGCTGCAGGGAGATCTCGCGGTTTCCTTGCAGCCGGCTCTTTGGAGAAGGGAAGACAGGCAGGCAACAGGGCTGCCCTTTGCGCCTGTCTGTCTTCCCTTCTCCCTCTCGCCGGTTCCGCCCCCTCCCTTCACTGAAGGGAAGAGGGGCGGAGCCGCCGGCGGCGAGAGGGAGAAGGCGCCGGCGGAAGTCCCGCCCCCAGGGCGGCTCAGGCGCTTTTCTCCGCCGCCCGGCTCCCGTTTGGAGCGCGGGCAAGCCGGGCGCCGGAAGACGCCTGAGCTGCCGTGCCGGCAGGGACTCCGGCGGCGCTTTCTTCCTCTCGCCGGCGGCGGCTCCGCCCCTCCTCCCTGCACATAAGAGAAGGGGCGGACCCGGCGAGAAAGAGAAGGCGCTGCTGGGAGGTAGAGGAGGAGGCTGGTCGGCGCCGCTGGGAGGACGAGGACGAAGAGGAGGAGGATTCCGGGCCCCTTTGAGCCCCTCTGGGAGCCTCTTCGCCCACCCAGGAAGCCACGCCATGCCGCCCGAGGTAAGTCTTTCGTCTTACTTTCGGGGTACCGTCGGCTAATGTACCCCGAAAGTAAGCCGTAGTGGGGATTTTGGGGGTCAAAAGAAAGTAAGACGCTGTCTTACTTTCGGGGAAACACGGTATTTTGGAAAGCCAAGAACATCCTCATGCCCCCTGTTTTTAATACATTAGGTTTGTGAACTTATAATTTTTGTGTTTTGTTAAGAACATCAGAGGTGCACACATGGCATTCTGCTACATGTGGTTTTCTGGCATGCATTTCAGCAGAGTTTGAATCAAACACATGAATGGGTTAGCTTTTACGAGGCGGAGAGTTCTGTGAAAAATTGAAAATCCCTCATCTGCAAGCAATCAGTGGAATGGAGGGATGGGCCTCATTTCTCATGCATATGGTTTAGGAAGTGGCATCAAAGGTGAGGCCATACTGCAATCTGCTTTAATTTAGGGACAAGCAACAGTGCCCTGAATATTGGTTTGCTTTCTCAAGTCACTCTACTATTTGCCCCAAATGAGAGCATTTAATGGAAGCAGCAGTTCAAGGAGGTGGTAAGGATAGCCATTGGGGCAGAACTTTTCAGAAAGAAACTGGGCCAGTTCAAACATACAGCTTTCGAACAAAGTGTCAAATATAAGATATTCACAACTGCTATTTCTTTGGAAAGAAAGTGATAGCATTAAGCAAGCTCTATAAATTTGTGATTAAGGTAATAAGCCATTTAGCTGTCTAATTGAGCAGGCATAACCACTGGAGATATGTGATTGAAGCTATCAGGAAAATGAATATTTTAATCAGCAACTGAACTGATGGAGAAGTTGGTCTAAACTGATAAGTTACAATTATTGCTCTACACATAGAACTCTGGCACTTATATATAGGGGAGAAACCACCAATGCAGCACTAGCTTTTGTGCAACTAGGGATACGTATGTAGAAATCTAGAATGAGGTATTTGGGTCTAGGTGTTTTGACCTACAACTCTCAGAAATCCCAGCCCGTTTTACCAGCTGTTAGGATTTCTGGGAGTTGAAGGTCAAAACATCTGGGGACCTACAGGTTGAAAACTACTAGATTAGAGAGATGGGGCAAAATAACAAAATGAAGTTCATCAGGGACAAATATAAGATACAGTAGAGTCTTGCTTATCCAATATAAACGGGCTGGCAGAACGTTGGATAAGCAAAAATGTTGGATAAGAAGGAGGGATTAAAGAAAAGTCTACTACATGTCAAATTACGTTATGATTTTACAACTTTAGCACCCAAACATCATGTTTTACAACAAGTTGACAGAAAAAGCAGTTCAATACATGGTAATGTTATGTCGTCTTTACGAATTTAGCACCAAAACATCGCAATGTATTGAAACAGCTGTGAATTCTGGGTGGGAGGCAGACTGCATTAGATAATACATAACGTTGGATTAGTGAAGGTTGGATAAGCGAGACTCTAGTGTACTCCACTTAGGCAGAAAAAATGAAATGCAAAGGGGAAGAAATAGTGTGAAGGGAGCAGGCTTGTTTTCTGCTGCCCTGGACACTAGGACGCAGAACAATGGTTTCAAACTACAGGAAAGGAGATTCCACCTGAATATGAGGAAGAACTTCCTAACGGTGAGCAGGCCCGGATTAACACGTTTTTGCGCCCTAGGCCAAAGTTTGGAATTACGCTCCCTTTAAGCCAACCTCCCGTCACCTCCAAGGTCCCCATTCCCACCGGCTGGAAGGCTCCGCTGTGCTCTGAAGGAGTCGGGAAGCTTGGGGAGAGCGCAGCGGGTGCAAACTCGCTCCAAAGGCGCGCACAAGAGAGAGAGAAAGCGCGCGAAAGAGAGCGAGCACGAGTGAGAGAGAGCGTGAGAGAGCAAGAGAGAGAGCGCGCGTGAGAGAGAGAGAGCGTGCGCGAGAGCGTGAGAGAAAGAGCGAGAGAGAGAGCGCACACGCATGAGAGAGAGGGCGCATACGTGACAGAGTGTAAAAGAGAGCGCGAAAGAGAGAGAGCGCGCGGGGGAGAGAGAGAGAGACGGAACAGAGACTTTGCCGGGAGAAGGAGCGAGGAGGGGCATGAGAAAGAGGGGCGCAGACCAGCTTTGGTTTTTTTGGTCCGTGATCTGCACCCCCCCCCGGCTTGTGCCCCTAGGCCATGGCCTCATTGGCCCTATGCCCGGCATGATGGTGAGAGCTGTTCAGCCAGTGGAACTCTGCCCCGGAGTGTGGTGGAGACTCCTTCTTTGGAGGCTTTGAAACAGAGGCTGGATGGCCATCTGTCAAGGGGTACTTTGAATGCGATTTTCCTACTACTTGGCAGGGGTTGGACTGAATGGCCCATGATTCTAAGGTAACTTGCCAGTTAACAATATTTCATTTTCCTTTTGCAACCTTTAAAGAAGAAGCTTGCATCTAACTGGCATTTTTTTCAGAATTAGATATGTGCAAGAAATATTATTGAGTGTAAACCTCTTGGGGATATTCAACTTAACTGATTCACTATTCCTAGTCTTAGCACATATTTTTAAGAATGTCAATTGTGTTGTGAATGTTTTCACCAAAAAGACAGCAATTCAGGTCTAATACAATTAGTTTTCAATTACTTACAGGAAAGAATATTCCATTAATACACAAAAGAAATGGATTACTAGATAGGAAAATCAGAGACTAAATTGTTTCTTTTTCAACTTCCCAGTCTCAGGAAAGACTGCAAATAAAACCAAGTTGGTTTTCGTGGCAATATAAAATAGAGAGGATGCTATAAAAATGCACTCAAGTTTCATTTTAAAATTGTCTTATAAAGTTGTGTTTTTTCACATATACTTGCCCGCAAAGCTAATGAAATAACTAGTCCCAAATGGAAACCGAAACCCCCCAGAAAATCTCAATTCCATTGCCATTGTATATTATTGTTGCTTTTAAGGCTCCATGTGCACAACATCCTGAACAATGGGTAATCTATAAACTCCAGGACTTGGATAAAACAGTCCTGATTTATATCAACCAAGTTATGATATTTAGAAGTCTGATTAGATTCAATGTAAAAGTTGTTTAAATCATTTTAGCGTCGACTCCTATCTGAACTGGATACGGCTCCACAGAAGGTCTTTCATACAAACTAAGGAAAGATCTCAACCTGTAAATCCCCAGATCTTTTGGCCTTCAACTCCCAGAAATCCTAACAGTTTAATAAACTGGCTGTGATTTCTGGGAGTTGTGGACCAAAACACCTGGGGACCCAAAGGCTGAGAACCACTGAACTAAGGGCTGGCTCTATTTTAGGTTTAGGTGGCATGGCTTAATGAATTTGCATGAAAGTGTTTAACAGAACCCAGCAAATAGCATGTCAGAATGGAACCCAACACAACTCCCTGAGGAAGTTCATTAATTTCTTTTTAGGAATGTGTTTTGTTAGATTTTATTCTATTTCACAATAGTAAACATACTTTCATGATCTGTGCTTGGAGCTAAGCTGCCAGTCAACTGCTCATGAAGAAAGGAATGCCTTTATGTAAGTGAAGATAAGCCAACATTTGAAATTTCATCATGGTGTCATCTGATAGGAAATCAGAAGCAAAGGCTCTTTGTTTTTCAGCTCTACAAGCATTTGGTGTTCTTCCACTCCCACTCCCTTTTATAAACAAACTCTCCGCTGCCTTGCCCTGCAGCCACAACAACATTTTATTTTATAGTTGCCATGTGCATAAAAATATAGCTGAGCCATTTCTAGAGTTCTGTATAAAAGCAAAGAAGTAATGTTTGCCCTATTGAAATATGTCTACAGCATATAAAAATTACCTTTAAAAACAAATTCTGTTCCACCCATAACTCGCGATGAATGAACTCCTCTGCTGTAACGGCCTTTGGCATAGATAGTAAAAGTAGGGTGCTTGCAGATTGGGTCAGAGTAGTGATAATAGTGACCTTCCCAAGTGTTGTTGTTATCATGGAAGATGAAGTGCCTGGTAAGAAAGAGCACTTCGGGGCGCACTTCACAGCGCTGGCTCACCCATTCACCATGTAATCCAATAGTCAAATCGCCCTTTGGAGGTAAAATTGGAGGGTGGTGTTCATCTGACCGATAGATGATCCTGCATGCTATACATGAGCGGTCATGGTTCTGAAATACAACCAATAGAAATAGTGTAAAGTTGGTAGAATCTTGTTAAGGTACACAATCTTTTCACAAGACTAAGAAACCACATTTCCTTACTATAGAGTCTACATTGTGATATGATAAGAATCCAAAGAACACAACTAGTTTTGCACATTTAATGGGTGGATAAATTCTGAACACCAGCCCTTCAATATACATTCAGGGGCGGCCTAAGGTAATTTTAAATGGTAAGCGAGCATTATTTTGGCGCCCCAAAAACATTATTTTGCCCCATGTAAAACAAATATACAATTATAGTATCACAATACCATTAGTAGTATTATATTGTATCAATGTATATACAATATATTATACCATACACATACTATATTATATCATAATTATATTATACTACATTACAATATAATTATATTATAATATATTGACATTATAATATAATATAACATTCTGTTATATTATTATAATAAATAATAAATAAAATTATTTATTTAAATAAAATTATCCTCTACTAAATATTTTCATTACTCCTATGAAACTAAAATAACTCAAAATAAAGTAAAATAAAATATTATATATTACTATTTTGTACAATACCACTATACTGCAATATTGTTTGTAATACTACATGTAATATAAAATATATCATTATTCTATTGTTTTGATGGCGGGATGGCACCTTAGCGGGTTATCGCTGGCTGGCTGACCCTTCCTACTCCCTCCTCCCCCCCCCCCCCGTCCGCCGCCCAATTGTGGCGTGTATATTTTTTTTTGTTCTGTTGTGTTACTTGAACTTCTGTAAACCGCTCCGAGCCTTCGGGGAGTGGCGGTATACAAGTTTGACGTAATAAATAATAAATAAATAAATATTGTCTTTTTATTATATTGTATGACAATATTAAGCAGAACTGTAAAATAATCAACAAGAAATGCAATGTAAATGCATCAAAATCAGAATATATTACCTACCACCCCTCTCATAATTCATAGGAGTCTCCCATAAGTCCAAAATTAGGATCCCAATGTAAATGTAAATAGAAAAACAGCCAAAATGTTCAAATGAGGTCGAATACAGGCAGCGCGGCCTGGGCAAACTTGGGCCCTCCCTCCCTCCCTCTAGGTGTTTGGACTCCAACTCCCACAACTCCTCATAGCCTCAGGCCCAGGGCCGTAGCCAGGATTTTGGTTTGGGGGGGGGCTGAGTTTGGTTTGGGGGGGGGCTGAGACTGGGTGGAAGAGGGTTTACCCTAGGAAATCTTTTGTATTGTTATCCCAATAACCCCATGAAGGTGGGATATAATGAGCATGGTGATCAGATCATGATATGAATAAACATAACAGTTTAAATAATGTACCAGTAAGGCCTTCTCGCGGACCACCCTGAGAATTTCCGAAGCCCCCCTAGCCCCCCTGGCTACATGCCTGCTCAGGCCCCCTCAGGTCTAGACAGAAATAGAGCCGAAGAAAGGAAAGAGGGAGAGGTCACAGAGGAGGAGGAGGAAAGCCCTTCATTCATTTCTTCACTTACACTTCCTTCACTGATTCTTTTCTTCTTGCCCGCAAACGCGCATGCAGCGAAGACAAAGGGAGAGGGGAAGCACTCCCTGCCTGTCCAATAGGGTGTGCTTTGCTTACAGGCTTCTGCGCAAGGGAGCTACTGGGTTTTCACGCATGTGCAGTTGCTCCTGCGCTCAACTTCAGTTCCGGAGCAACTGCGCCTGCGCGAAAACCTCCGCACATGCCCAGAAGCGGCGTCGGAGCGCACAAGGTCAGGGCCCAAAAGCAGGCAGCTGCAGCACTGCCTGAGGAACATCGGCAGGGCCAGGATGGCGCCCCATGCGGCCAGGATGGCGCCCCCTTCCCAGATGGCGCCCTATGCGGCTGCTTACTTGGCCTACCTGTAGGACCGCCCCTGTATACATTGCACCTTGGCATAAACATAAGAGAAAGCTTTTAAAATGCTGAAATATTTATATAGATTTAAAAAAAACTAATACGAAAGAAGTGACACTTAGGTTTCCAGAGCTCTTGAAAGTAACTGAAAGGAACTATTTTCTCCTTATGTGTGAATAGCATGGGAGATATCTTGTCTTGTTTCAACATAGCTATTGAATGTAAAAATGCCCCATTTTGATTGTCTTGCATGAGTTCTTCCAAGCCCTTCATAAAATAACATTGTTGGCTTTTATGCCTTTTCAGTCCCATGTAGGCCATATCCTATTTCAATATTGCTTTAATTGCAAAGAGACTTGTGGGGGCACTGAAATCTTTAGTAGGAAGTAATTGCCACATCCTACCTACTAAATCCAAAACATTAAATGATAATGGTGTGAAATGAGCAAACAAGGGACATTAAGTACAGTAAGAACCCTGCATCCATAGGAAAGCATACCATACACGTATACCATAGAATTGTCTGGAGGATGTAGCTAATTGCTAGAAAGACCACTCCCCTATCCCATAGGTAAACAAAACTATGGATAGGGATTCTGTAATTACATGGATCTTAAATATAATTTGTTCTTCCAGACTTGAGAATGGGTGCTTCTTATTTTTGGTCTGATGTTCTCAAAGTGAAATTGTTTTTTTAAAATCTATCTAAATACAACTTTATATTCTGGTATTTTCTACGTATCTTCTTTTATTGGCATTATTTTATTTCTTGTTAGTAAAAGTAAGACTCCTGTAGCTGTGGATTTGAGTTATATGTTCGGCACGCTATAACATGCAAGTTGTATAACATGTCTATTTTTAGAAAAATTAACAACCGTCTGAAGTGCAGGATTTAAAGAATTATAATTGTTGGAGCATGTCTACTCTGTATCTGGCACAAAACTTCAGAGATTCTATTTACATATTACTTCATGGATTTCCTTAAGGTAGCTTTCAGTAGAAAGGGAAATGACCACTTCAACAATAAAAGACTGAAAAATTTTGTACTTGGCCCAATGAAATGTCACTATGTAGTTGAAACATAGCACTCAGTTTCCCCAGAAACTTCTCTTGTGATATCTGGTTTGACTTCTCACTTGAGTCAACTTTTGTGGTTATTTTCTATAGGTATTTTGTGGCAATGATGGTGGTCACATTGACCCTGGATTGCAAGTTAACTGAGGAGCGTGCTAACAGTTGAGAAGTCTTCTCTTCCAAGCAGGATCAGGCATGCCTGCTGCCCCTTTTGGCTACTCCTATTCTGTTCTATCAACTTGCTCCAGAATATAAGTTCTTACAGACAAGCCTTTTATTTTGCAGGGTGGGAGTGGTAAAAGTATTCTGTTTCATGATTAGGTTTTCAAAGGAGAATAAATAATAATTACAGACCAGTGTCTAACCTCCCTTTCCAGATGTTGGTGCTTGGGGATAGCTGCTCCACAAAAAGGAACTGTTGCGCGGCATTCGACAAAAGGGCCATTCTATCCTGCTGGGAGAGATCATCTGTAGGCATGGAGCAGGGTGTTTACAGTATGCTGATGACACCCAAATATCTTTCTCCATGCCTTCAAAATAATCTTCAGCTAAGGATAGTGTGTCTCCTCTAAATGAATGCCTGAAGGAGGTAATGGGCTAGATGAGGAGAAACAAATTAAAACTGAACCCAGACAAAACAGAGGTACTTTCTATCAAGAGTCCTAATCTGGAGATGGAGGCATGTCAACCAGTTTTGGATGGTTTTACAGACTTGGATCCATCTCTCCAAATGTCAGCCCAGGTAGATGCAACAGTCAGGAGTGCTTACTACCAGCTTTGGCTGATTCACTCAGCTGTGCCTCATCCTAGATTTGGAAGACAGTAAGATGGTAGTGCATGCGCTGGTAACCTCAAGGTTGGACTTCTGCAATGTGCTTTACATTGTGCTATCTTTGTACCAAGTTTGGAAACTCCAGCTGGTTCAAAATACAGCAGCCAGATTGGTTACAGGAGCATCCAAGAGTGAACATATTACACCTATCCTAAATTCACTCCATTGGCTGCCAATTAGTTTCCAGGCAAAGTACAAAGTGTCAGTTCCGACCTTTAAAGCCCTACATGGTTTGGGTCCAGGTTACCTACAG
>JARBWK010000007.1:75952977-76285985 GCA_030556195.1 Anolis apletophallus | reverse complement strand
AACAGCCAAAAATGTTCAAATGAGGTCGAATACAGGCAGCGCGGCCTGGGCAAACTTGGGCCCTCCCTCCCTCTAGGTGTTTGGACTCCAACTCCCACAACTCCTCATAGCCTCAGGCCCCTCAGGTCTAGACAGAAATAGAGCTGAAGAAAGGAAAGAGGAAGAGGTCACAGAGGAGGAGGAAAGCCCTTCATTCATTTCTTCACTTACACTTCCTTCACTGATTCTTTTCTTCTTGCCCGCAAACGCGCGTGCAGCGAAGACAAAGGGAGAGGGGAAGCATTCCCTGCCTGTCCGATAGGGTGTGCTTTGCTTACAGGCTTCTGCGCAAGGGAGCTACTGGGTTTTCACGCATGTGCAGTTGCTCCTGCGCTCAAGTTCAGCTCCGGAGCAACTGCGCCTGCGCGAAAACCTCCTCGCATGCCCAGAAGCGGCGTCGGAGCGCACAAGGTCGGGCCCAAAAGCAGGCAGCTGCAGCACTGCCTGAGGAACATCGGCAGGGCCAGGATGGCGCCCCATGCGGCCAGGATGGCGCCCCCTTCCCAGATGGCGCCCTATGCGGCTGCTTATTTGGCCTACCTGTAGGACCGCCCCTGTATACATTGCACCTTGGCATAAACATAAGAGAAAGCTTTTAAAATGCTGAAATATTTATATAGATTTTAAAAAAACTAATACTAAAGAAGTGACACTTAGGTTTCCAGAGCTCTTGAAAGTAACTGAAAGGAACTATTTTCTCCTTATGTGTGAATAGCATGGGAGATATCTTGTCTTGTTTCAACATAGCTATTGAATGTAAAAATGCCCCATTTTGATTGTCTTGCATGAGTTCTTCCAAGCCCTTCATAAAATAACATTGTTGGCTTTTATGCCTTTTCAGTCCCATGTAGGCCATATCCTATTTCAATATTGCTTTAATTGCAAAGAGACTTGTGGGGGCACTGAAATCTTTAGTAGGAAGTAATTGCCACATCCTACCTACTAAATCCAAGACATTAAATGATAATGGTGTGAAATGAGCAAACAAGGGACATTAAGTACAGTAAGAACCCTGTATCCATAGGAAAGCATACCATACACGTATACCATAGAATTGTCTGGAGGATGTAGCTAGAAAGATCACTCCCCTATCCCATAGGTAAACAGAACTATGGATAGGGATTCTGTAATTACATGGATCTTAAATATAATTTGTTCTGCAGTAATAAGACTTGAGAATGGGTGCTTCTTATTTTTGGTCTGATGTTCTCAAAGTGAAATTGTTTTTTTAAAATCTATCTGAATACAACTTTATATTCTGGTATTTTCTACATATCTTCTTTTATTGGCATTATTTTATTTCTTGTTAGTAAAAGTAAGACTCCTGTAGCTGTGGATTTGAGTTATATGTTCGGCACGCTATAACATGCAAGTTGTATAACATGTCTATTTTTAGAAAAATTAACAACCGTCTGAAGTGCAGGATTTAAAGAATCATAATTGTTGGAGCATGTCTACTCTGTATCTGGCACAAAACTTCGAGATTCTATTTACATATTACTTCATGGATTTCCTTAAGGTAGCTTTCAGTAGAAAGGGAAATGACCACTTCAACAATAAAAGACTGAAAATTTTTGTACTTGGCCCAATGAAATGTCACTATGTAGTTGAAACATAGCACTCAGTTTCCCCAGAAACTTCTCTTGTGATACCTGGTTTGACTTCTCACTTGAGTCAACTTTTGTGGTTATTTTCTATAGGTATTTTGTGGCAATGATGGTGGTCACATTGACCCTGGATTGCAAGTTAACTGAGGAGCGTGCTAACAGTTGAGAAGTCTTCTCTTCCAAGCAGGATCAGGCATGCCTGCTGCCCCTTTTGGCTACTCCAGAGGCGGATCTTATTGGAGGCCAAGGGAGGCGGCTGCCTCAGGGCGCCACGCATCTGGGGGCGTATCTGGCCATGGCTAAGGGCGCATCTGGCCGCGGCCGCCAGGTGCAGCACATGCAGCGCCATTGCTACAGGCCCGTTCGGCTTCTTGGGGGGTGCCTTTTGCAACTCGTCCTTATGGGGTCTACGCATGCGCATTTAGTGTGGCGCGAAGGCGGAGCCGCAACTCGCCAGCCACGAGGGCTGGAGGCGCCTCCGGATGCAGCCCGCCAGAGGCCCCAATGCCGTGGGGAGGGCCTGCCCCACCTGGCCTGCTGCTGCCTACTCAGGGCAAACTCCCATCCAGGGTGCCTCCTCCCTGCTGGGACCTTCCCGGGGCTGAGCGGGCTTTCTTTTTAGCTCGAGCTTGGCCTTAGGTGCATGGCCGGAGAAGGACGACAGCTGCCCTGCCACCGCAGGGAGTGAGGCCCGGGAAAAGGTAAGACACAGTTGCTAAGTCTACTCACCTGTGTGTTACCTTAACAATGGTGGGATGCTTAGGAACCCATATAACACCGTCACTGTAACTCAACCCTCCTCTTATGGATGGTGGGAATATATTACCTCTAATAATAATTATTTTTTAAGTGTTGAGTGATCTGGCTTTTGATATTTGTAATTACCACACACAAAAGCATCTATTTGATAGGTTCCATGTATTATCATGATATCCAGTGTATAGAATATTAAGGAATTTAGTGTGATATCCTATGGAACTCAACTCTAGTTTAGGCAGCATAAACCCATACACTTGTCTTATGGATGGTGGGAATATATTACCTCTAATAATAATTATTTTTAAGTGTTGGGTGATCTGGCTTTTTGATATTTGTAATTACCACACACAAAAGCATCTATTTGATAGGTTCCATGTATTATCATGATATCCAGTGTATAGAATATTAAGGAATTTAGTGTGATATCCTATGGAACTCAACTCTAGTTTAGGCAGCATAAACCCATACACTTGTCTTATGGATGGTGGGAATATATTACCTCTAATAATAATTATTTTTAAGTGTTGAGTGATCTGGCTTTTTGATATTTGTAATTACCACACACAAAAGCATCTATTTGATAGGTTCCATGTATTATCATGATATCCAGTGTATAGAATATTAAGGAATTTAGTGTGATATCCTATGGAACTCAACTCTAGTTTAGGCAGCATAAACCCATACACTTGTCTTATGGATGGTGGGAATATATTACCTCTAATAATAATTATTTTTTTTAAGTGTTGGGTGATCTGGCTTTTGATATTTGTAATTACCACACACAAAAGCATCTATTTGATAGGTTCCATGTATTATCATGATATCCAGTGTATAGAATATTAAGGAATTTAGTGTGATATCCTATGGAACTCAACTCTAGTTTAGGCAGCATAAACCCATACACTTGTCTTATGGATGGTGGGAATATATTACCTCTAATAATAATTATTTTTAAGTGTTGGGTGATCTGGCTTTTTTAGATATTTGTAATTACCACACACAAAAGCATCTATTTGATAGGTTCCATGTATTATCATGATATCCAGTGTATAGAATATTAAGGAATTTAGTGTGATATCCTATGGAACTCAACTCTAGTTTAGGCAGCATAAACCCATACACTTGTCTTATGGATGGTGGGAATATATTACCTCTAATAATAATTATTTTTAAGTGTTGGGTGATCTGGCTTTTTGATATTTGTAATTACCACACACAAAAGCATCTATTTGATAGGTTCCATGTATTATCATGATATCCAATGTATAGAATATTAAGGAATTTAGTGTGATATCCTATGGAACTCAACTCTAGTTTAGGCAGCATAAACCCATACACTTGTCTTATGGATGGTGGGAATATATTACCTCTAATAATAATTATTTTTTAAGTGTTGGGTGATCTGGCTTTTTGATATTTGTAATTACCACACACAAAAGCATCTATTTGATAGGTTCCATGTATTATCATGATATCCAGTGTATAGAATATTAAGGAATTTAGTGTGATATCCTATGGAACTCAACTCTAGTTTAGGCAGCATAAACCCATACACTTGTCTTATGGATGGTGGGAATATATTACCTCTAATAATAATTATTTTTTAAGTGTTGGGTGATCTGGCTTTTGATATTTGTAATTACCACACACAAAAGCATCTATTTGATAGGTTCCATGTATTATCATGATATCCAGTGTATAGAATATTAAGGAATTTAGTGTGATATCCTATGGAACTCAACTCTAGTTTAGGCAGCATAAACCCATACACTTGTCTTATGGATGGTGGGAATATATTACCTCTAATAATAATTATTTTTAAGTGTTGGGTGATCTGGCTTTTTGATATTTGTAATTACCACACACAAAAGCATCTATTTGATAGGTTCCATGTATTATCATGATATCCAATGTATAGAATATTAAGGAATTTAGTGTGATATCCTATGGAACTCAACTCTAGTTTAGGCAGCATAAACCCATACACTTGTCTTATGGATGGTGGGAATATATTACCTCTAATAATAATTATTTTTAAGTGTTGGGTGATCTGGCTTTTTGATATTTGTAATTACCACACACAAAAAGCATCTATTTGATAGGTTCCATGTATTATCATGATATCCAATGTATAGAATATTAAGGAATTTAGTGTGATATCCTATGGAACTCAACTCTAGTTTAGGCAGCATAAACCCATACACTTGTCTTATGGATGGTGGGAATATATTACCTCTAATAATAATTATTTTTTAAGTGTTGGGTGATCTGGCTTTTTGATATTTGTAATTACCACACACAAAAGCATCTATTTGATAGGTTCCATGTATTATCATGATATCCAGTGTATAGAATATTAAGGAATTTAGTGTGATATCCTATGGAACTCAACTCTAGTTTAGGCAGCATAAACCCATACACTTGTCTTATGGATGGTGGGAATATATTACCTCTAATAATAATTATTTTTAAGTGTTGGGTGATCTGGCTTTTGATATTTGTAATTACCACACACAAAAGCATCTATTTGATAGGTTCCATGTATTATCATGATATCCAATGTATAGAATATTAAGGAATTTAGTGTGATATCCTATGGAACTCAACTCTAGTTTAGGCAGCATAAACCCATACACTTGTCTTATGGATGGTGGGAATATATTACCTCTAATAATTATTATTTTTTAAGTGTTGGGTGATCTGGCTTTTTGATATTTGTAATTACCACACACAAAAGCATCTATTTGATAGGTTCCATGTATTATCATGATATCCAATGTATAGAATATTAAGGAATTTAGTGTGATACCTTATGGAACTCAACTCTAGCTTTGGCCAGCATAATTTCAGCCCTCCTTCCAGGTGTTCTGGACTTCAACTCCCACAATTCTGGCTGTTAGGAATTGTGGAAGTTGAAGTCCAAAACATCTGGAAGGAGGGCCGAAATTAGCCTAGACCTGATACACACATATACATACATACACACAAAAGAGAATAGGAAGAGAGGAGGAAAAAAAAGGTAAGAAAGGGAACGAGATTAGGAAGGGGGCAAGGAAAAGGGTGAGGAGGAAGGAAGGATGAGAAGGAAGGAAGGGGAATATATATATATACACACACACACACACACACACACACACAAAGAGAATAGGAATAGAGCAGGGAAAAGGGTGAGAAGGAAGGAAGGAAGGAAGGAAGGAAGGAAGGATGGTGTGTGTGTGTGTATGGCATAGGCCAAACTTCGGCCCTCCATGTGTTTTGGACTTCAACTCCCACAATTCCAAACAGCCAGTAGGAAGTCCAAAATACCAGGAGGGCCAAAATTGGTCTATTCACCCCATCCATATGTGTGTGTGTGTGTGTGTGTGTGTGTGTGTGTATGAGTGATTGGTTGGGGGGCGCCAAAATACTGTTCGCTTACCATTTAAAATTACCTTAGTCCGCCCCTGGGCTACTCCTATTCTGTTCTATCAACTTGCTCCAGAATATAAGTTCTTACAGACAAGCCTTTTATTTTGCAGGGTGGGAGTGGTAAAAGTATTCTGTTTCATGATTAGGTTTTCAAAGGAGAATAAATAATAATTACAGACCAGTGTCTAACCTCCCTTTCCAGATGTTGGTGCTTGGGGATAGCTGCTCCACAAAAAGGAACTGTTGCGCGGCATTCGACAAAAGGGCCATTCTATCCTGCTGGGAGAGATCATCTGTAGGCATGGAGCATTTACAGTATGCTGATGACACCCAAATATCTTTCTCCATGCCTTCAAAATAATCTTCAGCTAAGGATAGTGTGTCTCCTCTGAATGAATGCCTGAAGGAGGTAATGGGCTAGATGAGGAGAAACAAATTAAAACTGAACCCAGACAAAACAGAGGTACTTTCTATCAAGAGTCCTAATCTGGAGATGGAGGCATGTCAACCAGTTTTGGATGGTTTTACAGACTTGGATCCATCTCTCCAAATGTCAGCCCAGGTAGATGCAACAGTCAGGAGTGCTTACTACCAGCTTTGGCTGATTCACTCAGCTGTGCCTCATCCTAGATTTGGAAGACAGTAAGATGGTAGTGCATGCGCTGGTAACCTCAAGGTTGGACTTCTGCAATGTGCTTTACATTGTGCTATCTTTGTACCAAGTTTGGAAACTCCAGCTGGTTCAAAATACAGCAGCCAGATTGGTTACAGGAGCATCCAAGAGTGAACATATTACACCTATCCTAAATTCACTCCATTGGCTGCCAATTAGTTTCCAGGCAAAGTACAAAGTGTCAGTTCCGACCTTTAAAGCCCTACATGGTTTGGGTCCATGTTACCTACAGCAGTGTTTCCCAACCTTTTTTGAGCCGAGGCACATTTTTTACATTTACAAAATCCTGGGGCACACCACCAACCAAAATGACACAAAATGTTTTATGGCGTTTCGGCACCTCTTTTTCACAACAGGCTGCATATGCAGGGGACAAAGAGTAGGCAAAATAATATAGTGAAACTAGCAATATGCACAATTACAAAAGTTTTATAAAGTTAATGTATCAATATAGTGAATTTGAAAAACGGAGTACAGTTTGGCACCCACATGATGTTGGCACCTCCATGGGAGAAAAAGGAAAAATCTTCCCTTACCGCGTTGGATTAGGCTCTGTACTGGATAATCTGCAATATATAGAAGTTCAATATATAGGAGTTATCCACAAACAGAGGGCAGCATGCGAAGGAGGAGAGGAGCGCAAGTGGGCGGTTGCAAAAGTTATCCACAACAAGTGAGCGGCTCCAAAATGACGCCGCGTCATTTTGGAGCCGCCCATTGGGCTCCTCTCCTCCTTTGCATGCTGCGTAATGCTTTTCCCTCGCAGCAGGGGGCGTCTGCGGACAGAGCCTAATACTAACATGGTAAAGGAAGATTTTTTCTCCCATGGAGGACAAAATAGCGGCAGCAAAAGGAGGGGGGAAGGAAGGGGGGCAAAAAGTTTTTCTGGAGGCACAGCTGGAGCTCTGCAAAGGCACAGGAGTGTGCCTAGGCACACTGGTTGAAAAAGACTGACCTACAGGATCGCCTACCATACAATCTGCCTTGAACATTGAGGTCCTCTTGGGGGTGGGGGGTGGGGTTGTGACTCCAGCCTGCCAGAACCCGACTGGCAACTGTCACTCAGAGGACCTTTTCATCGGCTACCCCACAACTGTGAAACAACTTGCCAGAAGAGCTCCAACAGCTACATCAGCTGTTGCAATTTAAGTCACAAGTGAAGTCTTATCGCTTCCGGCAGACTTACCCAGACAGTTTTAATGACAAATTTTAAAACCTGCATCTTATGTTTAATCTCCGTTTTGTGTATTATAATATGTATCTTGTGGAAATATATTTTAATATGTTTATTTTAAAGAATATTTTAGGTGAATATGTGTTTGACAATGTTGTAACCCACCTCGTGAGAACAGGCAGGCAAGAAATAATGATAATGATGAGGATGATAATAATAATTTTATTTATTTCTTATTCAAATTTATATACCGCTCCATTCCCTTAGGCTCGGGGCGGTTTCAATTTCAATAAAACAATTTAACACTATATAATTAAAATGCTATAAAACTACTGAACAACTGTCCAGCTTGTCACAATACCAGAACACTAAAGATATAGGACAGTCAGTTGGGACCATTGATGTTGAATGCTTGTCAGAACAGCATTGTTTTACAGGCTCTTCTAAATACCGATATTTCTGTAAGAGCCTGAGTGTTATCCGGCAGAGAGTTCCACAGTGTCGGAGCTACAATAGAGAAAGCTCTTTGCCTTGTAGAGGATAGGTGGTAAGTTTTGACCGATGGAACCATTAATAGGTTTTGATCTTCAGACTGCAGTGATCTCTGGGGAATGTATGGGGAGAGACGGTCCCCCAAGTCCACAGGCCCCAGACCATGTATGGCCTTAAAGGTTAATACCAACACTTTGAACACAATCCGGTACTCCACTGGGAGCCAGTGTAGCTGCTGCAGGATAGGTGTTATGTAGCATCTCGCCGGAGCCCCAGCAAGTAGACGTGCTGCAGCATTCTGCACAAGCTTGAGTTTCCGGATTGTGGACAGAGGAAGGCCAATGTAGAGGGCGTTACAGTAGTCCAGTCTCGAGATCATCATCATCATTGTAAGCCCCATGTTTTCCCAGTTTCCTCTGCTTTCTTTATCTTACCACAGAAAGATAGCAGAGTTTCCAATGTATTTTGATTGCTAGAAGCCACCCAGTCAGAGGCACCCTATGTGGCTTGAGAAGGCTGCTGAACTGACCACACACCTCAATCAAAGCCTTTGCTGGAGGTGAAAATGACAACGAAGTTCCAGCAAAGACACAAAAGTGATGCCTCAGTGTCTTTTGCAGTGTTCTTTTGGGTTTTCATGCACTACCCAGGAGCAATTAAAATGTGTGCTAATGCCAAATGGTAGTCCACATACAGTATTAGTTCTTACACCCAGGGTATATATAAAGCATTAGCCATATGTTATTGTGTATGTCTTTTCTCCAGGGATTTTTTATTTAGAAAAAAGAAAGTGAAGCAGCTCTTATTATATGTCACCATGTATTACTGCATACCATCTCCACACATGCAGAAAGAAAGGAACATGTTATTCCTGTAAAGGAGCACTTTAGGACGGATTTAATTTTTTAATAATATTTGTAACCATCCTCCATGCTGTCATAAACACACATTTTCTGCAGTTCCTTTTTGAATGTAAAATTAATTCCCTTTCCTGAGTGGCACTAAAATCAAAACCAGATTGAAATACAATATTCAATCATCGCTAATGAAAGAAAATGTAGATGGAAATGAAAACTATTTGCCTTTCAATGGCTATAGAAATACTACCTTCTACTTTTCTACTCTGTGATTGAAAGAAAGGATAGAAGTTAGGAATCCATATTTCAAGCAGAAGGATTTCCAAAATGGAGTTTATAACCTAGTCAACTCTATAAAATCCATGTGGTTGCCATAAGTTGTCAGGCAATTTGAAGGCACTCTCACTCAGAGCTTGTACCAGAAAGAGCCGATTACAACAGAATACCAAATGGAAATGATAATGCTAAACTGAAAGGAAAAGAACTTCCAATTCTGTGTTTTAGTATTAATCGTAACTGGCTTCCTTCAGGATTTTTTTGTGCCAGAAGTGACTTGAGAAACTGCAAGTTACTTCTGGTGTGAAAAAATTGGCCGTCTGCATGGACGTTGCCCAGGGGATGCCGGGATGTTTTACCATCCTGTGAGAGGCTTCTCTTGTGTCCCTGTATGAGAAGCTGGAACTGACAGATGGAAGCTCACCCCCCACTCCCCGGATTCGAAGGGCCAACCTTTTGGTCAGTAGTCCTTCCGGCACATGGGTTTAGCCCACTGTGCCACTGAGGTTAAACTATATTTCATCTCCATTCACCTTTAGGTGAATGAGGGAAGGAAGGAAGGCAAAAGAGAGAGGGAAGGAGGGAGGAAAGAGGGAAGGAGGAAAGGTAGGAAGCCGAAAGAGAGAGGGAAGGAGGGAGGAAAGAGGGAAGGAGGGAGAAAAGAGAGAGGGAAGGAGGGAGGAAAGAGGGAAGAAAAGATGGCAAAAGAGAGAGGGAAGGAGGGAGGAAAGAGGGAAGGAGGAAAGGAAGAAAGTCAAAAGAGAGAGGGAAGGAGGAAAGAGGGAAGCAAGGAAGGCGAAAGAGAGAGGGAAGGAGGGAGGGAGGAAAGAGGGAAGCAAGCACGGAAGGAAGACAGGCAAAAGAGAGGGGGAAGAAGGGAGGAATGAGGGAAGGAAGGACAAAAAGGTGTAAGGAAGGAGGGAGGGAGGAAGAGGGAGGTAAGGGAGGGATGAGATATAGGGATGCATGGGGCAATCTGGCATGTTTCAAAACATTATTCTCAAGTGTTATTGTTATCATTATTGTTATTATTTTATTAATTCATTTATATTTGTCCTTTTCATAGAATCATAGAATAAAAAAGTTGGAAGAAAGCTTGTGGGACATGCAGTCCAACCCCCTGCCAAGAAGCAGGAAAATCACATTCAAAGCACCCCCGACAGATGGCCACCCAGCCTCTGTGTAAAAGCCTCCAAGGAAGAAGCCTCCATCACGCTCCAGGGCAGAGAGTTCCACTGCTGAACAGCTCTCACAGTTAGGAAGTTCTTCCTAGTGTTCAGGTGGAATCTCCAGCACCAGGGCTAAATGCAACTTATGTTTAGTTGAATTTTTATACAATTTTGCAAATGTCAATTAGACAAATTATGAATACAACAACAATCTGACTACACCTAGTTACATATCTGTAACTACAATAGGGTCAAAACAAAGGAAAGTTCAATGTAGCTTTTATATCAGAGACAGATGGAATCATCTCTCTCTTAGTAGAGTCCTTCAAATTCAATAAATTCAATATTTAAACTTCAATCTTTTACAATCAAGATACACAAAGTTGTGGGGGGACAACACAAATACACTCCCTTATTCCCAAATATGCAAATTCAAAATTGTTATAGTCACAAAATGTTCAAATGTGGGAGGCAACCCCCTTGTGGGTACTTTACCACAACTGCAATGTTTTCAATAGTCTCTACTTACTTGCCTCTGATATAAAAGCTACGTTGAACTTTCCTTTGTTTTGACCCTAATGTAGTTACAAACTAGACAAAATTAAACATATCTATCAAACTAGAGGACTATATATATATGTATATATATACACACACACACACACACACACACGTACACGCGTACACGCATACACACACACTTGGGTAAATGTAAATTTAACTTGATACGTCCTGGACTACTCTGCTGTACTATCCTGGTATTATTATTGATCATCTTCATGTTCCCTGAGACAGAAAGAAAAATCTATCTTTGGCCCAATTCAAATGCTTGATCTTCTTTTCTTTGTACTGAATCAATCAACAGGTATGCTTAAAAATGAAACAATACATTCAACTTCAGAATCTTCATTTGAAACCAGGAAGAAAGTATAAAATATTATAAATACAAAAATGTTATGTATACAGTTTTCAGTTTTTTCGTGTCAGGAGCAACTTGAGAAATTGCAAGTCGCTTCTCGTATGAGAGAATTGGCTGTCTACAAGGATGTTGCCCAGGGGACAGCCAAATGTTTTTGATGTTTTGCTATCCTTCTGGAAGGCTTCTCTCATGTCCCTGCATGGGGAGCTGGAGCTGACAGAAGGAGCTCATTCACACTCTCCCCATATCTGAACCTCTGACCTGTCCATCAGCAGTCCTGCCGGCACAAGGGTTAAACCCATTGCGCCACCGGGGGCTCCATTCACTCCATATTCAGTAAGTTAATATGTAGCTGTAATAAATGTAGCTGTCTTTGGGGAAAAAGTTCCTCTCTGATGTCAACTTTATCTTAAGCTACATGCTATTTTGCCCTAATGATAAAGTCCCACAATCATGCTTTCTTATGTTGAGTTCTTCTTATCCAACTCTTTCATCCTTTAGAGATATTAGAAAGAAGCAAAAGTTCAACCAAGCTCGGCAGACAAAATGACCACATATCCTGTAATACTGCTCTAGGGGCCGAGTACTTTTGATTTCCACTTCAGAATCAGCACGTTGCAGGCAGATGACGAGACACTTATTTTTCCATTTCTCTCTCTGAACTCTATTGTGATGGTGCTCTTATCTTTGTACTACTGTCCTGAATCCTGATGAATGACAATAACTTTTTTTATTGAAACTGCTTGTTTTACCATTTTCTTTTTGTTTTAAAGCACTTTAAAAGCAAAAAAGTGCATTAATTTAATTTTGCCTGCCTGTGCTTTTTGGTTGAAGCCTAGCATACTTTCGTCTAAAAAGTCCAGATTCTCATCTGGTATAAATCATCTTCAGCCCAATAACTTTAATTTGTTAGTTGTGCTGATTTATGCCAGGTGACGTTTCGAGACCAGGAACTGGAACTTGTTTTGATTAAAAGGCTGGGAGGTTGCAAAGACTTATGAAAAAAGCATCTCTAGACTATTAGAAGTAGTAACGGAGAAAACTGTTTCATTTTTAACTGACTTTGGTTAGCCTTAAAAGATGTACTTAGCACTGAACCCTTAAACCTATAAAACTGCTGAGTTACAGGCACAGCCAACTAATAGTAGGGAAGGGCATGTCAGGTCAGGATTATTAAGAACAGAATCTTAAAAGCCCCATCAGAGTAGCTCTTGAATCTGTGTCCAGGCTTTTGAGGAAAGGTTCGCCATTGCGAACGAAAAAGAAATCTCTGAAGCATTTGGTTCCAATAGTATTGTAAAACAAAATGGAAAATGTATTGTCGAAGCCTTTCATGGGAAAATTGGGTTTATATATCTATGGAAGGTCCAGGGCGGGAGAAAGAACTCTTCTCTGTTGGAGTTAGGTGTGAATGTTTCAATTGGCCACTTTGATTAGCATTCAATGGCCCGACAGTTTTTAAGTGTGACTTGCTACTGCCTGGGAATTTCCTTTGTTGAGAGGTGATTAGTTGTTCCTGATTGTTTCTTGTCTGGAGTTTCTCTGTGTTTGAGTTTTGTTTTTTATTTACTGTTATAATTTTAGAGGTTTTTTTTAGTACTGGTAGCCAGATGGAAAATGGAAAATCCTGCATATCTTTATCTTGTGCTTCTGTAGATAGGACACCATAAACAAAACAGCACAATGCTTATTCAGTAGAATTTCCCAATGCATTGACCTAATGCCCTGATAACTGAAGTCCAAAAAGATTACTTCTGCAAAATTTCTCCCCTGCTAAAGTGATAACTAGGAGGTTTTCTATCATCTCACACATGCCATTAGCACGGATAAAGCAAACTCATTGGAGCAGCAAGCCTGAAAATTGAAAATGGAGCAAGTTTACAAATGGTGTACAGATTTTGTTACAGAATTTAAAAGCAATGATACAAACTAAGGGTGCATCTACACCAGTGGTTCCCAAAGGGGGCGGTACCACCCCCTGGTGGGTGGTGTGGCTTTCTAGGGAGGCGCTGGAAAGCTCAGGAGAATTTGGGGGGCACTGAATCCCTATAAGGGGACGGTGAGGGTGATGGCGTGAGCCAGGTGACAGGCTACCATCCATCTCTGTGTGTGTCTCTCTTTCTTCTTCCCTCCTCTTGCTCCCTCCTCCTCCTCCTCCTCTCGCCAAGCAAGGGATAATAATAATAAGAATACCTTTGGGGTTCCCTTCCAACTGGTTGAGTCTTATAACAATAATAATAATGTCCTTCAACATATTTAGTGGAGCATGGATTCAGTGCAATAACCAATTTATTAACAAAAAAAAGAAACCGATTGCAAAATAGTCAATCGCGATGATTTGGGATTACAGCTGACGAAAATAGAGCCGAGGATTACTAGATTGGTAGCAGCATACCAGGTTCATCCTTCTCATTAAGATGATTTTGAATGTTTTAACTTTTTTGTATTACCTTTCTATTCTAAGTTCAATAAATAGTTTCATAATTTCAAACTTCAATGTTTCTAATTTACAACTTTATTATATTTTATGAAAAAGGTAGAAATATTAATACATATATCTTTCTGTTTAATTACTATTAAATTAAAAAAAAAATTCTAGCGGGGCCGTGAGTAAAAAAATTTCTGGAAAGGGGGCTGTAGGCCAAAAAAGTTTGGGAACCACTGATCTACACTATAGAAATAATAATAATAATAATAATAACTTTATTTCTTGTGAGTCGCCCTCCACCGATGGTGCTCCGGGCGACTTACATCATTTAAAAAATACATCTAATTAAAAACACGGGTTCAAAGAATCACAAAGGGCCCAATCCCCAAGATTAGTCAATCCCCAAACGCCTGGCGGAAGAGCCAAGTTTTCAGCTCGGACAGGAATCTGGCTGGGGCCGATATGGCCCTAAGAGCAGGCGGAAGTGTATTCCAGATTACAGGAGCCACCACAGAGAAAGCTCTCCGTCGGGTCTTTGTCAGCCGGGCCTCTCTCACCCTGGGATAACTATAGAGTCACCATTTATTTCACGCGATGGTCTTTCACTGTGTTGGTCTATTAACCGGTCGCCCAGATAGGCTGGTCCGGTTCTTTGTCGTGCTTTGAAAGTTATCGCCATGAGTTTATAGACCACTCTGAACTCTGTAGGAGCCAGTGAAGAGCTTTTAGGATTGGCGAGATATGGTTCCTAGCCGAAGCCCGGAGATGAGTCTGGCCGCTGCATTCTGGACAAGTCTCAGCCTCCGAGTCGTGGACAGCGGTAGACCCGCATACAGGGCATTGCAGTAGTCAAGACGGGAGACTACGGTGGCATGTATCACGGTCTTCAGCGCCTCTGATGGTAGGTAGGGGGCCAACCGTCGGGCCCTGCGGAGATGAAAAAGGCGCCCTTGGCTGCAGCCTGGATCTGGACTTCCATCGTCAGCCTCTCGTCCAGGATCACTCCCAGGCTCTTCACCGCCGGAGCCGGGACAGGGGCTCGCCTTCAAAGAGTGGTAATGGTGAGTGAGGGTCGGGTCGACCGGGCCAGAGGATCTCCGTTTTGCCGGATTGATTTTTAGTCTGTGTGCTCTAAGCCAGTTTGTCACCGCCCTTAGTCCCTGACTGAAGCTTTCAGGCACCGACGACATCCCTGGATCGAGCTTCAACAACAGCTGTGTGTCATCGGCGTATTGGTAGCAGCTGAAACCATGACTCCTAGCAATACTGGCCAGGGGCTGGACATAGATGTTAAAGAGGGTGGGGACAAGATAGCACCCTGAGGGACCCCGCACTCCAACCCGCATTTCCTGGAGACTTGGCCCTGCCACTCGACCCGCTGCGAGCGGTCCCGCAGGAACGATCCTAGCCAGGTCAGAGCCTTATCTTGGATCCCGGAAGCAGCCAGGCGGCGGAGTAGCAGATCATGGTCGACGGTGTCGAAAGCCGCGGTTAGATCTAAAAGGACCAGGACTGCCGAGCCCCCTACGCCCAGCTGGCGGCGGATGTCATCCGTAACGCTACCAGGGCGGATTCCACTCCGTGGCCCGTGCGGAATCCCGACTGGGACGGGTCCAGGCCCCCGGATTGGTTTAAAAAGTCACGCAGCTGGCTTTCCACCGCTCGCTCTAGTAGCTGACCCAGACAGGGCAGATTGGCAACGGGGCGTTAGCTCGCCGGTTCGTCGGGGTCGAGGTTCACCTTTTTCAAGATATGGCGAACTATGGCCTCCTTCATGGACTCTGGGAAAGTGCCTGTATCCAGGAGAGGTTCACCAGGTCCCTCAGAGCGTCCGATATGGTGTCAATGCAGGACTTGATTAAGTGCGATGGGCAGGGGTCCAGGGGGCAGGTCGTCGCTCTTGCCACGGACACCAGCTTTTTCACCTCTTCCGGCGTTAGTGGCCTGAATTCGGTGAGGCAATGCCCACTGGTCTGAGAATGACCCCGGTTTTTCACACTCATCCTCTGGAACGGGCGGCAGGTCACGCCCGGGTGCCGTGACCTTCCCTATGAAATACTCTTGGAGATCTTCTGCTGTTACCCTAGAGTTTTTGGGGTCACTCTGTGGAGATGCTAGAAATGCAGTTTGATGCCACTTTATCTGCCATGGCTCAATGCTATGAAACTCTGCCCCCTACCACACACCTCTATCCCAGAAAATCAAGGCAGAAAATCCCACATTATCTGCTTTGAACTGGGATATATGGTAGTGTGGACTCAGATAACCCAGTTCAAATCAGACATTATGGGATTTTCTGCCTTGGTATTCTGGGATATAGGGCTGCGTGGAAGGGCCCTGAGAGTTCTAGTTTTATAAGTTCTTTAGCCTTCTTTGTCAATAGTGTGGGTGCCATGATTCCATAACATTGAGCCAGTGATGTCAAATTGCTTTAATGGATGCAGTCTACACTAAGGGGCCCTCCACACAGCCATATAACCCAGGATATCAAGGCAGAAAATCCCACAATATCTGCTTTGAACTGGGTTATCTGAGTCCACACTGCCATATATTCCAGTTCAAAGCAGAAAATGGGGGATTTTATTCAGCTGTGTAGAGGGGCCTAAGAAACCATCTACACTACATCTGGAGTGTAGGTGCAAGTTTTAAGCCCCTTCTATGCTACCATATAAAATCCAGATTACCTGCTTTGAACTGGATATGGCAGTGTAAAGCTCATATAATCCAGTTCAAAGTGGATAATCTGGATTTTATATGGCAGTGTAGAAGGGGCCACAGAGAATCAGATGCAGTGTTGATGGTTTCCTATACTCACTATTGCAGTGTTCTATTTCAGTTGTTTATTAGACGAGGGATATTCTCATACACAACTGGAATACATGATCATTCAGATTTGGCAAGCAGTGTTACAAAGAAATAGGAAAAAGAAAATTACCTGATTTCCTTTTCTTTTGTAAAAACATTATTGGCTCTACTTATAATTATTTGCTCCCACAACAAATATATGTCAGGATTCTGGCAAACTAGCACTACATTTCGATTAAGCATATACGTCAGATGAAAAAGACCCTTCCATTTTGTCCATGCAGTTAAAGGTAAAGGTTTCCCCTGACATTAAGTCTAGTCGTGTCCGACTCAGGGTGGTGGTGCTCATCTCCAAGAGTTGGCATTGTCCATAGACACCTCATAGGTCATGTGGCTGGCATGACTGCATGGAGTGTTATTACCTTCCTGCCGAAACGGTACCTATTGATCTACTCACAATTGCATGTTTTCGAACTACTAGGTTGGCAGAAGCTGGGACTAACAGTGGGAGCTCACCCCGCTCCCCGGATTTGAACCACCAACCTTTTGGTCAGCAAGTTCAGCAGCTCATTATTGTATTTAATATTTCTCATTCATAAATGTGTATAAATATATAATTCTTATTTAAAAGAAACAAGACTACAACATATGCATTTTATTTCTTACTTTGTTATAAAAAGAAGGAATCTTCATAATTTTGCAATATTGCTTTGAAGAAATCATATCCTACCATAATGCATTTGGGGGGGAGGCTTACGTAACTTATTACTGTGCAAAACCAACCATTTAACTTACTAAGAGAATTGCCGGTTCATACTGTGCTACTGACACAGCTAGGACAAAATCCAATATAATTTCAGACTATAAAATATGCTGTGCTAGCCTGGCATTTTTGGCAGCAATTCCATTTTTCTTCATACCATGCAGTTCTATTCTCCCCCCCTACTGTTTCTTGGAAGAAATGATTCTCTAAATAGTGCTTCTATCACTACTCGTATTTTATTTGATGCTCAGACAGGAGTATAAGTGTATAGATATTAAGGAGTAACTGATTTACTAACAAGGTAAGTTATAATACCCATGCTTCTTAAGCCCCAGAAACATCATGTGGATTGCTTTGAATTTTGGCAATTCCCAAACACTACCCACTGTCCCCTGTTACCATTTCCGCTACCTTGGCAGCCACCTCTCCACAAAAATCAACGCTGACACTGAAATACAACACTGCAAATACAGAATTATTCCGAATGAAGCAGAAAGTGTTTGCGGATCAGGACATGCATAGGGATAAACTATTGTCCTCCCAAGCCTGTTATACGCCTGTGAACAGATGTCACACTCAATTCCTGGAACGATTCCATCACTGTTGCCTCTGAAAAATCCTGCAAATCTCTTGGGAAGACAGGTGCACAAATGTCAGCGTGCTGGAAGAAGCAAAGACCACCAGCCTTGAAGCAATGCTCCTACGCCATTAACTCTGCTGGACTGGCCATGTTGTCCAAATGCCCAATCACCGTCTCCCAAAGCAGTTACTATACTTCCAGCTCAAGAATGGAAAACAGAATGTTGGTGGACAAGAAGAGAGATTTAAAGATGGGTTTAAAGCTAACATTAAAAACTGTGGCATAGACACTGAGAACTAGAAAGCTCTGGCCCTTAAGCGCTCTAACTGGAGGTCAGCTATGACCAGCAGTGCTGCAGATTTCGAAGAGGATCAAATGGGGGGGGGGGGGTGTGAAAGGGAGAAACATGTCAAGAGCAAGGCACGTCAAGCCAACCCTGACCGGGACTGCCTTCAACCTGGAAATTGATGTCCTCACTGTGGAAGAACATGTGGGTCAAGAATAGGCCTCCATAATCACCTATGTATGCATCATCAAGACACTACACTTGGAATGCCATCATACCCGGACAATGAGGAATCACCTGTTTCATGGGGTATGCTCTATCTTGTGCCCAACTAATCCTTGAAACAGCATTACAAGGCAGCCACTGAATGCGGAAACCAGAGTTACACCATAATAAAGTGTAGCCACAAAGAACAATTCTGTACTTAATGTTTAGTGCTTTCAATGACAAAGCCCAGAAAAGGCAGACCTTAATGCTCTCTCTTTGCCTTGCACTGAAATGCTAGAGTAGCTCTACTAGAATGAGCTGCTTCAACTAGTGCGGGCCTGTCCAACAGGCAGCCTGTGGTCCGCACACGGCCCGCCAGCCCCTTGGATCCGGCCCTCCTACCCTCCTGCAAAAATTTTTTACAAAAAAAATTAAAATAAAATTCCCAAAAATTTAATAAAAATTCCAAAAAAAATTCCAAAAAAGTGCGCATGCGCGCTGTTGCGCAAGCGCCATCCACGCTGCCCCCCCTTTGTCCTGCTCCCCATGGCTCCGCCCTCCCTCCTAAAGCGTCACGCCAGCCTCAGAAGCGGCAATTTCGCGGGCTTCTGCCGCCCGGCATGATGCCGTTCGGTAACGCCGTCGCTGGGGGAGAAGAGGGACGGAGGGGGCGTGGCAGGGATGAGGAAGCGAGCTGCCGCCTCCTCCCTGCCACGGCCCCTTCCTCCCTCCCTCCTTTCCCCCCGGCACCGACGTTCCGGAGCGAACGCCGCCGCGGGGGAGGGACGGAGGCGTGGCAGGGATGAGAAAAGCGAACATGGCCTCCCTCCTTTCCCCGGCACCGGGGGACCGCCGCCGGGGGAGGAAGGGACGTGGCAGGGACGAGGAAACAAGCTGCCGCCTCCTCCCTGCCATGCCCCTTTCCTCCTTCCCGCCTTTCCCCCCCCCCCCGACACTGGCATTCCCGAACGGTGCGCCGGTGCCGGGGGGAAAGGAGGGAGGGAGGAAGGGGGCGTGGCAGAAAGACAGTGATAGAGAGATATAGAGACAGAGAGAGAGAGACAGAGAGAGAGAGAGACAGATAGAGAGAGAGAGAGAGAGAGAGAGAGATATAGAGAGAGATAGAGTGATAGAGAGATATAGAGACAGAGAGATATAAATAGATAGAGAAAGATAGACAGAGAGATAGAGAGAGACACACACAGAGACAGAGAGAGACAGAGACAGAGAGATAGAGAAAGGGAGAAGGAGAGAGGAGAGAGAGAGAGAGAGAGAGACAGAGAGAGAGATACAGATATAGAGTGAGAGAGACACAGAGATATATAATGTATATATATAGAGAGAGACAGAGAGACAGAGAGAGATAAATAGAGAGAGAGATAAAGATAGACAAAGAGATAGAGAGACAGAGATAGACAGAGAGAGAGAGAGAGAGAGAGAGACATGGCACAGCAACGCGTGCACGGGTACAGCCCCGCCCCCCGCGAGGGACCCCGCCCCCCGCTACAGCCCCCCAGGTGATTAGTGACTGGAATTCCGGCCCTTGGTCCGGTAGAGGTTGGACAGCCCTGAACTAGTGTAACTATATGCATGTTTAGAAAAAGCGTTTAATGATCCCAGAGCAAGAATGTACAACTTTTATGAAGCTTAGGATCGTATGTAATGGCGGCTTGAAAGCCACAGAGCTCTCTCTTTTCCCCCACCATGGGCTAGAAACAGCGGTAAAGAGCAATCTGGATAAAACAGAAAACTTGAGCAGGAGATAGGAGTGAGGAGGGTTAGTTTAAGATATACATTAATTAAAATATATCACTGTAATTATAATATTATTGAACAACAGGGGCGCTTGGTTTGCTTGCTTGAGCACAAAGAAAACATTTTAACAGGGAAATCTCTTGTTTTCTGCTGTGTGCTCGAACAAAAGTTGGGCTGTAAAAATCATTTGAGATCAGCATTGTGACTTGAATCTGCACTATTTTCACTTTGGCTTCTGATTTTATCATCTTGGAGCTAAACTGCTGTGAGAAATTTGGAATAATCCCAATTCTATTTTGCTTTAGCATTCCTTGCATAGCTAACCATGGTTTGCTTTTAATTACCACTCAGTATGTCCCTATAAGTGGTATGAACGTGGCTTCTACGCTCAATTTTTCAAGTTTATCCACTTAGAAAGCAAGAAGGTTTTCTCTTCTTCATAAAAGTCTAATGTTATAACCATGTTTTATATTTTGGAATAACACCAAAGAGGAAATGAAACAAGCTTTCCAGGCAGATTGCAATACACCTGATTCACTTCAGAGGTGATTTCCTCGCCCTGCTTACTGTGTGACCATAAAAGCTTTTTAAAAAAACAAGTTGATTTAATGTTTCTGTTTATGTAAGGTATCCAGTTTCCAGAAGTGTCTCGGACTAGTAGTTTTAAACTCAATTAAGAAATTAAGCTCATTTTCAGCTGTGTGCCTAGGGACCAACAATTAAAAAAGGAAAAATTTTCAAAGACGTTCATAACTATGCAGAAAACCCTTGTGTGGTCTCAAATCCATAATATGCTAGCACTGTATAATTTGTAATACGTTAATACGAAGAAGGGTCAAAATAAACATGATGTTTGATTGTGTGAATTTTTTCACATGCTGTTGTTGTTTGGCACAAATCCTTTTAGGGAATGTGTTGTTGAATGCTTTCATGGCTGGAATCACTGGCTTGCTGTACGTTTTTCGGGCCTTATGGCCATATTCCGGAAGCATTCTCTCCTGAGGTTTTGCCTGCATCTATGGCAGGCATCCTCAGAGGTTGTGACTCAGGAGAGAATGCTTCTGGAACATGGCTATACAGCTTGAAAAACTTACAGCACTTTAGGGAAGTTTTTACATGACATAAAGGTTTGCAGCAGAGGACACTGTAGAACAGTGTTTCCCAACCGCTGTGACGCGGCACAGTAGTGTGCTGTGACGGACCTCCTGCTGTGCCACGAGAAAAGCTCTCTGCCCCCCTTCCTTCCCCCCTCCTCCTGCCGAACTCCTGCTGCTTGGGGGAAGAGGAGGAAGGGCCGGGCGGTAGCGAAGAAAAAAGAAGAAGGGGCTGGGGAGCCGCCTCCTTTGGCCGTTTCCCCAGCCAGCCTCCAATCCGCCATGACTCTCGCCCCTCGCTCACTGAAGCCGCGTGAAGGAGAAGCCCTGCCCACTGAAGCCCGTTCACCACTCATGCTCCTCCTCCTCCACGTGGCTTCAGCGAGCAAGGGGCAGGACTCAAGGCGGAGAGTGGCACCGGGGACGGGGGCCATGACTCCTGCCCCTCGCTTGCACTGCCCCCTCAAGGCTGGAGAAGCTGTGGGAGAGCTGAAGCTGGGGGGAGGGGCGGGGCATGGCACGGCCTGGCTTCGCCCCCCCAGCTTCAGCTCTCTCACAGCTTCTCCAGCCTTGAGGGGGCAGTGGCAAATTATCATTTGGAGGAAGATTCAAGAAGATTCAAGAATTAGTTTCATTGAGTACAATGTGCTCAATGAAACTAATTCCTATTTTAAGTTCTATGTGATGAACTTTTTTGTGTGTGTCAGGCATGACCTGAGAAACGGCAAGTCACTTCTGGTGTGAGAGAATTGGCCGTCTGCAAGGAGGTTGCCCAGGAGACGCCTGCATGTTTTGATGTTTTACTATCCTTGTGGGAGTCTTCCCCCATGTCCCCGCATGGGGATCAGGAGCTGACAGAGGGAGCTCATTGGTGCTCTCCCGGGATTCAAACTTCCAGCCTATTGGTCTTCTGTCCTGCCAGCACAAGGGCTTAACCCATTGCACCACTGGGGACTCCTATGCGATGCACTGAGGCAGGGTCTTCTATAGCCTGCTGGTCTAACAGCTTCAACTCAAAATCAAACAGTATTATTTAATCTCAGTTAACACATAACTGGGTAGGCTGGGTAACATTTATATACAGCTTCTTTCATTCTGCACACTGAAGTTGACATTTTGAAACTGACAGCTGCAGGGCCATTCCACTAGCTCTTTAGAAAGGCCACCTCCATCCCATATCCTTCTGTACCTCAAATTTCCAGTCAAGCATGATAACCTTTCTAGCTTTAAGAACAGGTGCCTGAAGATGCTTGCCTCTCTCCATATTCTCCATCCATTCTACCCTGTTTGTTATGCATTAAATAGTGTACACCTGAGGAAGGGACTGCCCTGTTTGGTTAACGTAACATCAATAACATTGTGGGAACTTGTAGCACCTTTGACATTAACTGAAGGAAAGAAGTTGACAGCATAAGTTTTTGTAGACTTCATTCTGCTTCATCAGATGCATACAGTAACGTGCCCACCCTGTGATTGTGGTAGAATATATATTTTATATTGTATGTGTGTGTGTGTGTGTGTGTGTGTGAAAAATCTCAAGTTTTTGACAAGTGTTAAAATGCAATAGGTTACCAGTGGTTCTGAACTTGTGGGTCCCCAGATGTTTTGCCCTTCAACTCCCAGAAATCCTAACAACTGGTAAACTGGCAGGGATTACTGGGAGTTGTAGGCCAAAACACATGGGGACCCACAGGTTGAGAACCACTGGATTAGACAAAGTTTTCATTGGTTTTCATTTTTGAAAGATTTTAATTAGCATCTGAATGCCACACAATTTCTTGACCTTAAAGTGTTCCTACCTAACTTGTAGGTATACAAAATTTAACTTCTAAAGAAATGTTAAAAGTAAGAAATATAACCTCTGAGGTAGCTGGCTGGTCAACTAGAAGAGTTGAGGCATACAAGGGAAATGGGTTATTTTTCCTGTCACTATTAGGATCATTTAAAATTGTAGTCCCCATTGGAGATCCTATGATTAGGTTAAACATCGGCAAATTGCAGTCTGCAGGACCTGGGCTGTCACCACACCCACCCTACCGAACCAATTCATTTTCTTTTTATCTACTTTATTGTTATCCTACCTTTCTTCCAATACAGGGACTCAAAAATGTTTTTTACTTCATAAAATGACAAATTTCAAACTACAGGCACAATATTCCCTGTAAGTATAATTAGGCTGGGCGTTTGAAGTTTCTAAAGGAGGACTACAACCCACAATCCTGAAAGCAGAATTATGTTTAGAGATCTAATTGTGTTCCTAAAATGGTGGAGGAATAGAAGGCTGTGAAGATTCTGTCTTGGATCCCACCCCAGCAGAAAGAGAGGAAATAAATTCGGAAAGTAGAGAAATAAAGATTGGACCCTCAGAAGCTGTCCATCCCTATCTTCACAGCCTGCCATTCCTCCACCATGTAACAAGCCACTTACTTCCACAATTGAAAAAAAAAGGTTTGATGTCTAATTCAGCTATTAACAAGAACAAAATTTAGTTTGTCCCTACAAGCTTGGGAGAAATTTGTAGGTGAATATGCAGGAAGGCAAGAGACATAAGCAAAGCAAAATCTATGAAGATCCACCTATGTGCTGTAAGGTGGTGAAGAGAGACCAATAGGAACTATAGGGGAAACTACAAAAGAAGAGATAGTGGATGAACAGAAGGAATACAGAGGCAACAAGTAAAAGGTACATATAAGGGATTGGACTGGATGGCCCATGAGGTCTCTTCCAACTCTAGAATTCTGATTCTATTTGGATGTTGAGTAAAAGCTTCAAGGGATTTAGAAAAATCTATTTTAAGCATTTTTTGGTTTTAGACACGTTAAGTTGTTTGCCTGAGACTCCTTGGCTCACATACATCAAACATTTCCCATAAGAAAAGTTTGTTCTCTTTACCTGCCCTGAAAGCCAAACAAAATATTCACATACCTTGGCATTTTGCAGAGGAGGTTGGTAACTAGATGGCCGATAATACATCCTTTGAGTGGGGTCAGTGTGGATGTCTCCAAGAAATAACTCCTCTACTAAGTGGTCTAAATTATGATGAAGGTATTGTTTCTCCACACGGATGAGTTGAAGTTCATGCATAGCGAAATTCAGTGCTCTGGTGCATTCATAACCATTCTCTTCTCTCCAAAGATCATAGCTCACATTCTGCTCCCAGGGTTTGCCTTCTGATATAAATCCAGGGCATGTACGATTCACCAGCTCACTTAATCTTTCAGCTACTGCCTCACTGTGGCAGGTTATCTGTATATTATGTAGCTGGTAATCAGCTTCAGTCCCTCCTCGAATGATCCAGGATGCTTGGCGAAGGCGGACTTTACCACGGAGAACTAAGGTATAGATTGGGTTTGTGCAGTGATTACCTCCGTAGTAAAATTGATAGGCCTTGAATGTATTATTATGGTAGAATCTGTAGGATCTTGTGATGAATTCTGGGCCTGACCTAACTTCACAACTGTAACCAAATTGGAAAAAGAAAAAAAGAAACTTAGTAAAATGGTTAATCATAGCATTCAGAGCCACTATTATTACTACATATTATGAGTATCTTTATTTTTCAGAATTTGGAGGAGTTACTTTTATAATTTCCAGAATCCCCAAAGATAGGTCATGCTGATTAAGGGGAATTGGAGAACGTAGTAAAAAATAAGCTTTTCCAAACACTTTTTTTGCAGTATTCTCAAATAGTGTAACTATTTCTTTTTTATTCTCAAGAAAAAGAGGTGTAACTTGGAAATACAATACAAGCTGATAAAACCTAACTTGAAGTTTTAGGCAATCATTGGGCAGACTTTAACTTCACACCAGTCTTTCTTCTTCTTCGGTCTGATCCCAAACTATTCCGTGGCATCTGTTCTTTGTAACATCTTGCCTAATAAAAAGGTCTGGAAAGCTTGAAAGCTTGCCCATTTCTTGTAGATTCTGAATTGACCTAACAAAGATGTTGTTAAAATAGGTTTTAAATTTATTCTTTTGGCCAAGGCTTCTACTTCTACATTTTATGTAATCAGAGCATTGGCACTTTCATATTCTCCTTGTATTTAACAATATGTTATAGAGGTGTGTTTTGAAAATAGAGCTGCTCAAATTACCTTACATTTACCATCTCTTTAATTGCATGTTGTACTTTGTTTTTTAGATTTCTTTTTATTTTATTCAAATAAATGATTAGTGAAATGAGAAAGAAAGACGGGGATACTCTGAGTGTTCTTTTCCTGCATAGCAGTGGGTTAGACTAGATGGCCCACGTGGACTCTTCCAACTCTTATTATTCTATGAGTCTATGTGTAAACCAAATAAAAAGAACATGTTGATGACTTCCTCTTTTCTAAACAACATATATTTAGAACCTGTTTTATTCTAAGTATTTTAAAGGCAGACAGATATTTAATTATACCTTTTTCAGTTTATTTTTTTCCCTGTGAACAGCCCTACAAATTACTGATTTCTTTTCAAAGATAGCATACATTTATTGAAATAACACTTTTAGTCTAGATTTGCAAAGACCAGTTCCTTGTCTCTCAAAATCATATTGACATAAATTTACTATAATCTCAATAGATTTTTAATGAATTGTTCCTTAATTTTATTTCTGTGAAATAGAACTTCTTAAACTAACCTTTCAAGGCACTTTCATTTGCAGAATGATAAGATGTCTGAACATACACGTTTCTCTTCCGACAAGCAGAGCAATGCATGTGCCCCCCACCCGCCCGCCCACACCATTTATTTAAGGCCAAAATACACCAATATCCCTAGGTGATACGAGTCACAATTTTGCCAAGTTTTGCAGATTTCATACCATTTTAGAACTTCTAATAACACACTCTCTCTCATATATATATATATATATATATATATATAGAGAGAGAGAGAGAGAGAGAGAGAGAGAGAGAGAGTAGTTGGCAGCAACTACCCGTTGCACTTTTTTTTTCATTGGGGGGGGGCATGCCAGGTAGTTTATAGAGTCTATCAACAGGTGTAGGTTTGAGACATCCTGTAATCACTCTACATGTTTCATCCAGTGCTATATTCACCTGCTTCACATGGGTAACTTGTGCCAAATAGGGCAGGCATACTTAGAGGTTGAGTAAGACAAGGGCAGGGCTGATGTTCTTATTAATTTTGGGTCTGCACCTCATGTGCTACCAGTAAGCTTCCACAGGATGTTATTACATGTAGCTACTTTGTGCCTGGTGTTCATTCCAACCCAAAAAGCATTGCTTTACGCCATATATGTCATATAATATAGCATAAAGCCAAGAATTTATTCACTAGCTTTTCTAAGTGGGAATAAAAAATGGAACACATGATGGTTATTGAAAAGAGAAAAGTGCTTGGGGGTGTTAAAAGAGTTGTCAATTGGATTAGAGCCTACAGGAAAAAGTTATATAAGAAAGCCTCTTTACAGTTTGCTTTTTTCTTTATTTGGCTTCTTGAAGTTTAATGTTAACTGAATTATTTTAGCTTTTAAAAATCTCATTCATCAACATCCTTACCCAGTGGAAACCCAATGTCCTTCTATCATAGGAGGCATTTGTACAGTGATTCGTGCTCCATTGTGAAGATGTTTTAACATGTGATGACACTGTGATTCCTTGAAAGTCCGCCATGCATTCTTCTCTAGTGATCGAGGGTGAGACCTGCTCTCTGGATGAAGAAGTGCAGAGCCTTCTCCCAGCCCTGGGATGTCAAAGACAAAATATGAATGTCCCAGTGAGTTTGGACAATTAAGCACACATGTAAAAGACCAATTTCATGACACTTTTCTGTAGTGGTTTTTGCATTAACTGTATTTTACCATATAAAAAGTTGCACAAAGCTGGAAAGTCTGTATGGATATTCATACATTACAAAAATGCATGCATTCTCACATATGTGCGCAACCACATATACTTTTGCTCATGCTAAAAATGGAAATACAATATACACTTCAGTGTCAATGGATTATATGAGGAACTACAGTATAATCCTAAGCATTTTTACTCAAACATACTGTAAATCCTGAGAGAATCCAATGTTCTTACTCCCTGTTATGTATTCCCAGGATTGTATCCTTGATTTCAGAATGATTCACTACAAATATTTGTTATTATTTTTAATCTCTCTAGTGAGCTGGAACTCATTCCCAAGCTTTATGCTTTCTGAATTTCCTTCTTCAAGTACTGGCTATGCAATAGTATTCTTCTTTGATGATTTCCTCCTTCTTTTTCATATAAATCTCTTTTAAATCTCAGTTCATGCGAATATTCTTTGTACACCCACCCTGTTTTCTTTAGACACCTCCCATTTTTCTTCCTCATTGGAATTCTTTGGATGTGACTTGCATTTCTCATTTATGAGAAACTCCCCTGCATAATGAACTCCATTCCCTTTGGGCAATTTTGACGATGAGATCTCACCCACTATCTTCTTAAAGGTACTGAAATCAGCTTTTTTTAAAATCAAAAGTTTATTTATTCTTGAAACTAGATTGCATGTATACATATAGCTGCTCATCATACAGCATTAGACATTTCCCCATCTCAAACACTTAATAGTTCGAATTATGCATTTGTATAGTTCAATGGATAAAGATTTAAACGGAGATCTAAATTCAGACTGCCCAATCCAGCCATCAACACTTTGCTAGATATTAGCAAAATGTTATATTTCACCCTGTGTTTTCCTTGTATAAAATGAGAACAGCTGCAATTTGTGACAGTATAAAAAACCTGAAGTGTATCCATCTTTTGCAGTTCTGTGCTCTTTAAAACATATTTCACCTCCTTTTGAGATCCTTGCCCACAGAAGTGCCCCTAGTGTCTGATTTTGAAGTAGGTCAGATTTTGTTTTCTTTTTGCTGTCATCAACTATCATCCCTTTGTGCTTTCCCCTAAAACTCAAAAGCATCCTCTGAAAATCCCAGTCTTCCCATTTCTATATAGCTATATCTCTTCATTTGCATCCATCATTTCTGTTTCTTGCTAGAATATGATACGAATCTTAGAAATAGATCATAGGAATCGATCCTAGGCTATCTGTGTGTTCAGTTTCTGAGCAGTACCATCTAAACCATTATTGTATGGGCAATAACTGTAGATATTGATACACCTCCATGCTTTCCTGCATATTAACAAATACCAGCATGTATTAAAATACTGTCTTCTTCCTCCTAATTTGGTATTTCTAATAACATGCTGGGAAAATACAGAGTGAATTTTAATTTAGGTAGTATTTAACAGTAATGAAATATCTCAATGCAAACCTGAAGTACAGAATTGCCACTTAACAATTCCCAAATTGTTGGAAATCCAATTTATCCTGAACACACTAGAGCAGGCACGGGCAAACTTCGGCCCTCCAGGTGTTTTGGACTTCAACTCGCACAATTCCTAACAGCCGGTAGGAATTAGAAATTAGAAAAAATCTAATATAATTTACTACTACGTAAAAATACACAGGACCACACTGTAAACATGTTACTTGGCAAATCAAGGCTGGATTTACGCTGCTGAATAATGCAGCCTGAACTACACTGACGATATAATGCAGATTCAAACTGCATTGTATGGCACTATAGATCCAGTCTAAATCTTGTTCAGTTTAGATCTATGCTTCAGTAACCTGAATTCATGTAGAAACGAGGTTTAGATTTTTCCCTTTCTAATAGTTTTTTCAAGTAGAAACTTGTCTAACTTTTAAATACATAATTTACTTAAAGAAAATGGCTTTATTTATTTAGTCAGTAGACCTAAACAATTAGGAAACGATGCAGTAGTCTTATCTTTAGATGTGGTAAATTGCTAAATAACTTTTCCACAAACTATCCTAATCACAATGTGAAAGGTATACAATTACAATGAAGAATATTATGTCTCGCTGCAAAGCAGATGTTTCTGTTTTTAGCTCTAGTTTGGTCACCCTGAACATCAAAAGCAGTAAAATCTTCCAGCACCGGCCTGTAAATTGGACAGGAAGAGATGGAAGACAGCAGAATATTGAAGGCACTATAAAAGGTAACAGGCTTATATAGGTTAAAGTGTGAGTGCCTATTGCTAAAACTGGAGGTTGCAATGCAGAGCTCTGGAATGCATTAGAAAAACCTATGGGACGAGAAAAAAATGATTAAAGTGTGGTTATCCTAGTTTAACACATGGTTCTCTGGTACATGAATCAGTAGGCATTTGGGCCCTCTCTAAGCCTCCTATTGACCCTCCTTTTCATTTTCCTATCGGAGCAGGAATGTAAAGACTATTTCCAAATTTTCTAACCCTACATAAGAATTGTGATCTTAACATGTCCACATCTTGTCACAAAAATCAATTGCAGCAAAGTTTTTGCCCCACAGTAACAGTGAAAAGACATTTTTTTATCAGCAACAGAAGCCATAGCCAAAGAAGTGCTTTGCACAAACAAATATTTTAAAAGATGCATATAAAGATCCCTAGGCGAGAAAAGTCACCAGCATTTGCAAAACTTGTTAATTTGTTCCGTGGAAAAACTAAAAAAATATGAGGAAAGACCCTTCTTCCAAATCCACCACCTTCATCGTTTCGAAGTGGTAATAAAAGTTGGATTGATTGCAGCCATAAAGTAATTAGTTTATTTACACTATATACAAAAACATAGCACACAGCAAGTACATCCATACTGATGCAGGAACATCTTCAAAAGATGGCGATTGTAGTCTCTTTCTTATGAGTAAAGGCATGCCTCTCAAATGCCATTGTGATGATTGAAGTCCGCTCTCATCACAGGAAGCAGGAAAACATTTTTACTGCCCTTTCTAGGAGAACTTAAACTCTGTGGTCAGTTAACGATACACATGCTAGGCAGCTTTACAAAACACATAGCCATTGCTAGTTTAAAACATACACTTTGAAATCTCCCAATTAATCAAAACACAGTACAACACATCGGTATGGGTGGTAGAGATACAAGACAAAGCCTTGTTTATGGCTGCACCAGATTCTGGAACTTCCTTCCTATAAAAGTTGGAATCACCATTACTATCTTCCTGTTGCTGGGCAAAAAGTTATTTATTCTGATTAAGTTTTTAGAAATGAAGAGTACTTTTTTTAACAAAAGGGTGTTTAACAAGGTAGTGTGTTTCTTTCATTGTACAGTGGTTAAAACTGCTTTTAATTACTTTTAACGATATGTTTTCGGTGTCCCACATTGTTTAAGGCCAGGCTTAACATCGCAGGTTAATCACCAGCTGCAGTAAATCTTGCAAACCAGAAGGTTGACAGTTCGAAGCCTGGGTCAGGGTGAGCTCCTGACCTTCAGCCCAGCGCCCCGCCCACCTAGCAGATTGAAAACAGCAATGTGAGTAGATAAATAGGGACTATGTTAAAAGCAGGGAGGTATGCATGGCAATTCTATCAAAAAAAGGAGGAAGTTTACAAACAAAAAAGCTCTTTGGCAGGGAAGATGGAGTGACAGCACCCCCACCCCTCGTGGCTGGAACTGAACACAGCCTTCAAGATGTTGAAAGATGGGAAAGCATATATATATATACATCTATCTATGTTGTCTATCTTATCATTGTAAAACCAGCATTGAATGTTTGCCCTATTTGTGTTTGGTGATCCGCTCTGAGTCCCCTTCGGGGTGAGAAAGGTGGAATATAAATACTGTAAATAAATAAATAAATCCAATTTAATGTTTGTCTTTTGAATGCTTTAACGGCGCTCCATGCACTCATGCTGGCCACCTGACCTTGGAGGGGTCTATGGACAATGCCAGCTCTTCGGCTTAGAAATGGAGATGAGCACCAACCTCCAGAGTCGGACATGACTGGACTTAATGTCAGGGAAAAACCTTTACCTTTTACCTAACTATGATTTATTGCACCCTTTTCAATTTGTCGACCATCTTGAGTCACAACGGTGGGATATATATAAATTTCGCCTTCATTAGTGCTGTTTCTGGGTAAAGGTTACGGCACTTCCCCTTCTTTCCAAATGAAATAGAGTCGAGAAGCTCTATAATTTCCTCCATTTCAAGTGGAAATAAGTTTACGTCTGCCTTGCTATTGATTATAGAGACAATTCCTGTGCTTGTCTTTAGGCTTGGATTGTTATTAGTCCAATTCATCTTGTTTGTTTGCTTGTTTGATTTATACTCTGCCTTTCTCCCAATATGGGACCAATCATTACAGTTATTCATATCTGAATCACATATTTATATCAATAAGAGGTTATTAAAGTAAGCAGCTGACTTTCAAAAAGTTAAAGGAAAAATTCATCTCCTATTGCAATCTGAACAAATTGCACCAAAAATACTTTAATTTTGGTTTCTTAATATTAAATTACAAAATGTATGTACTTTAACACATGGGCCCTGATATAATATCGTATGTTATGTGAGAAATAATGTGATGCAATTTAACAAAAAGGCAAATGTATCATATCAAGTATCGTGCTTCCAGGTTTCTCAGGATAACAGAACAGATAAATTTAAGAATATAAATAGTTACTTTGAAACACAAAAGGAATAAGGTTTTAGAACCTTTACAGATGCCTTTTGGTTCAATGTGATTTTCATTTCTAAAATGAATAAATACTGGAAATAATGATTACAACCTAAATATTGCTTCATTATTAGCATTCTTCTGGGGGAAAGAAATGTACTGCTTATTAAATTGCCCAAATAATCTTTGTTCAGGGCTGTGGATAAATGCAGTATGATGATAAATGCAGTATGGCGATAAATGAATCATCATCATCATAAAACAACCTGCCTTAACAATATGCATAACTCACTGACATTCCAGACTGCAAAGATAGTAGGAGTTATATGAGAAAAAAGCAATTACCATAACCTCAAATATTTCATGAACTTAAGTATTCCGTAATGCTCCAGCAAGCGAAATCTTAAGGAAAGAAACCAACAATAAGAAATGTGCACTTATTTCACAAACACACACACATACACACAAACTGATTATATGGAAAGGCCATATGTCTGGTTTGTTTTACAATCTCTGAACATTAGATACATTACCTAAATAATTTTGAATTTACTGAGTCCTATCTTGGTTGAAAGATGGGAGACGCATTAATTTAAAAAATCTTATTACATGTTTTTGGAGGCGAATGATTTAATTCATGACATCTCAAACTTTTGTGGAATCTGATATAAGCAGAGAAAACCAGGACAATGGATAGGTTCCAGCTGTAAGCATTCTTTAACATTAAATAAGTTTTATTTTGACTTATGATTCCCAGTAGTTTTTCTATGTTGGTGAGATATATTTAAATACAGAATAATATATAATATGATCTTCTCCTGTCTCTATTATGCACAATGTTACTTGGACTACCTTGGAGAGTGGTTTACTTTGTTTTATTGAAGGTTTATAAGCAGACATTGCATGGTCAGCACTCAGGACTACTGTATTATTATTATTATTATTACTATATTTATTCATATCCTGCTTTGGGCCCCCTGATGGCGCAGTGGGTCAAACAGCTGAGCTGAATTTGCTGACCGAAAAGTTGGCAATTCCAATCCGGGGAGCAAGGTGAGCTAGGCCAGGCTTCTGCCAGCCTAGCAGTTTGAAAACATGCAAATGTGAGTAGATCAATAGGTACCGCTTCTGTGGAAAGGTAACAACGCTCTATGCAGCCATGCTGGCCACATGACCTTGGAGGTGTCTATGGACAACACCAGCTCTTCGGCTTAGAAATTGAGGTGAGCTCCACCCCCCAGAGTCAGATACGACAAGACTTTATGTCAGAGGAAACCTTTACCTTTAACTCCACTTTATCTCTCCTGAAAAGGACTCAAAGTGGCTGTTGATTCTTGCACTGTCAGTGAGCTGGACTAATTTATCCTTGAGATCCATTCTAACTCTGTGATCATGTAACTCAGATTGAGCAATTGATGATCCAATTAACTAAAGTAGTAAGAAAAACTAACTAAAGAAGATCAATGGTCCAAAGCCCTTAAGTACTGCAGATCACAAAAAATCAAGGAAAAAACCCTAAAACAACCATCACAATGTGAAAGCTATATTCACATTGTGAGTGAATATAGCTTTCACTCACAATGCTGTCATCAGCTTGTCTTTTTCAGATTTTTTTTCCTATTGCAAACATAAAAAATGGCTGCTGCAACCTTCCCTGCTCCATTTACTTATTTCAGAAGGTAAATCCACACTTGACTCACCTGAACAACTAAAGACTATGTCGATGTTTCCAGAGATCACTACCTGAAGGCCTGCTTACAGTCTGCTGTGGTTTGAATATCCATTTGGCCTGTCATAATAATTCTCACAATGCCTAATGGTACTGTAGACTGGTATGAGCAGATTACATTTCCCATCCCATTATCATTTAATCATTCTTAAATATTAAGTCTCTTAAAGAACAATGTGCACTTAGAAGTTAATGTGTTTGGTGTAATCCAAGTAAACTTCCATTAGAGCAGTGGTTCTCAATCTGTGGGTCCCCAGGTGTTTTGCCTACAACTTCCAGAAATCCCAGCCAGTTTACCAGCTGTTAGGATTTCTGGGAGTTAAAGGCCAAAGCATCTGGGGAGCCACAGGTTGAGAAGCACTGCATTAGATACACTGCATACAGACCTTAGTGTCCTAACTTGGTCCTCCCTTGTGTATTCTGGGAAGGCATTTACCCCCTTTTAATTTCCCTGATCTTGGGTCAATGAAGGTAAAGGTCCCAAAATAATACCACTGATACCCATTGTCTTTGGGTTTGTCTTATTGCCCTTGAAAGCCTTCTAAGAAGATGGACACCATCAAATCTTGCCTTTTGCAAATCAAATTACTGGGTAATTCTGACTTCTAAAATTACTAAGAAAAATTAAGAAAGTCACAGCAATATTGGTTTCATTGCTATCTCATTGAAACAACAGGGGGACTTCCCAACAAAACAAATGTGTAAAGAGGTAGCAGAGTGGCATTTATTAATATCGGATTTTTTTTTAAAAAAAGTATTCAAACAATGTTTCTGTTGTATTTTTGTTGTGGCAATAATACCTACCCTGAAGATCCACACTTCAAACAAATCTTATGGTACTTTCTTTAAGAACATCTTATGGCAAGCATGGACAAACTTCGGGCCTCCAGGAGTTTTGGACTTCCATTCTCACCAGTCCTAACAGCTGGTAGGCTGTTAAGAACTATGGGAATTGAAGTCCAAAACACCTGGAGGCCCAAAGTTTGTCCATGCATGTCTTGCGGAGTACTGAAAAAGGCACTGTTCCAGCCAACCAAAATCCTAGTCTTGAACATTGCAAAAACTTTTTGGTTTCATGTTGAAAGGAACACTCCTCAAAGACACATTGAGAATTTTACAACTTGATCCGAAGCATGAACTTGCCAGAACAAGTGCTATCAAGTTCTTCTTAGTAAACAGGATTGGGATAGGATTGCAACCCTAACATTCTTAATAAGCAGGTACAAAATGGATTGTAATACATTAATGCAACACCAACAAAAATCCCAGAATGAACTGCATTGAATTAGGAGAAAAATGCATTTAGGTAAGGAAAAAATTGTTAAGTAGAGGAGTTTAAGGGACCATTCAGTCTCTGTTCCCCAAACAACTTTGAGATGCAGTACCACAACCTCCATAATGCTGAGGTGCTGGTGCCCGATTGGGAAAGGCAGAGGCCTAACAAGATAATCAATGAGTCTAGATCCAGGGAAGTCATGTCACCCCTGTATTCTGCCTTGGTTAGACCACACTTGGCGTACAGTGTCCAATTCTGGGCACCACAATTTAACAAGCTGGAATGTGTCCAGAGAAGAATGACTAAAATGATTTAACTGGCTCCACTTCACGGCGACTTCGCCTGGAATTGTTTCAGCATCTTTTGGAATTATATCAATTCACTTGGATGGACTAAATGAACTTTTGTTGAACTTGAGTCGGACCTTTTATTGGACTATTTTTGCTTTGATTGATTGAAATTTCCTGATCGTATTTGTATTACTCGAGCGTCATTCATGTTACACATTGGGTCCGTGAGTATAATCATTTGAATATAAATAACTTTGATTTTCAATGATTGACATTGTTTGACTGTTAACGGTACTACCATTGGGTCCATTATATTTTTGCGTTTTGTGGTAGTAACAGTACTTTCTTATTGCTTGTACGAGACATGATAGAAGCCATGTATAAATATGTAAGGGGAAGTCATAGGGAGGAGGGAGCAGGCTTGTTTTCTGGCTACCCTGGAGACTAGGGTATGGAAAAATGCCTTCAAACTACAGGAAAGGAGATTCCACGTAAACATTACGAAAAACTTCCTCACTATGAGAGCTGTTCAGAAGTGGAACTCTCTGCCCTGGAATGTGGTGGAGGCTCCTTCTTTGGAGGGTTTTAAGCAGAGGCTGGATGGCCATATGTCAGGGGTGCTTTGAATGTGATTTTCCTGCTTCTTGGCAGGGGTTGGACTGGATGGCCCATGAGGTCTCTTCCAACTCTATGATTCTAATATGCTACATTAGCATTAAAGTCTGGCATGAATACATAGAATAAAGTACAACAAAGAGTTTCATGCATAAGAGTAAAGATATCAGATCACAAGAGTTTACTTCTGGTCTTTAAAAATGTATTGATATCAAGTATCACTGATATAAACATAATGTCTTCATTCAACATGTTCAAGAATAACCCCAGGGAACAACACTTATCTACAAAAATTCTTCATATTTTTGCCAAGTGACTATGACCTCAACAAATTGATTCTCTCCTATTCTGTTTCATGTTTTCCCCAAATGTTCTCATCCAATGACACTGTAGTCCACATGTGCGTCTACAGGGGAGTGAGGGAGACAGACAAAGCTCCCCATTATTTCAACCTCTCTCAGCAGCGGCTGGTTTGATCTGACTGTTGGCCCTGATTTGTTTCACATTTCAACCAAAGTTTAAAACAGCTTTGTAATCCCAAGCAGATGATCCTGTGAGTCTAACCCTATAATTATACCTTCTCTCCTTACTTAGCCTCTAACTTCAACTCTTCCGTTTTGACTTCTAGACACCCGGATGAGAGAATTTTAAAGTACATCCAGGCAGGTCTTTCTCAACTAGATGTATTTACAGAGTCTGCATACACTGTAGTGAGTGAGATAAGGGGGAGTCTTTTGAAGAGCAAGTTCTTTGCCCATTAAAAGGGCAGGATACACAGAAACGTTATAAACTTTGCTCTTTGTGGTATCTGGGTACCTTTAGTGCCCAAACTAAGGGGGAAAGCAATTTCTACAACTACTTCAAATAAGTGTCCAGAGGAGCTTCTGATATCAACAGTGCATAAAATTAGGCATGTAAGTGAGTAAAGTATCTGAGTAATGCAGTTAAGTTTTCAGAGATGTTGACTCTCCACAGCTGTCATTGGGAAAAAATGGAACCGTGATGCTTAGCCTCTCCAAAAATTTAGTGATGCATTTAGATGGTAACTTCATAATCAGCTTGATACCAATTCATTTTATATTGGACAGCCATCCAGCAACAATGTTAAGTCTCCCAGTAAACATTTCTGACATACGTTATTTAAAGGCCACTTAGTATGAAGAGGCAGAACTCATGGCCATCCATATGCATCTGGACTATAACTTCCACTACCCCCTAACTACTATTCATGCTGGGGTTGAAAAGATTTAGGTACCCCAGGAGTAGTATTTTAAAGATGCTGGTAGATTATCAAACGTTGCTAGAAAGACTAAACAAAGCTTCTATCTTACAATCCTTTCTGTATTCTTCAACAACATCAGACTTGTAGATTTGATAATATGTTATATATTATATATACTTTGAAAAGAGAATAATAAAAATTGCTCAGCAAAAAGTTTATGTGGTTTGTGAGCAGTAATGAAGTAAGTGGCCAAGCTAGTAAACAGTAACTGGCAAAAATATTTATTTATTTATTTACAGGATTTCTATGCCGTCTTTCTCAGCCCGACGGTGACTCAAGGCGGTTTACCAACTGGCAACAATTTGACGCCACGATAGTCATAAAACACTATTTAAAACATTTAGCACACATTATAAAAACCATTTAAAATCATTAAAAACATATAAGCACCAGTGACTTCCTGTTAACTCATTTTTCAAAAGCATTGTCTAAGCCGTTCACCATTTCTGGTTCCATATCCATCCATTACGCTGCGTTTCCAAAGGCTTGTTCAAAGAGCCAGGTTTTTACAATTTTTTGGAATGTCAGTAGGGAGGGGGCCGATCTAATATCCCCAGGGAGGGAGTTCCATAGCCGAGGGGCCACCACTGAGAAGGCCCTGTCGCTCATCCCCGCCAGGTCCACCTGAGACAAAGACGGGATCGAGAGCAAGGCCTCCCTAGAAGATGTTAAGTTCCTAGCTGGCTCATAAGGAGAGATACGTTTGGACAGGTATAAAACACATGGACATTGTTTACAAGAGAGAACTCTTGTATCTCTTTTGGGGTTCCTCAACATGCTGTGAGGAGATAGCTTATAACAAAGGGCAAGATAAAGTAGATTTTAATACAAAACTAGTTTATTCCAGATGTAGAGTTCCATGCTCTTTGCACTGAACGTGTTGGCAACAAGATGCCCAAAAAAATTCAGTATAAGGAAACATAAACTAGTGCATATTTAGGATATAAAACTCCTAGTCACATATACATGGTGAAATATGAAAAGGTTGCGACTACAATGAGTTTTTCAAACTCTGAGCAGATAACTCTATTTTAAAAAAATGCAAAGTTATCTGTTGGAATAGTAGTTTAAAAAATACAAGTTTCATATTAAGGATTATTAGATAAAGGACTGAAAAGAAAAACCCCAGTATCAGTAACACACTTATACAAATGTAAACTGCTGCCACATTTGTAATTCTGCATTCATCTTCTATCTCATGGCCACCTTCCACGAGAAAAGAATAAAGCTTTAATTTTAGAAAGTAATTAATGGATAGTATGGCAGAGCTTTATAAAAACATGAGTAGTGTCTGTGGAAGGCGTGGATAGATTCCCACCAGTTATCTCTCACAAGAGTGTAAGCTTTCCCCTCAAATAAACCAACTGGCAGAAGATCCAGGACAGACTAAATTAACCACTACACATCAAATCACCAACACATCATTTACAGAGCTGGCTTTCACAACATGTGGCAATGACCACTGGTCTAGAAGGCTTTAAGAATATTTGACAAATGCACCCTGTGTCTACCAGTGGCTAAGGAGAGCTTTTTAAGAGAGTGTGTAATACAGGTTTCTAAGGGCACACAGCCCTATATCCCAGAATATCTAGGCAGAAGATCCCACAATATCTGCTTTGAACTAAGTTATCCGAGTCCACACGCAGGGCCCTTTCACACAGCCTTATATCCCAGAATATCAAGGCAGAAAATCCCACAATATCTATTTTGAACTGGGTTATCAACACTGGGATAATGTGGGATTTTCTGCCTTGATATTCTGGGTTATATGGCTGTGTGGAAGGGCCCTTAGTAGTAAGCAGGAGGAATATGGGGGATGAGACTTTCCTATTGGGAGCCAGTGTTGTATACGGTAGTAGTTTGAGTGTTGGACTACAACTCTGGAAACTAGGGTTTGAATCCCTGCTTGGCAATGGAAACACACCAAAAGACTTTGGGCAAACCATACACTCTCAGGGCTCTTCCGCACAGCCATTTAACCCAGAACATCAAGGCAGAAATTCCACAGTATCTGCTTTGAACTGGGTTATTTGTGTCCATACTGCCATATATTCCAGTTCAAAGTAGATAATGTGGTTTTTTGTGGAAGGGGCCTCAGCTTCAGATGAAGGCAAGGGCAACCCCCCCCCCCCGCCCCCAAACAATTTGTGCCAAGAAAACCCATGATAGGACATTGGAAGCAAATTGAAAGCACACAACCACAATTTCCACCATGGTTTGCTTAAGGACATTTCAGCTAGTCATGGAAATATAATCTCTAACACATTATTTTTTGATCTGATTCACCTGAGTTATTCACATGAGCATGATTTTTTTTTGCACAGAACTAAAGATATGCAGTGGTTTCATTTTTTAATTATTTATTTGCGGTATTTGTATACTGCCCTTCTCAACCCTGAAGGGGACTCGGGGCAGTTCACAGTGTTGGCAACAATTCAATGCCATAGATAAAAACAGTATAAAACATCAAAATTGACCCTCCCCTGATAAGACATTAAACATTATTAAACACATCACATAAAATAACATCACATATAACACAAAGACATAGTCGTTGTCCGTAAACAGTCCTGGATCATTGCACTTTCAACTTTAACTTTAAATGTTCCCATGATAGGCCAAATGCTTGGTTCCACAGCCAGGTCTTTAGCTATCTCCTAAAGGTCAGGAGGGAGGGGGCTGACTACCATGGGGCCACCACCAAGAAGGCCCTGTCCCTCGTCCCCATCAGTTGGACCTGTGAGGTCGGTTGGGCCAAGATCAGGACCTGGCCAGGAAGATCTTAATCTACAAGCAAGGTCGTAGAGGGAGATATTTTTGGACAAGTAAGTTGCACTGAAGCCATTTAAAGCTTTATAGGCGAAAGCCAGCACTCTGAATTGTGCTCGGTATCTAATAGGCAGCCAATGATTAACAATAACTACCAATGACTAAGGTTTATGATTACAATTATTAAGAACCTTAGTTATAGTTCAGCCTGTTTTGTTCCAAACCAGTGCCACTAAAGTCAATGAAAAAGTCTGGGCCTGAGAAGTGAGGTGCTTTCCAGGTGCTCATGCATGCCGAATTCAACATATGTTCTACATTTGGGTCACTGACTTCTTAATGCAGACAGTTAAGAAAACATAAGCAGTGTATGCTATAGAAATGGAGCACCCCCCCCCCCCTCACACACACACACATTTTGGTCCTGGGTAAGCATCTGTCTTTTCCCTATTTAAAATAACACAGTTCTACACTTCCTCACTCACCCAACAGACAACTGATCACACGGTAGCTTTGTTTGTACCAGTGTAAGCAACTAGTACAAAGTTGCTTAAACTGGAAGGAAACACAAAAGTTTTGCCTATTCTGACTGGTCAGAAGTCGCTTATCCATTTTTCCATAGAACGGAGAGTTCTTGCCACTTGCAAACATGTGAAAAACACTAACAACCCTCTGCTGCTTATTGCAACTGACAAAGAGTAGTAATAAAATTGGTAAAATACAGCTTTCTGTTGTGGATAGCTGAGAGTCTAAAATGAAATGACAAAAGGAAATATACATATTATTATTATTTTTAGATACACAACAAAATTAGTACACAGCAAACAAGATCACTATGCTGGCTTTTGTATTTGATCACATGTCGGACACTTCCCAAGTGTCTAGGACTGTGCGATGTATTGGCAAATAATGTGTGCAGATGCAAGCAGGGTGGCCTTTTGCAGCTGACAGGTGGTGATTTGGTCGGCGCCGATTGTGTTTAAGTGCAGGCCAAGGTCTTTAGGCACTGCACCCAGTGCCTACATTATTAATAACATTTATTATCATTGCTATTATTATTAAATACAGTACGACCACTGTATATGACAATTTACAGAAATAATGCTAAAAACCGCTTTGAAGAATGACCCAGGCCCCTTCTACACTTCCATATAATCCATATTACAAAATTAGATACTCCACATCATCTGCTTTGAACTGGCTTATATGAGGCCCCTTCCATGCAGACCTATAACCCAGAATATCAAGGCAGAAAATCCCACAGTATCTGCTTTGAACTGGGTTATCTGAGTCCATATTCAGATAATGTGGGATTTTCTGCTTTGATATTCTGGGATAGAGGGCTGTGTGGAAGGGCCCCGAGTTTACACGGCTATATAATCCAGTTCGAAGCAGATAATCTAGATTTTATATGACAGTTTAAAAGGGGCCACTAAAAATAAAAGGATGAAACAACAATGCCCTGCTCTTATTACGTATTACAAGTTGAGCATCCTTTATCTGGAATCCCAAAATCAGAAATACTCCAAAGATCAAAATTATCCACATGGGTTAAACTCAAGGTGGTGACTCAGGGCCCTTCCAGACTGGCCCTATATTATATTGTGTGTGTGTGTGTGTGTGTATATATACATACACACACACACACACACACACACACACACACACAGCAGGATCTGATCCCAGGTTTTCTGGCAGTGCGGACTCATATAATCCAGTTTAAAGCAGAAAACCCGGGACCGGTTTCTGGGATATATATATAGGGTCTGTCTGGAAGGGTTATCTGATCACTCAGTGTGTACACCAACTTTTATCCCATGCACACAATGGGATAAAAGAATAGAATAACCCCCCAAAAGTGTATATAAAGCATGGGGAAACTTTGGCCCTCCAGGTGCTTTGGGCTTCAACTCCCACCATTCCTAACAGCCTACTACAGCTCCCAGAAGCCCCCAGCCTGCATTCGCAGGCTGGGGGCTTCTGGGAGCTGTAGTAGGCTGTTAGGAATGGTGGGAGTTGAAGCCCAAAGCACCTGGAGGGCCAAAGTTTCCCCATGTCCGGTGTATATGAAACATAAAGGCACCTCATGTTTAGCCTTGGGTCCCATCTCCTAGACTGTTTACCTATAGGGGTTCCAAACCCCAATTTGGGATGAGGGACACTCAATGAGCCCCAATTCCTCCTGCAGGAGGAGGAGGAGAGGAAGGCTCACCTTGCAAGAGGAGGAGGAGGGCGAGGGACAGGTAGCTCCCTAGGAGGAGGAGGCACGGGCAGGAGGACATGTCTCCAGTGGCAGCCTCTTCACTTTCCCCCTGGCCTTCCTCCTGGGATTCTCCACGCTTCCCTTCTTGTCCTTCTTCTCTTGAAGCTTTGAAAACCCAAGGAATAATCCACACGCAGCAAAACCCAAATCTCTCCACAACCAATGCTGATGTTGGGCTCTCTCCTTCCTCTGGAGGGAAAAGGCGGCTGCTTTCCTTCCTTCCTTCCTTCCTTCCTTCCTTCCACTTTGCTCAGGCAGAAGCCAAGGCGAAGGCAGGGCTCCCCATCCCGACGCCCCAAAGCAGTGCTCTCCCCTTCTCTCCCCCTCGGATGCAGCCTGCCTTCTCCTCCTGGCTGCTCTTCTGGAGAGGAGAGAGGCGGCAAAGGCAACTCCCCTTCAGATTTCCCCTTCGAGGCGGTGGAAGCGGAGGCGGGGCCGGAGAAACCGGACACCCTTTGACTTGAAAGGCCACTGACTACAAAGGAAGGCCTCGCCAGCAGGGAAGGGGGGCTGGCTTCCCACCCAAAGCAGTCCTCTCAGCCTCCCTCAGAGAAGGGCTCTCAGCCTCCCTTCTCAGCAAGCCTCAGTCGCAAGCTTGTAGCCAAGGAGTCTCAAATCTCTCTCTCTACTAGCTTGGGGACCCGGCGGTGCCCGCGTTATTTGAGGAAGACATTGTGTGCCATAGTTCGTCATCGGTGTGGGCCACTGTGCTCTAAGGAAGTGAATTGAAGTACTGCAAGTCCCATCATCCATGGTCCATCCTCCCTCAAACTGCACCAGGATGTAGGGTGCACCTGGGAGGGGGGGTCTATGTGCCAAGTTTGGTCTTGTTCTGTCATTGTTGGGGGCCTAGTCAGGAAAATCAAGTTGAGGAAGCCTAACAATATCCCATGAGCTGAGGCCTAGTCAGGCAAATCAAAGTTAAGCAGGGCCAGCCAGGATTTTGATTCGGGGGGCTGAGACTGGGTGGAAGAGGGTCTACCCTAGCAAACCTTTTGTATTGTTATCCCAATAACCCCATTAATATGGGATATAAAGAGCATGGTGATCAGATCATGATATGAATAAATATAACAGTTTAAATACTGTACCAGTAAGGCCTTTTCGCGGACCACCCTGAGAATTTCGGGAGGGGGGCTGAAGCCCCCTTAGCCCCCCCTGGCTACATGCCTGAAGTTAAGGAAGCCTTGCTGTCAATTTTGGGCCTGGTCTGTGATGTATAGGAGCTACAGTGCTGTTTGGGGAGTGAATGAGGTGAAGGTACTGCAAATCCCATCATTCGTGGCCCAGCCCGCCCTAAACCACACCAGGTTGTGAAGTGGGCCATTGGGCCCCTGTTTGCCAAGTTTGGTCCTGATCCGTCATTGCTGTGGGCCGCAGTGGCTGACTGCCTGAGGTCTTTCATTTTCCCTCTATAAGGGCTGCAGTGTTGTTTGGGAAGTGAATGAGGTGAAGGTACTGCAAATCCCATCATTCGTGGCCCATTCTGCGCTAAATTATACCAGGTTGTGAAGTGGGCCATTGGGCCCCTGTTTGGCAAGTTTGGTCCTGATCCGTCATTGCTGTGGGCCACAGTGGCTGACTGCCTGAGGCCTTTCATTTTCCCTCTATGTATAAGGGCTGCAGTGTTGTTTGGGAAGTGAATGAGGTGAAGGTACTGCAAATCCCATCATTCGTGGCCCAGCCTGCCCTAAACCACACCAGGTTGTGAAGTGGGCCATTGGCCCCCTGTTTGCCAAGTTTGATCCTGATCCGTCATTGCTGTGGGCCGCAGTGGCTGACTGCCTGAGGCCTTTCATTTTCCCTCTATGTATAAGGGCTGCAGTGTTGTTTGGGAAGTGAATGAGGTGAAGGTACTGCAAATCCCATCATTCGTGGCCCATTCTGCGCTAAATCACACCAGGTTGTGAAGTGGGCCATTGGGCCCCTGTTTGGCAAGTTTGGTCCTGATCCGTCATTGCTGTGGGCCGCAGTGGCTGACTGCCTGAGGCCTTCCATTTTCCCTCTATGTATAAGGGCTGCAGTGTTGTTTGGGAAGTGAATGAGGTGAAGGTACTGCAAATCCCATCATTCGTGGCCCATTCTGCGCTAAATCACACCAGGTTGTGAAGTGGGCCATTGGGCCCCTGTTTGGCAAGTTTGGTCCTGATCTGTCATTGCTGTGGGTCCGCAGTGGCTGACTGCCTGAGGCCTTCCATTTTCCCTCTATGTATAGGGGCTGCAGTGTTGAAGGTACTGTTCCATTTCCAACAGAAAAAGCTGTCAGCTGGCTAACTTCAACTCCAGCTATTTCTGTCTGCCTCAGGCCCTTTCCTTTCCTCTCTGTGCTGTGTTGGAATGTTGGGAGGCTGGCCAGTCACAGCCATTTATGCAAATAATCCCGCAGTGTCAGCCAATCGAAACGCCGCCACATATTCCTCCCACCGCTCAGCCGCAAACACTGACTTTTATTATATACATAGATAGATGTACATAGTTTGGGGGTCCTCCTGGATTCAGCACTGACATTTGATGCACAGGTGTCAGCCAGCGGTGGCTGGGAAGGCCTTTGCACAACTAAAACTCCTGCGTCAACTGCGACCATACCTCGTGAAGTCTGACTTGACCATGGTGGTCCATGCCCTTAGTTCAGTGTTTTTCAACCTTTTTTGAGCCGGGGCACATTTTTTACATTTACAAAATCCTGGGGCACACCACCAACCAAAATGTCACAAAATGACACTCTAACACAGTAATACATATAGTTAATATGTTTTTAAATGTATTTATACACTCAGTGTGAAACCTGGGCCTGTTTCGATGAATGCAACATAGATATCCTGGCAGGAATGGCAGAAAGGCACAAACTTCCCACACAAAACTCCCATAACCAAGAGAAAATGCTATAAGAGTTTGTTTGGCATTGACCTTGGGTTTTGGAGTTGTAGTTCACCTATATTCAGAGAGCACTGTGGACTGAAACAATGTTGGATCAGGACCAAACTTGGCATGAATACTCAAAATGTGAACACAGATGGAGTTTGGGGGAAATAGACCTTGACATTTGGGAGTTACAGTTTCTGGGATTTATAGTTAACACACAATCAAAGAGCACCCTGAACTCTTGCAACAATGGAATTGAACCAAATTTGGCATATTTAGCTATCATTACCAACAGAAAGTACTGAAAAGGTTTGTTTGGGAATTGACCTTGAGTTTGGAAGTTGTAGTTCACCTACACCCAGAGAGCACTGTGGACTCAAACAATGTTATGTTATGTTGTTGTTTGTTTTCTATCCAGAATCACAATGTTGGAAGGAGGTTCACCACTGTCCCTAAAACAGGCATGGGAAAACTTCGGCCCTCTGGGTGCTTTGGACTTCAATTCCCACCATTCCTAACAGGTTCCAATTTCCCACGGCACACCTGATGATCGCTCACAGCACACTAGTGTGCCACGGCACACTGGTTGGGAAACACTGCCTTGGTTACCTCTAGACTGGATTACTGCAATGCACTCTATGTGGGGCTACCCTTGAAGACGGCCCAGAAACTTTCCAGAAGCATTCTCTCCTGCTAGATCCAGGGAAGTCATGCTACCCCTCTATTCCACACCTCGAATACTGTGTCCCATTCTGGACACCACAATTGAAGGGAGATGTTGACAAGCTGGAATATGTCCAGAGGCGGGCAACTAAAATTATCAAGGGTCTGGAGGTCAAGTCCTATGAGGAGCAGCTTAAAGAGCTGGGCATATTTAGCCTTTAGAAGAGAAGGCTGATAGGAGACATGATGTATAAATATGGGAGGGAAAGGCATAGGGAGGAGGGAGCAAGTTTGTTTTCTGCTAACCTGGAGACTAGGACGCAGAACGATGGCTTCAAACTACAGGGAAGGAGATTCCACATAAACATAAGGAAGAACTTCCTGACTGTGAGAGCTGTTCAGATGCTCCTTCTCTGGAGGCTTTTAAGCAGAGGCAGGATGGCCATCAGTTGGGGTGCTTTGAATGTGATTTTCCTGCTTCTTGGAAGGGGGCTTGGACTGGATAGCCCTCGAGGTCTCTTCCAACTCAATGATTCTATGATTCTACAACACTCAAAAATGGGAATTCCAGACAATAAACAATCAGGGCCAGCTAATCACCGCCCAACAAAGAATTTCCCCAAGCAGTCAAAAGCCAAACCTTGAAACTGCTAGGCCGTTAAATGTTAATTAAGGTGGCCTATTGCTACATTCACACCGACCTCAAACAGAGAAGAGTTCTTTCTCCCACCCTGGACATTCCACACACATATAAACCCAATTTTCCTAGTTTCCAACAGGCCTCACAACCTCTGAGGATGCCTGCCATAGAGGCAGGCAAAACGTCAGGAGAGAATGCTTCTGGAACATGGCCATATAGCCTGGAAAACACACCGCAAACCAGTTGTAATACCAATGTGTGGAGATACAACATTTCTCATGAAAATCTTTCGTTTATGTTTTTGTGTGTATACACACACATGCTTTGTAAGATAAATAGCATGCATTTCCAAGATTTTCCAAGGGGGATAAACCAATGCATCACACTAACTGGCACCTTTGCAGCATAAAAATGCATGGAAGTTAGTATTGCTTATTTCACATAGACTCAAAGGTTTCTTGTTAGGTTTTTGCAACATGTCTACAGACTGCAACCGATAAACAAATGTGTCAACACAGTTTGGAAAGCTCTAGCCCAGACGAAGGGCGATTCCAGACAGCCCTTTATCCCAGGATCATTTGCATTTTAAAACGCGGATGTTCCTGGGGGCTGTCTACATCCACCCCAGAAAGCGCACGTTTTCTGGGATGGGTCCCCAGATGTTCTGCCAGGACTACTCCAGCAGAACATCTGGGGACACTCTCCCCTCCCCCAAAGCCCTCAAAGCCCTTTGAAAAGTAACAAAAACTTACCCGGCTTCCATTACAATCTTGGAGCACCTCTCCTCATGCATAGAAATGATGTGCCAGGAGAGTGTGTGAGGGGGGAAAGCGATTTTCCTCTTCCCTCAGATTAGCTCCCTTTGTCAGCTCCAGCTCTCCTTGAGGGGACATGAAAAAAGCCTCCCACAAGGATTGTAAAACATAAAAAACATCAGGGTGTCCCCTAGTTGCCAACATAGCTCACAACCTCTGAGGATGCTTGCCACAGATGCAGGTGAAATTTCAGGAGAGAATGCTTCTAGACCGTGGCCATACAACCCGAAAAACCTACAACAACCCAGTTCACATTAAAGCAGGTGAGTATGATGGAAATTCTGCGCATTGGAGCTTATGTGGATTCAGCCCTATAGGATATTCTGTTTTTCTTTCTCTTCTCTCCACTGCTAAAGAGAAAATGAAGTAACAAGAGCCCAACTTTTCCATTTTCTGTATAGCCCTACAATGCCCAAATCTCACTGCTACATCACCAGAGCTTTCCAATCATTTCATGCAACACAGTATTTCAGTCTTACAAGTAAACGGGAGGTTAAACTGACTCCTTATAAAAGAAAAAGGCACATAAATAAATACTGATATCAAAAAGTATGGAAACACAAACATCTTATAAAAGCCTTATATATATTTAAATATATTATTTATAAGATAATGACCTACATGTCCATGACTGTGGTAATTTCTGGTTACATTCGCGTGACACACCTATGCACTGCAGGCAACATACTGTTTGAAAACACTGAGTTAAACAGGGTGCACTGACAATAGTGTACTACAGAAAAATGATAAACAAGCAGAGGTAGAAAAACATTTCGCCAAACCCTTCTGAAGCAACTGTTGAGGATGGCAGCTTCAGGCTGTTTGGATATATAAACTCCAGTTCGGCTCATCCCCTCACCATAGACTCTGCTGATGTGAGATGCATTAAGCAAGAAAATGAATTGACTCTTAGTTCAGTGGCCATTTACCTCCTCAAACCACATTGCCTAGAAAGAGGGCAATTGAGTGATGGGAACATATTGAGTGGGTCTAATCGTCCTTGTCATCAGGCCCGGATTAACACCTTTTTGTGCCCTAGGCCACACTTTGGAATTACACCCCCTTTAAGCCAACCTCTACCGCAACCCCCCACATCCTTTCATCCGCTCGTCCCCCTTAGGGCCCCGCATCCAGCTCTCCCGGTGTGGCCCCACTAGGTCCGCTATAGGAGTTTCCCTCTCGGCAGGCACTATGGATGCAGGCATGGGGGGAGGAGCCTCCTTCCCGATGCCGGGGCTTGAGGCACTTGGCTCCTACCCGGTATCGGGGATTGCACATGCGTTGTAGTCAGCAGCTGTACCGATGCCGCACTTCTCCCCGATACCTGGGCTTGTCGCATTGGGCTTCTCTCCTGTACTGGGGTTTGCGCATGTGCCATAGCCGGCAGTTGCACTTCTCTCTTCAGTAAGGAGGAGTCTCCTCCTTCTGTTGGAGGAGGAATACCAGCTTTCATGGTGTTTGGACATGCACAGAGACTGCGCAATGGATTTTCCTGTACTTGCACTGAAGGAGCCAGCAAGTGGATGCTATCGGCATCGAGGGAGTTAATTGTTCCTCCTGTTGACGTCGATGCCAGTGTCGAAAGCCCCTGCGCATACGGCGTTTGCGCAACAATAGCAGAGGCAGGAGCTGATATTCAGGAAGCAGCAGGGGCAGTGCTGAAAAGGAGGACCTCTGGTATCCTTCCTTCCTCATCTCCATGCGCGTTGCGTTTTTAGTCATTTCAACATTTTTTGGGGGTTCGTGATCTGCGCCTCCCCCTCGGCTTGCACCCCTAGGCCATGGCCTAGGTTGGCCTTATGGGTAATTCTGGCCTGCTTGTCATACTGATCAGAGAGGGCAAACAAAAAAAAAGGAGGAGCAGCCACTTCCTGACTTGTTTCATACTCTCCTCCTCCAAAACGTCACATCTGAAAAAAGAAAAGCAAATCTGGTAAATGAGTCTGGGGAGGAAAGCATCAGACTAGGAGTACCTCTCCAACTTCTATTCTAGAACAGAAGAAAGAAGGAGACATTTCCCGTCTTCCTTGATTTCCTTTCTTCACAATTTATATCTTTCTTTTAACAATTAACCACTACAGAGTGTGTGTGTGTGTGTGTGTGTGTGGGGGTATTTAGTCAGATACCAATTGTACAAGTTCTTCCACTTAAAAAGATGAGAGAGGCCTGTAATTGACATAATAGGTAGACCTCAACTATGAGAGACGACATGAGAAAACACATCCAGAAAATCACATTGTCTGATTTTTAACGAATTTATTTAGGGCCTCTTTACCTATTATATTGGGGAAACTCTCCCTCCTCTCATCATGGTACATATTGCACCACAAGTAGCCACAAGCACTTGGGGATTTTCTTTGCGACATGTATTGCATTACACAAGCACATAAGCAGCTCTTATTCCAGTACAGCGAATGCATGTTGTTTCTAAAGTTTTGTCTTGTAGCTTGTACAAAGTGGCACAACTCTGCCTGATAGTTATCTCCTTACAGATCACCTGAAAAAGTGCCAAAGGAAACAGTTCAGCCCACAACATAAAACTTTATCTGTAGCCAAAAAGTGAAATACATAGAGCTATGAAATATCTCACCCTCCTAGTTTCATGATTAATTATTGGGAACACAACTCTACAGAACCTGTATTACTTAAGACCCCAGTGAAACATTAACATAGCAGCTTGATAGAAATAATCCTTCAAAAAGTTCAAAATAGACCCACCTAATTTACCAAAATTAACTCCACATGTAAAATACTATTCTATCACACTCAATTGAATTGGATTCCACAGATATCTAGTGCCATTGTAGTATAGAACCATAGCTGTAGTATATTTGCATTAGGTTCTTTGGAGTAAAGATTTGCTTGTACTTTTTTAAAGATCATATTGAAAATATGAATATCAACATTCATTTCTCTCCTCAGTATGTCTCCTTCCATAGGTGATGTCCCAAACAAGCATCGCTCTCTTGGCGCTGTCCTTCTGCCTAACCCACATGCCCAATGTGCCCTGTCAGTGATCTGCAGTCCCAACCGTGCACCTACTATGCTCTGCCATTTCACTTATTAGGCATGGCAACATTAGTACCTATGTTCTTAAATATACTTCCTTTATGCTCTTCTTTCTGTAGGAATTGACTTCAAAAGCGATAGTCAAAGCAATTAAGAATGACCCTACACTTTACTAGTGGACACTATCAGCCAGAAACCTAAATCAAGGGAAGGAAACATTGCACTTTCCAGTTCCTGTCCCCCAGTTGTCTCTTTTGTTACAGAAAGAACAAATTTCACATCTTTAAGAAATGGTTCTTAAATTTCTTGACGGAGGCTTTAATGGCTGTAATCACTGGATTGTTGTGAGTTTTCCGGGTTGTATGACTATGTCGTTCAAGATGTCCTTGTAACTGAGCCCATAGGTACCAGTGACCACAACACAATAACCTTCAACTTAAGTTTGGATAGCAAACTGTCAGTGAAAACTAACACAGAGACCTTAAATTTTCACAAAGGGAATTTCACCAAAATGAGAAAAATAGTAAAGAACAAACTAAAAGGAACAGTAAATAAAATCAAATCCCTCCAGAATGCTTGGAAACTGTTTAAAAATACTTTAAAACAAGCCGAACTAAAATGCATTCCTAAAATAAGAAAGAGGCCGGGAAAGTCCAAGAGGACATCAGTATGGCTTACAAATGAAGTAAAAGATGTGATTGGAAAGAAGAAAAACTCATTTAAGAAATGGAAGGCTCTTCCTACTGAGGAGAACAGAAAGGAACACAAGCTCTGGCAAACTAAATGCAAAGCAACCGTCAGGAAAGCCAAGAGAGATTTTGAGGCACATATAGCTAAGAATATTTTAAAAAATAGCAAAAACTTCTTTAAGTACATCAGAAGTAGAAACCCAACTAGAAAAGCAGTTGGGCCACTTGACGAAAATGGTAAGAAAGGGACAATAAGTGAAGACAAGGAGATTGCTGAGCGGCTAAACAACTTCTTTGCCTCCGTTTTCACACAGGAGGACAGACAACATATGCCTGCAGCTGAGTCAGTTTTTCAGGGAGGGAATTAAATGAATTAAACCAGATAGAGATAAACAAGGAAGATGTTCTCACATGCCTTACTAAACTAAATGTCAATAAATCACCAGGGCCAGATGGCATCCACCCCAGAGTTCTTAAGGAACTCAAGTGTGAAATTGCTGAAATTCTGGCCAAAATATATAACCTTTCTCTAAGATCAGGCACTGTACCCGAGGACTGGAGGGAGGCAAATGTAACTCCGATCTTCAAGAAAGGATCCAGGGGTGATCCAGGAAATTATAGGCCAGTTAGTCTAACCTCAGTTCCAGGCAAAGTGATGGAAACCATTATTAAAGAAAAAATTACTAAGCACATAGAAGAACAGGCATTGCTGAAGGAAAATCAACATGGTTTCTGCAAAGGCAAATCATGTCTTACTAACTTGATAGAATTCTTTGAGGGTGTAAATAAACACATAGATAAAGGGGACCCAGTCGATATTGTTTACCTTGACTTTCAAAAGGCTTTTGACAAAGTCCCTCACCAAAGGCTCCTAAATAAGCTCTTCAGCCATGGAATCAGAGGACAGGTCTTGTCCTGGATTGGAACCTGGCTAAACTGTAGGAAACAAAGGGTGGTAATAAACGGACATTTCTCTGGATGGAAAGAGGTGAGAAGTGGCGTACCCCAAGGTTCAGTTTTGGGTCCGTTACTTTTTAATTTATTCATTAATGACCTGGATGTAGGAGTGAATTCTGAGGTAGCAAAGTTTGCAGACGACACTAAATTGTTCAGGGTAGTTAAAAATGAAACTGATTGTAAAGAGCTCCAGAAAGATCTCTTGAAATTGAGTGAATGGGCAACAAAGTGGCAAATGCATTTTAACCTAAACAAGTGTAAAGTCATGCACATCGGGGCAAAGAACCCCAACTACACCTACCAATTGATGGGGTCAAAGCTTTCCGAGACAAACCAGGAAAGGGATCTTGAGGTTTTGGTGGACAGCTCAATGAAGATGTCAACCCAGTGCGCAGCAGCAGCAGCGAAAAAGCAAATTCTATGCTTGGCATGATCAGGAAGGGAATCGAAAATAGGTCGGCAAATGTTGTATTGCCTCTCTACAAATCTATGGTAAGGCCACATTTGGAGTACTGTGTACAATTCTGGTCTCCGCACCTTAAGAAGGATATAACGGAACTGGAAAAGGTACAGAAAAGGGCAACAAGAATGATCCAAGGGATGGAGCAGCTCCCTTATGAAATCAGGTTGCAACGCCTTGGTCTTTTCAGCCTTGAAAGACGGCGTTTAAGAGGTGACTTGATCGAAGTGTATAAAATCATGCATGGGATAGAAAAGGTGAATAAAGAAAAAATATTTTCTCTGTCACCCAACACTAGGACTAGGGAGCACTCCCTGAAGCTCCAAGGTAGGAAAGTTAGGAGTAATAAAGGGAAATATTTCTTCACCCAGAGGGTCATTGGGTTATGGAACTCACTTCCAGAGGAGGTTGTGACAGCGGTCAGCCTGGACAGCTTCAAGGCAGGATTAGACAGATTCATGGGCACCAAGGGAATCAGTAGTTACTGAAATGGACATCCAAGTGCCACCTCTGTGTTGATGGAGGCAGGCAGGATTTTCCCCGGGTACTGGTTGTGGGGGGTCGGGAGCAGGTGAGGGTTTTGCCCTCCTTTCTGCTAGAGATCCCTGTGTACAACTAGTGGGCCACTGTGTGACACAGAATGCTGGACTAGATGGGCTGAGGCCCGATTCAGCATGGCTCTTCTTATGTTCTTATGTTCTTATGTTCCAGAAGCATTCTCTCCTGAAGATTCACCTCCATCTATGGCAAGCACCCTCAGAGGTTGTGAGGGCTGTTGAAAACTAGGAAAATTGGGTTTATATATTTGTTGAAAGTCCAGAGTGGGTGAAAGAACTGTTGTCTGTTTGAGGCAAGTGTGAATGTTTCAATTGGCCACCTTGATTATCATTTAATGGCATAGCAGTTTCAAGGTTTGGCTTTTTACTGCTTGGGGAAATCCTTTGTTGGGCGGTGATTAGCTGGCCCTGATTGTTTCTTGTCTGGAATTCCCCTGTTTTTGAGTGTTTTGTATGTGAATTCCCAATTGTCCTAGTTTTCAACTGATCTCACAACCTCTGAGGATGCCTGTCATAGATGCAGGTGAAATGTCAGGAGAGAATGCTTCTGGAACATGGTCATACAGCCCAGAAAACTCACAACAACCCAGTTTTTAAAATAGTTTTGTTGTAATGTCTTTTTAATAAGTCCTGTTTATATGCTCTGAGTTTAAATATAGATATATGATTTTTATTGTTAGCTAATTTGAGTCTCTTTTGGGAGAGAAGAAAAAGGATATAAACACTACTACTATAACTACTACTAATAATAATAATACTGCACTTCCCGCCATTTGCTTATAACACATGAAGGCTGCGAACCTGCATTGCCAACATAACTGTAATTTTAAAACTCCATCAACATTGTTACATGTAATGGCATCACCTCAACTGTCTTTGCAGTCAGGCAGTGCCCTAACCAATGTGTTCCTAACACAGAAAATGGTGTCAGCAATCCTGTTCCCAGTCACAAGGTGCTTTGAAAACAGGCAGCTGGAGACTTCTCAGGATCCTGACACAACTGCTTGGTGCCTTGCAATCAAGAAAGCAGTGCAGATATCATTTCCAAGCCCCCAGTCCCTTGGAAGTGCTCCACTTTCAACAATGTGAAGCTTAGTTACAAAGGTAGGCTTGTTGCATCATAGTAAAGGTAAAGCTTTTCCCCTGACATTAAGTCCAGTCGTGTCTGACTCTGGGGGCTGGTGCTCATCTCCATTTCTAAGCCGAAGAGCCAGCGTTGTCTGTAGACACCTCCAAGGTCATGTGGCCAGCATGACTGCATTGAGTGCTGTTACCTTCCTGCCAGAGCAGTATCTATTGATCTACTCACATTTGCATGTTTTCGAACTGCTAGGTTGGCAGAAGCTGGGGCTAACGGCAGGAGCTCACTCCGCTCCCTGCATTCGAACCGGTGACCTCTCGGTCAGCAAGTTCAGCATCTCAGCGCTTTAACCCAGGGGTTATGATATTAAAAGTCCAGTTTATGACTGTGTAACTGAATTCTAGCCTGTATTTTGTGCATCCAAATTGTCAACAAGATAGAGGGCTTAATTCTGGTCCTTCAAAAAGAACAACTGTGTAAAAGCAGGAGTGAACAACAGTCTTTCCAAAAGACCTAAAGGTACAGAAAAATACATGGAAGGAGGCAATTTTGTAGGAATGCAGGCCACAAGGCTTTTCTCATCAGAAGGTGACTTACTGCATGTTCTGTTGGTGGCATATTCCAAAGCACCTTCAATGGCGGCTCCCATAAAATTATTGCAATAATCTAATAACGCAAAATCCAAATAAAAGCATTTGGTACTAAGATAGCTGTGAACAACAACCATTTTATTTATATCCCGTTTCTCCCACATTACCAAGACCCAAGACAGCTTACAAATGAAAACAAATACTATCAAAACACAAAAGCAACATCATTAAGTTGTCAATATCAATAAAACAATAATATTAAAACATACAATTTGAAATAATAAAAAGCAGTCCAGGAGGACAAGCTCTGGCCAACTTTTAGTTCTGAGATAGTTTATGACCAAATGACGGGCAGGGATTACCATTGCTACTGCAGTCAATCAGCTCCTGGCCAAGCCTATGTTTGGTTGCCAGAGAAATAGGATTCTTTTGCAGCCAAAATGCTGGATCCAGGCTCATTTATACAGCAACCTAGCAATGCCTGACTTTGCCAAAGTATTGCTGTCAGCCGTGGACAGAAGCCTAGTATAATACAGTAGGATTTATTTATTTATTTAATATCACATCTTCTTCCCCAAACAACTTTCAATATAAAGACAAAATACAGTTGGCCATCTACATTGAGGGTGCAGCACCCCTGTGAAAGCGAGAACTACCAATATCCTAAGACACTGCAACTATATATAACACATATAAAAAGTACAATACAATCTGTGTACCCAACTTTCATCACAAGGCAGAAGCAGGCTCTTGGTAGGGCTGGCTCCCTGTGGCCAGCAGTGGAATAGGGACAAAGCAGAGGTTGGAAAACATTTTTGGTTGGATTATAATAACCATGTGTTTTTGAAAGCAATGTTTGTGAAAGCAGGCTAGATTTTTTTTCCATTTGGGAGGCCCTATTCTTTTTTATTTTGAATTAAGTGCTCTGAGCAATTGTGGTTGATGCTTAATATGTTCTGTTTAATGACATCACCAGGAGCTGTTCTTGTTGTGGCAACCATATTTTTCACATCACTATTATGTGAAGAACTGGAAACTACAGTAGTAAATAGCTGGAAATAATAAAATAGCTTTGAAGCTTGCATAGTACAGAATTTCAACTTAATCATTGTGAAGATAAGATGTAAGAGTGCATTAAAGCAAGTTTCTTTGAAAGTGTATTGCATGAGGTAATCTCATCTCTTTTTTCAATAGAGTTACAAGCTGGGTAGATGCGGGGAATGCTGTGGATGTAGCGTACCTAGATTTCAGTAAGGCCTTCGACAAAGTCCCCCATGACCTTCTAGCAAACAAACTAGTCCAATGTGGGCTAGGCAAAACTACAGTTAGGTGGATCTGTAATTGGTTAAGCGAACGAACCCACCAATGCTTCCTCTACATCCTGGAAAGAAGTGACGAGTGGAGTGCTGCAGAGTTCCATCCTGTGCCCAATTCTGTTCAACATCACTATTAATGACTTAGATGAAGGGTTAGAAGGCATGATCATCAAGTTTACAGACGACACAAAATTTGGAGGGATAGCCAGTACTCCAGTAGACAGGAGCATAATTCAAAACAATCTTAATAAATTAGAGAGATGGGCCAAAACTAACAAAATGAAGTTCAACAGGGACAAATGAAAAGATACAGAATAGGGGACACGTGGCTCGAGAGTAATACGTGTGAAAAAGATCTTGGAGTCCTTGTGGACAACAAGTTAAACATGAGCCAAAAATGTGATGTGGTGGCAAAAAAAAAAGCCAATGGGATTTTGGCCTGCAGCAATAGGAGTCGAGTGTCTAGATCCAGGGAAATAATGCTACCCCTCTGTTATGCCTTGGTTGGACCACAACTGGAATCATACTGTGTCCAATTCTGGGCACCACAATTGAAGAGAGATATTGACAAGCTGGAATGTGTTCAGAGGGGTGCGACTAAAATGATCAAGGGTCTGAAGAATAAGCCCTGTGAGCAGTGGCTTAAAGAGCTTAGCATGTTTAGCCTGCAGAAGAAAACAGTAAGAGGAGACATGATAGCCATGTATAAATATGTGAGGAGAAGTCATAGGGAGGAGGGAGCAGGCTTGTTTTCTGCTGCCCTGGAGACTAGGACATGGAGCAATGGCTTCAAACTACAAGAAAGGAGATTCCATCTGAACATGAGGAAGAACTTCCGGACTGTGAGAGCTGTTCAGCAATGGAACTCTCTGCCTTGGAGTGTGGTGGAGGCTCCTTCTTTGGAGGCTTTTAAATAGAGACTGGATGGCCATCTGTCGGGGGTGCTTTGAATGCAATTTTTCTGCTTCTTGACAGGGGGTTGGACTGGATGGCCCATGAGGTCTCTTCCAACTCTATGATTCTCGTTAAGTCACAGGGCCATGGCACTATTGAACAGCAACAATATGGAAGTACTCATTGGTGTCATAACATTTTTTGATGTCCACCTGCTTCAAAAACAGGACTTGATATTTCAGTTTTTCTGCCCATCAATAGCTCCAATGGCTTCATCTCAGGAAAGAGGCAGACCAGTAACGGGTATCACTCATCATCCTGTTACTATTCTGGTTTCCCCTTTAGTGTGATAAAGCCCACAGGTCAACATTTTTAGTTCAATGATGTGTATAGGGCTGCAGACTAAATCTGACATTTTGAATTGGTGGACCAGAAAAGACAAATAAAAAAAGTACTTCATTCTGATACAAAAAAGGATAGTTGTTGAAATATGTTACCAATTAAAACTTTTTCCATGATTTATGCTAATAAGCAACAACACTGTAGATGTTTTTGTAGAAAAATATCTATCTGCTGATGTATGACAGATGGTAAATTGTTTCAGCTGGAAGAAAACATTAACAAACTGGGTACAATTTACTGTACCATCTAAATTATATTTTCTTTTGCATGTTTTAGGAGAAGAGACAGACTATATTCCCTTTCTGTGTTTCTTTCCCTCCCTTGGCCCATATATCTAAAAGTCAAACTCCTATGCATAAATCATAGATTGTGTCACAAGATTAGACAGCAGGGTTTTTATGAAACTAAAGCAAGCCATCTGCTTTGAAAGATCCTTTCAGAAACTTTTCTGGATGTAGTGAACATTAGATAGCCTTTTAGTATTATTTCAATTCAAGATATTGTCTTATAAGAATTAGTAAAGGGGAATATTAAAGAAATACATATGTAATAGCTGTGGGGAGTACTTAATGAGCCAAAATGGAGGCCATTAAACACTGCTGTATAAAATCCATGTTCAGCCTGGCTTTGAAAGGTTCAAATCTGTTCCATATCCAAAGGTTTCACATGTCATCTCATATGTAGGTAGGTACATGTGTTTTAGAAATAATAATAACTTTATTTTTGTATCCCACCTCCATCTCCCCAAAAGGACTCGGGGCGGCTTACATATGGCACAATGTGTCTAAAACGACGCATAAAACGAACACACCATACAATACAAGACAAAACTAATAGCATATAAAATGATAATTTTAAGATCAAAAACAGCACCAAATAACCTACGGTTATAGTTGTATCTCCTCTGCATTATGTGGACACATAGCCTGTATGATATTCAGCAGATTGATCTAGGCATGTAGGTTACCTGAGGTCCCTTCTACGCTGCCCTATATCCCAGGATCTGATCCCAGATTATCTGTTTATCCCGGATTATGTGGTAGTGGAAACTCATACAATCCAGTTCAAAGCAGATAATCTGGGATCAGATCCTGGGATATAGGGCAGTGTAGATCCAGTCTGACATTGGAAACAAAAAATATCTGCCTCTGTGTGCATGTGTGTGTGTATGCATGCTTTTAGGTTGCTTGTTGATGTGGTCCCCACATCTTGAAATGGCCCCCCATGCCAGAATTTTTGGCAGGGAGCCTTACCTACTGCTCCCGGGTCAGGAGTGACTTGACAAACTGCAAGTTGCTTCTGGTATGGCGTTGCCCGGTTGTTGTTGTTTTTAAAAAAAACGTTTTTACCATCCTTGTGGGAGGCTTCTCTCATGTCCCCGGAGCTGATAGAGGGAGCTCATCCGTGCTCTCCCGTGTTGAATTCAAACTGTCAACCTTCAAGTCAGCAATCCAGCCTTCAAGTCATCAGTCTGACCAGCACAAGAGGTTAACCCTACTGCTAACTTGTGATAATGCCTACTACTAACTTAGGGCCCTTCCAGACAGGTCCCAAAATGCAGGACCTGTAGTCCTTTTGCCTGAGGCATCCAAACAATGCCTCCGGTGAAAGAGAAGTAATTCAGGACAAAGTAAACAAATCCTGAGTTTAAGTCTAGTCTGGAAGCACCTTTGGAGTAATAAGTGCACCTAATAAATTTCTTTTCAGTACCATGTTTCTACATACGTTACATAGGCACACACACATTTTTTGTCATGTGTTTACCTCACTTAACTGGCCAACAAGCCACATTACCCCCTCCCCCCTCCCATGTGGTTGACTTATCAAACCCCATGAATTTCAAGGGGTTTCTTATGCAAGAAATACTGAGAGATGTATTTGTTGCTTCCTTCTCAAGTATAAGCTACAGCAGCTGGTATCACTGGCAGTCTCCCATCCAAGCACCAACCCTGCTTAGTTTTCACGATCAGGTAGGATTTGGTGCTTTGCGGATATTTAGACCAACATCTGAAAACAAGTGATCAATTCTGTATCAATTCTGTAATGCACTGTATCCCCCCAATGTTTTGTTGTAATCAAAGAGCTAACCCTTTCAGGCAAAAGATGGCCTTTTGGCTTTTACCTGTCCCCAAATTAGCCTGAATCCTTAGATTTATGGAGGACGTACTCCCATCATCACTACTGAACTATCAACCCAGTTGGTTTCTGTATATATAATGGGGAGAGAATGCCTTAGGCAAAACATGTCTCGGACCAGCCCTGTCACCCTGCAGATAGCTCATTCTTTTTCCTTTTTTTCCTACAGAGAAGGATTTGTGGATATAACCGATCCAGAACCCCTTTGACTGCAAACTTATACCACTTTGCTATCATAATCATGGTTCCATCTTTGAAATACATCCTGAAATTATTTCTCCGATCAAGAATTTTTTTCTGATCAGCAAGAATTACAATTAGTGTTATCATTCTTCATTTGGTAATTAACTCATGCTTGCCCAACTTAGTTATTGAATGATTGCAATAATTTTATTGAAATGCTTTCTTGAACAATATATTTCTCCTCTTAAAATAACATCAGGGTTATTCCCTCAGCACCTGTGGCATTTGCACATATATAAGAAGCCAAGAATATATTTTTTAAAAAACATCAAATGCGAAGTACAAAAACCCAACAGCCTTATCATAAAATAAATCTTTGTGCCCCTTTCGGCAAACAGCCCTATAACTGTTGGCTTACAGCTGAACATTTACTTTCTGAGCCATAAATATCCTTAAGCGTGAAGCAGCGGTCTTGCACACCCCAGAATAACTGTATATGGCTCAGTAGAGTTATTCACATTTTAAAATAAATACTAGTCTTATAAGTAGTAGATTTAGCACTATGTTTCTGGCACTTCTGGGAAATCAGTTGACATTTATACATGTATGGCGGTTTAAAACATGTGCATGGATATGGAGTATGTGTATACACATTTATGTACTTGCATGTGCACACATAAACTGCTCTTATCTTACCCTTTATCTCTTACTGTTGGGTTTTTTTTTTTGTAAAGTTAATTTTACTACAGCTCAGCTAATTACTGAGAGAGTCTTTCACCCACTTCCTTAAAAAGCCAATCCGATGATTTCAGAGGCAAATAACAAAACTACTGAAAGCAGGGACAAATCTATAAATGCTATGCTTTTCTATGACATTCATCTTTTTTATATAATTACAATTCCTAAACCAACATTTAGATGGAGGAGAGGAAGACTGAAAGTAGGATATAGTTTTACATTCCATCCCTCTTTGCCAGCTTTTACTGAAAAAAAATTCTTCATTTTAAATGAGAAATTTAGTTGTCAAAAATTGTTGCCAGAAATATTCCCCTGAAATGAATGAAACTTGTTTGGGCAGAGAACTTTGAGGACTGGAATCCATATCATCAAAGTGAATGCAAACTAGGCTTATTTTTCATATGCTTTTTATTGTGGTTAAAGTACTGTTTTAAGTTTTTAGAGGCAGCTTGTTAGTGTCCATGTGGATATAATTTGAATGTCTTTTTCTTCTTCACTCATATTTGCATTTTGACTTTTTTTAAAGACAGTGGTAAAGCATGAAAATAAACAAGAGAAGAAGGAAACCATCAAAGTCCAATTGTTTTCAGAAAAGCCAGATGGGCCATAATGAATTGCTATGTGACACTGCAGTATATTTATTTTTTTAAAGTAAAGTATAAAGAAGCAAAAACCAAATTAATAATGAATAATTATTAAGAGCAAAACAGGGATTGAATTAGAAGAATCACTGCATCAGAGACGGCCTTAATAATAAAAATGTTTTCCACTGCATTATTTGAACAAGCAATAGGAATAATTGGAATGAAAAGACAGCTATGCGTATGGGATATCATTATACAACGGGATAGGGCCGGAGACATAGCACAGTGGTAACAACAGCTGTGCTGGCAATATGAAGGTTGCATGTTTGAATCCCGGGCTGGTTTGGACACCCAGCTGTGAGCCCTGTCCACTGTTTACCCAACAGTTCGAAAACAGCTCAGCTGTGATTAGATAAAACTGGGAACCGCCAAGCGGGGAAGGATTTTTTCAAGGACTTACAATGCCTAAATAAAAAGATCGGCTGCCTGAAGGTGGAATGTGGAAAACAGAGGCTATCCGTCATGAGGATGAAGCAACAGCACCCCCTTGTGACGTAATGACGCAATCACACCCTGTGACGCAATCACACCCTGTGACGCACCCTGTGATGCAGCCTGAAGAAAATCCTTCTAAAAAATTGTACTTGTCATATGTTGTATGTTGTATGTAATTGTATGTGGAACCAGCAGGGACTGTCTGCCATATGTGTGATGTAATCCGCTCTGAGTTCCCTTCGGGGTGAGAAGAGCCGAATATAAATAAAGTGTATTATTATTATTATTATCTTGTAGCACTTTAGAGAATCACAGAAAGTTGGTGACATAAATTTTTTAGGTTAAGAAAGTAGATTTAGGGTTATGTACATTGTAAATTTTAGCCTGGTGTAAATATTCCCTGAAGCCTCCCTGGATCTAGCATGTTTGTGCCAAATCTAAAGTAGGTCTGCTGTTTACATGGCCCAGGAGTTCAGCCACTCTTGGGTGGTGCACACTGTACCTCCTCCATGTTGCAATCACGGTGGCCACTCCTCCAGATCTCTTGATTATTGTGGGTGTCTCTGCTGAAACCAGAACTGGATGCCCACATAATCAGGAAGAAGAAAATAGGCAACCCTTCCTTTTTTTTTCTGGAGGGCTCTTATGGAGCTTCATGAGATTGAGGGCAACACAGCCAAGATCCAGCCCTTTTCCAAAGGGGTGATGGCACTAAAGTCATATCTGGGCAGCAGATGGGACTAAATCATGCCTGATCCAGCTGTGCAGATTGCCCCAAAGCCCTGGAATGTCCCAGAGTTTCCAGCAAATGCTAGAGTACCCTCTGGCTTTGCCTGAAATGGAGAAAGTCAATTTAAAGCTAAAATCTCTGACATATCAGAAATTACTCTGCAACCAACCTTCTATTCATGGTGAGCTAGATTTTGGCTTGTGTTGAAAACCCCTTGTCTTCACACGTCCCTAGACCCTGTGGTGTTTCGCTGGTAGTTACCATGGTGCCCCACCTCATGGTGCCCACGCACCCTCCCTCCTTCCCCCATCAGACAGGGACAATGAGACAAGGCATGTTGGTGCCCTGTCCCTAACAGATGGAGCAAAGGGTGGTGACACGTGTTGCCCTTTCCCCCATCACATGGGTAGAAAGGGCCCAAAAATGCAAGTAGCTGTATTGGGGCTAATCAAAAAACACTTGCCTCTCAGTAGAAAGAAAGCATTTTACAATGCTACCTCAGCACTTGGAGGGTAAATGGGGCAGGACCGACTGAGTGTCATATGATGGCGTTTGGCAGCCCCTGTCTCCAAAATGCTGCAAAGGGACAATTTTCTCCAGTTTGGTGAGGTCCTAAAATGCTGAAAGGCCCTCTCTCATACTATCATTTTCAGATTCCATTTGCCCTAATGGTTTTGTGAGTGTGGATTACCGTAATTTTATGTCTTTTATTTCATTACTAGCTTGGGGACCCGGCCCTACCCGGGTTATTTGTGAAGCGCAGCAGGATGTAGAGTGGGTCATGGGGGCTCTGTGTGCCAAGTTTGGTCTTGATCCATCATTATTGGGAGTTGCAGTGGTATCATGAAATTACTGAAGGTAGTGCAAGTCCCATCATATCTGTCCCCCCCCCAAGTGTAGTAGGATGTAGATTGGGTCATGGGGGCTCTGTGTGCTAAGTTTGGTCTGTATTGGTGAATGGATGAGGGATGCATTCTTTTTCGGAAGTGAGTGAAGGTACTTCAAGTCCCATCATCCATGGTCCATCTCACAGTAAACTGCACCAGGCTGTAGAGTGGGTCATGAGGGCTCTGTGTGCCAGATTTGGTGTTGATCAGTCATTGGATTAGGTTTGTAGCAGGATTGGGAAGTGAGGGAAGGTACTGCAAGTCCCATCATCCATGTTCTCTCCCCCTCCAAACTTCAGTAGGATGTAGAGTGGGTCACTGGGGCTCTGTGTGCCAAGTGTGGACTTTCTCGGTGTTTTTTGGGGGCCACAGTGGTCTGTGGGAACAGAGGGGTGTGAAAATACTACAAAATCCATCATCCATTGTCAGTCCTCCCCCGAACCACACCAGGACGTGAAGGCAGTCATGGGGGTTATGTGTGCCAAGTTTGGTCTCAATCGGTAATTGGATGAGGGTTGCAGCGGACTTGGGAAGTGAGTAGAGGCACTTCAAGTCCCATCATCCATGGTCCACCCATCCTCCGAACTGCACCAGGACGTAGAGTGGGTCATGGGGGCTGTGTGCTGAGTGTGGTCTGTATTGGTCCTTTTTGGTGGCCTCAGTGGTCTGTGGGAACCAAAGTGTTGGAAAGTACTACAAATCCCATAATCCGTGGGTCATGTCCCCCGACCCGCGCCAGGACGTAAAGGGGGTTAGGGGGGTTATGTGTGCCAAGTTTGGTTCAGGTCCATCACCCGCGCTGGTCGCTGTGGCCTGTGAAAGTGGCTGCCACATATCCTCCCTGGCCTGTGAAAGTGGCTGCCACATATCCGCCCTGGCCTGTGAAAGTGGCTGCCACATATCCGCCCTGGCCTGTGAAAGTGGCTGCCACATATCCGCCCTGGCCTGTGAAAGTGGCTGCCACATATCCGCCCTGGCCTGTGAAAGTGGCTGCTTCCGCCCTTCTGCCCTCCCGCCCTCCGCATACACACATACAAACATTCCGTTTTATAAAGGTATACAGATTAATAGTGTGCGATGTTCTGGATGCACTTTACAATAAAAAAATATGGTTGTGTAGTGGAAATACTGTGTGGCTCTGATAATTTCCTTTTTCAAGTTTCCATGAATGCACTTCATGAATTTGGTCAGGGATTGATCAGAATAAGAACAAATACGTTGATGGGGTTGAGTACAAAGGTTCAATCCAGTAACCAAAGAAAAGCATTTCTTTTATCTCTTCTGTCATTTTCTTGCCCATACATTCAAAAAGGCCAGAAGCAGCAGAGAGACTAAAAAGAGTGGTGCTTCTTTCAGGTGCCTGTAGGACAGGGGTGCTTATTAGGTAGATCGCGATCTACTGGTAGATCACGTAGGGTGTCCTGGTAGATCGCAGGCAGGGTGGGAGGAAGGCTCAGTCCCGCCCCGCAGGCTCCCGCCGCCGCCCAAGTGCTGCTGGCCCTGGGTTATCGAGGTCCTTTCCACACAGTTGAATAAAATGCCATGTTATCTGCTTTGAATCAGATTATATGGCAGTGTGCACTCAGAAAACCAAGTTCAAAGCAGATATTGTGTTATTTGTTTCACATTTTGTAGTGGGTAGGTAGATCATTTTGACTTGGTTGTTTTATAAGTAGCTCGCATGCTGAAAAAGTGTGAGCACCCCTGCTGTAGAATAAACAAAGATCTTGCCTTTCACCACATGGTTTCTTTTTTGATAAGACCCAAGCTTTTGGGGTGAATTTTCAAACTGAAACTTCTAAACTCCAGATAATTTAACTATGATTAGAGGAAGTTTATGGTTTGAAGTTTTTTTCATGTTACAGAGTTACTTTTTAAAAGAATGAACATGAATATGCTGACATTTTGAAGCTTTTCAAAGCTGAGCGGTGATGCAATGATCATCAGGGATCTAGGGTGTTATTATAATTAGTCCCACTGAGATTTTAGAAGACAGGAATATAATTTTTGCAAAATTTTGATTTTTGGGGGTTCTGAGAAAAGGTTAACCACACGATATATAGCTATGCTGCACTGATCTAAAGCTCAGTAAATACCTCAATTTTGGGTAGTGAATCATTTAAGAAGACATAAACAATACACATTTATTTGGCCTGAATAGAATGGAAAATTTGTCAACAAAAATGCATTTGTTCTGCTTGAACAAAGCAGTGGGTGGAATCTATTTCACATTAGTTTTATTTATGACCCACTGAATGCATGGGATTTTTTTTACTGATGACTAATTGTTGACAATGATTTCCATGGGATCCAAGTGAGACTGCATTTGCTCTGCACAAAATCTACAATGCCTGCAAGTTCTGGATTGAATCCATCCCATCTTTTACCAAAGTTTTCCTTAGAGGCTCCCCATAGGAGTTCAGCCATGATCTTTCATAGCCATTTTCATAAGTAATTTTTTTTAAGCCCATCTTCTTAAGAGTAACTTTCCAAAGCCTGCTTCAAACCATAGTTTATGGACAATTTAGGATTCAAATGAAATATTAAAATGGGATTAATTGAAAACAGAAATGGAAGCATTTGAACTTACTCTGTGACACAGCTCAAGAGAAAAGAGGGAAGAAGGGATGTGATTAATCTAATAATCCTTCAGCTCTTCACAGCCACACTCAAGGAGGAAATGGGGAATCTACAACTTTTTTTTTACATCAAAAGAAGTCCAGTTATATTAGATTCAGTGGTTGCTCTATTGGCCATTCAGCTCAGAGCAGATCTAAAATATTTTGACTCAGTAGAATTGACATTGGTATATGAAATGTGTCAACATTACTTAGTTGTTAACTGTTATCATCAGACTTCAGATCTGTTCTGTCACAAACATTAGTAAAAAAAGTAAAGTGACACACGTTTTAAACATGCTATGACATAGGCCTATCTAACACAGGCCCGTCTAAGTTAATAGCTTTATAAAAGAATTGGATCCATAACAATTTATTCTAACCTACTAGAAACCTAGGTTGTAGTGTCATCAGTTTGTAGGGTTCTTCCAGAGAGGTCCTATATCCCAGACTGTGATCCCAGCGTTTTTTTTACTTTAAACTGGATTATATGAGTCTTTACTGCCAGATAATTTGGGATAAACAGAAAACCGGGGAACAGATCCTGAGATATGGGGCCTCTCTGGAAGGACCCGTAGTTTCAAGATGTTGTAATTACACAGTTGGCTTTTCATTATCCATGGATTCCACTATCCACAGCTTGAACATTCTCCTAAAAATACAAAAAGCAAACCTTGACCTCATAACCTCTGAGGATGCCTGTCAGGAGAGAATGTTTCTGGAACATGGCCATACAGTCCGGACAACTCACAGCAACCCATGAATCTGACCATGAAAGCTTTCGACAACACAAATCTTGATTTTGCTTTTTTAAATATAAAAGACACCATTTTACTATACATTTGTATATGACATTTGAATATCCATGAATTGGTATCGAAGGAGGGGTCCTGGAACCAAGCCCCAGCAGACGCCAAGGGCCCATTGTACTTGCTTTTGCTAATCCTAGTTCACTTTTTTTTAAGACCAAAAACAAAGCTATATTCACTGTGGCTGCATTTAGGAATATTCCTTTGGAACTATTTAGATGGTTTTTTAAAAATTGATTTTGTGTTTCAGATGGCTGCTTTTGAAGTTTTAAGATTTAAGTTAAAAATGTTTTTGAGCCGTTCTACATTGTAGTGTTGATTCCACTTTAGCTGGTATGGCTGTATACCATAAAATCCTGGATTTAATGGTTTGGTGAGACACTAAAGCTCCCCAACTGAGAATTCTAAGTCTGTCCGTCCCCATGGATCCAGATTAGTGAAAAGTGGAATCATAATACTGTAATAGCATGGTGTTAAGGGGGTATTGGTTTTGTTTTCTGTTTACTGTGGTTTCTTTACATTTGAGGAATATTTATTTTTATTATGAAAGCTAATGTTTTAAATGCTCAATGAGAAAGATACAAACACTAAATTGATTGACTGATTAAACTGGAACCGGAGTGGAGACAGCTGCTATAATAGGATGTAATAAACATAACAGGATACACTTATCCAAAATAAGCTCCTTCTCATGTACTAAACATAGAAATTCTTTACTGTTGAAGAGAACATTTAAAGAACTGTTCTGTTAGTGTCGATTTTAGAAGTATATACAATAATATAAGAACAGCTCCCAAAGTTGCTGCTAATGCTTTTTTTGTAAGATAATGATTCTTAAAACTGAAGGAGGTGATATATTACTATTCTATTGAGACTTTGTAAATATTATGGATTTTATGCAAAACTTTGAAAACTACAGCTGCCATAATTCCCTATGCTGGCTGGAAATGTTGAAAGATATTGTCCAAAACGTAACTTTTCTGATTGTGAACACAAATGAATATTTAACATAGGCTTATATGATATATGGACTTGAACTGAGAGTTATCTGATTTATTTACTATTCCTTAGGGCTGTCTTGTTGGTGCTTAGAATTATCCTGTTTTGAATGGGTATTGCAGTACTTGGAGATGTGTGTAGGGGTGCGTACCTTGCTTTTAAAAATACTTTCCTTAGATAGAAGATAAACATTTGATGGTGCTTTTCTTGCATGGCAGGGAGTTGGACAGGATGGTCCATACGGTCTCTTCCAACTAGGATTCTATTATTTGAAATGTGTATTCCTTCAATGTTTTGCATTATTGTTGTGTGCCTTCAAGTTAGTTTCCGACTTATGATGACCATAAGGTGAGCCTGTCATGAGGTTTTCTTGGCACGATTTGTTCAGAAGTGTTTTCTCTTTGCTTTCTTGCATGGTTGAGAGGGTGTGACTTGCTCAAGGTCACTAAGTGGGGTTCTTCTATGGCTGGGCAGATATTTGAACCATGGTCTCCAGAGTCATAGTCCAGGTTTGCTCTTATCATTTTGCAGGTAGGTAAGAAGAAAGCAATGGCAAACCTCTTTTGAACAACTTATGTCAAGAAAAAACTGTGATAGAGTTTCCATAGATGAGAAATGACATGCTGGCATAGGTACTATCTCTATACACCTTCGCTAGTTAGTACTGACTACTTCCAACCAGGGAAGAACTGCCAGAATGACGTATTTTCTTATTCCGTTTGACATTTGTACTGTGTTGAAAATGCAAGAACTCAATCTGTAAATTAAAACCAGTTTTATTAGCAAACTTCATTAGCTCTTTTATATCTTAAAAGCACAGCACAGCTTTAAAAGGCCAACAAAAATACTTTTAATACTGTGCTTGCCTTTGTCTTTTGACATGCTTTTCCTCTACTGTCTCTCATTTTATTGTTGCTCTGCTTTGCGCTGGGTCGGTGTAACTTGTCACAGATGTAGACTTCAGCTTGCATGCTTGGAAAGTGAATCAGTGGCAACATCTGTTCCCCCCAGAGGCATGGGTGCATCAGTCACAAACCACCCACATAGTTTCCCCCACCTATGAACATTGGTATTTCCTGATCAGAGAAGCATATTCATTAATAGATGGAAATAATAAAGTTGCTAGAAAGATTGGATTTGATATTATTGTTTCACGCACCAGAGTTTAAGAAATTATATAACATTAGAACTGTCTTGCACGCATGAGTATTCTGACATGTGTGTAGAACTGATGTCTGTGGTGATGTCAGTTTTGGAACCCAGAATACTGCTTCCAAATGACAAATGACTCAAATGCGAGAGTTTGCAAATGGAGTTCTGAATTCCATTTTTGATTAAAGAAAGAAGACCTGCCCTTCCCACTCTCGCTCATACATACCAGTTTGGGTGAGAGCTATCACGTGGGAGGAGGTCTAACCTTTTGCCTACATGCAGATTCCTATATTTAAATCATCCCCAAAGCTGCTATAGCTTGAGTGGGAGTGTGGGGATCAAAAACAGATATGACAAAACACATGGGCTTAAATTCCTGAAATGCCCACTGGAGACTTGTGATCCAAACAGGAAAGGATTTTATCCTGCCATTTTGTTATAAGGGTCCTCTACTGTGCACATGAATGTGCAAGTTTCCAATAGCTTTAGGCAGAATGGGTGTTCATCTCTGACAGGCAATTGCAGGCTAAGGAGGATTGCATAGTTACTACATTAGTGATACTTGCACAGTTGACTTTTCCTGTAGATTGTGCTCTATGAGCAGATTGGATTGGCCTCTTTGCTATGTTATGCTGTTCTGGTTATGAAAAAGATCTAAAGAGTAGCATAATCTTTTTCATTTTGTTTTATACATATGTGGTAAATTTATATTATAAATACTTTTTGGGAGAAATCAAAAACATTTCCAGTTCTTTTTGAGTGTTCAGTTTCAGACTACCTTACATCATGAGATCTTTTTCCAGGACATGATTTGGAAAGGCAAGTGCAAAGCAGGATATCCTTAGCACAACACATGTTCTAACGGATATGGAAAGAGCCGTTGTTTATAATGTTTAAAAGCACAGTTTTAAAAATATGAACAGGAGAAACAGTAGATATCAAAGAATGCTATTGATGTGAAGCATTTTTCCTCATAGTCAGAATTAGGCTCTGGGTGCTCCACCTTAGCATTCTGAACATGGAAGATAGAAGGAGCATGTGTATGCTGCACAAAATAGACAGCCATTGTGACATCGACCCACTTCAGGCATTAACCGAGAACCACAGGGTTCACATATTACTTCCTTCCTTCTGCTCCTCTTCCACATGTTTGACAAGAAAATTGAAGGTTGCTAGTTTTGACTTTAAAACTCATTATCGTTATCCATCATATTTGGATCTTAAGATTAGAAAGCAAATTATTCTTCATGCTATTTTGGTGGTAAATTTCCTTCAAGCTACCTAAAAGCAATGCCCATTGAACAGCACAATGGGACTTACACTGGGTAAACATGCCTAGGATAAAATATTTATCCAAGTTGCTGTATATTTCTGGTGACCGCATAGATTTCTTGGTGGGTTTGTTTTGCAAAGGATACTCTGATGTGGCTTTGCCAATTCCTTCTTTTTAAACATAGCCTACAGCAGTGATTTTCAGCCTGGGGGGTGGTGGATGATGTTGTCACAGGGGATTCACGAAGGATTGAAGAAATGTGATTTTGCAGTTAAATCTGCTGTCATTTGGCAGCTGACAGACAGCGCCTGATGAGCTCAGAGCGTGTCAATAGGGCATCCAAAGCCAGCCGCCCAGTGAGCAGAGTGGATTCTAAATAGGGCTGCTCAGTTGTGGATACAGCTGCCAGACTGCTCAACTGCCTTGGACTTTAAGGTAGAACAACTGAATCCGTAGTCGCCATCCATGTGCCAGTCTGTGAGTAGGGGCTTCCAGATTTCAGTCCTTCCCCCATCACCACTTGCTGATCGCCATTGGACCTTTGTTGATCTTATTTTATTTTTCTTGGAAGATGCCTGTACACAAATTTGTTTTATGTATGGAAATCAGTGCACACCTGATCAACACACAGTCTTCACAGAGAGAGGTTCACATCCAGTAGCATAGTTAATCCAACGACTGGTTATCTCTCACCTATTGTAGACTTCTTCCACCTTCAGAGCTGTTGTAACTTGTACCATGTTATCATCGGGCTGCTCCACAGTTGAGGACTTCAGATTTTCTTGGTCTGGTTCCTTCCCATGACCTTGCTGCCCTAGGAGACCTCCTTGGGAGCACATGACTCTGACGGCTTTACCCGTAGTTTCACTGGAATACATAAGACCCCTCAATACAGCAAAGTGACAATCCATAGAGGGGGTGACATACAATAAACCATTTCAAAGGAGTAGCTATGTCAGCATGTTGCAGTAGAAAAAAGAGGAAAAAAGGAAGGAAAACAAAAATCTGATTTGAATTTTAGCATTCACTTTCATGAATATCATTCTACTTCTGCAGTTGCAAAACAGAGTGATTTTTCAGGTTGCATCTTTGTCAGACCTGCGCAACATGTGGCTTGCGGACTGCATGTGACTCGTGCAACCTGTTGGTACGGCCACTAACTGCCACTGCCTGCCGCCGCCCCCCCCCCCACCTCTGTAATACTGGATTACCCATTTTTATAGTGTTTCTTTATTTTCTTTTTAAAATGAGTAATAAGATTGATCACTAGAAATTTTCTTAGAAAGTAAGGAGATAAGCCCGCTGTGAAGCACTTGCTCAGTTCTTTGAGGACAAAGTCGCTTTGATCCGCTCTGGCTTTGACCCCATGTTAACGGTAGTCTCTGAGGATGTAACAAGAGCATCTGCTTGTCCAGTTTTGATGGATTCGTTTCAATCTGTTCAGCTCGAGGATGTGGACAAGATTCTTGGAGAGGCGAGAGCGACCACATGCATCCTAGACCCCTGCCCATCCTGGCTTGTAAAGGAAGCCAGAGGGGATTTGGCAGAGTGGATGAAGGTGGTGGTTAATAGGCATGAGAAAAAAGTTATGAAAATTAAAAGAATTGGAAGGGATTAGTAAGATATGCTACTTTTGAGTATTTCCGCATCTGGAACGCCAACCAGGAAGTGGACTTTCTTTATAGAACTTCGGGGGCCAGGATTTTCTTAAGTATCGTTATTAGGTCGTAAGGGGGGGGCTCCTTCTCTCTCACCACCCTCCCGCCTCCCTTGCCAATAAGTATTATGGCAAGGCAAGCCCTAAACTCGCTCCTTCTTTCGGCTGGAAGCCTGGAAAAATGTAAACAGAGAGGTTTACTCAGAAGTAAATCTGCAAAGGAAGTAAACAGAGAGGTTTATTCATGAGTAAATCCGCAAAGGAGGGCACTTTGGATGAAGTGCCCTCCTTGTGGATTTACTCTTGAGTAAACCTTTCTGTTTACATTTTTCCAGGCTTCCCTGCCCCTCCTGCCTGCCAGGATCTAAAGCATCAAAGAGTATTGGGGTAGTTGCACACAACACGTGAGAAACCAACCTAATGTATAATAGAATGAATGCTAACTTATAGAGTAAGTGCCTAATATTATAAGTAATCCAACTGGTCATATACCTACATTCCATGCACATGCAATAATACAGCAGTAATAACAATGGGTATAAAAAGAGGTAAAATTCAAACCGAAGTATTCTGACTCTGGTCCCTCCTCAAGTGGTGCAAACTGCAAACGGCTCTTCTCTATGAGCCCGGGAGGCAGCCTCTCCCGGGAAAAGCCCGGGCACAGCGTTTGCTGCCTGCGTGCACATACATATTCTTTGGGGGAGGATTTACTGCAGAATCCCTGGCTCATAGAGAAGAGCCCGTTTGCACCGCGTGAGGAGGGGCCAGAGTCGGAATACTTTGGTTTGAATTTTACCTCTTCTTATACCCATTGTTATTACTGCTGTATTATTGCATGTGCATGGAATGTAGGTATATGACCAGTTGGATTACTTATAATATTTAGGCACTTACTCTATAAGTTAGCATTCATTCTATTATACATTAGGTTGGTTTCTCACAGGATCTAAAGCATGCCAAGCCTTGATGCGCTTTAGATCCTGGCAGGAGGGAGGAGTGGACGGGCCCTCCCTGCCCCTTCTGCCTGCCAGGATCTAAAGCCTTGAAGAGGCTTCATGACGGGCCAACTTCAGCCCTCCAGGTGTTTTGGACTTCAACTCCCACCATTCCTCACAGCCTCAGGCCTCTTCCTTTTCCTCTCAGCCTGGGCAAACTTGGGCCCTCGCTCCCTCAGGATCGGGGTGAGAGAGAGGCAGTGAGGAGCGAGGGGGGGGCTTTTCCTCCTTTTTTTGCTGCTTCCAAGAATAGAATACCCCCTCCCTCCCTCCTTCCCTCCCTCCTTCCTATTTGGAGAGTCCCATCTAGAATTCAGTGTGATTTATCCCAGTTTTGGCCTACAACTCCCAGAAATCCCAGCCAATTTACCAGCTGTTAGGATTTCTGGGAGTTGTAGGCCAAAACCATCTGGAATGCGCATGCGCTGGCATACGAACTACTAACAAATTTCGTTAGTAATTACGTTACATTTTAGAAATTTTTGGAATTTTTTTTGTAAGTCTTTCTATTACTAATCAACCCCCCCCCCCCTTAGATTTTCGATTCCCTATTTTTGGGTTCTAAACCATGCCTAGTGGTTAATGCCTCCCTTCGGGAAGGCAAAATTCCAGCCAGCTTAAAACAAGCTATTATAAAACCGCTGTTGAAGAAACCATCACTGGACCCCACTCAATTCGTCAACTATCGACCAGTTTCCAATCTCCCCTATTTGAGCAAAGTCCTGGAAGGTGTGGTCGCCTCGCTACTCCAGGAATTCTTGGTAGACACTGATTATCTGGATCCGGCGCAGTCTGGCTTTAGGCCGGGACATGGCACTGAGACAGCCTTGGTCGCCTTAGTGGATGATCTACGCTGGGAGCTTGACAGGGGGAGTGTGTCCCTGTTGGTTCTGCTGGACCTCTCAGCGGCCTTCGATACCGTCGACCATGGTATCCTTCTGGGATGCCTCGCTGGAATGGGCCTTGGAGGTACTTCATTGCTGTGGCTCCAGTCCTTCCTCGAGGGTTGCTCCCAGAAGGTGTTGCTAGGGAACTCCTGCTCAACCCTACGGCCATTGTACTGTGGGGTCCCACAGGGTTCAATACTGTCCCCTATGTTATTTAACATATACATGAAGCCGTTGGGGGAGATCATCCAGAGTTTTGGGGTGCGGTGTCATCTGTACGCAGATGATGTTCAACTCTGTCACTCCTTTCCACCTGCTACTAAGGAGGCTGTTTTGGTCCTGAACCGGTGCTTGGCCGCTGTAACGGACTGGATGAGGGCTAAAATTGAAACTAAATCCAGACAAGACAGAGGTATTCCTGGTCAGTCGTAAGGCCGAACAGGTCATAGGGTTACAGCCTGTGCTTGACGGGGTTACACTACCCCTGAAGACACAGGTTCACAGTCTGGGAGTGATCCTGGATTCATCGCTGAGCCTGGAGCCCCAGGTCTCGACGGTGGCCGGGAGAGATTTTGCACAGTCAAAGCTTGTGCACCAGCTGCGCCCATACCTTGGGAAGTCTGACTTCGCTACGGTGGTCCACACTCTGGTTACATCCTGAATAGACTACTACAATGCTCTCTACGTGGGGTTGCCTCTGAAGACTGCTCAGAAGCTGCAATTAATCCAATGTTCGGCAGCCAGGTTACTAACAGGAGCGGGGCACAGGGAGCATACACTGGCTGCCAATTAGCTTCCGGGCACAATTCAAAGTGCTGGTTTTAACCTACAAAACCCTATACGGTTCTGGCCTAGTTTACCTGTCCAAACAGATTCTCCCTTACGAACCATCAAGAACATTAAGATCCTCCAGAGAGGCCCTGCTCTTGGTCCCGTTGGCTTCGCAAGCGCGGCTGGTGGGGACAAGAGACAGGGCCTTCTCTGTGGTCGCCCCTCAGCTGTGGAACTCTACCAAGTGATGCTAGGTCGCCCCTCGGCTGTGGAACTCTACCAAGTGGGCACCCTCTCTGTTGTCCTTTAGGAGGCTGGTGAAGACCTGGATGTGGAACCAAGCCTTCCCAGAATAGGCTGAGATTGGCTATTGTCTGAATGTATGACCACGCTTACAGATTGAGTGGAATTGTTTTAATGGCGATGTGGTTTTATGCTGGGTTTTTATGTATTTTAATATGTTGTTGTAGTTGTTTTTAAATTGTGTAGCATTGAATTTTTGCTGTTATGCCGGTCTGAGTCCCTCGATAGAGGTTAGAAGGTCGGGGTACAAAAGTTTTAAATAAACAAAATAAATAATATAGGCCTAATTATGATCTTACAATATGATTACAAAGGGGTAAAGTATTGCTATGATCTTACAATATGTATTGTATTAGTTTCATTGTAATCTGCGTTGAGGCTCTTTTTCAGAGGGAAAAAGCATTAATAATAATAATTTCATATGGAATCATAATCAAAATATTATATTGTAATAGGGGTGTGTACATTCACAGAGTAACTGATATCCCTTTCTCTCTAAATTTGAAGGACCTTCATGAGAAAATTGAAATAATTATTTTATACATTCTAGTGCCTTAAATCTTAAGTCACAAAAGGTATTTAAAGGAGGCTCTGTGGTGAAGAAATGGTTGAGGGCCACTGCTCTTCCCATCTATGTACTGTCCCATGCTGACACTGCTTAGTTTTGGAGATTAGACTGGATCCAGTGCCTTTAGGGTATTTAGGCAGCATTTTATCAAACACGACACACTATTTCCAACTATAACACTATGGGAGTGATATCTGCAGTTTCATTTAGCCATGTACAACAAAACATGTCATTTCTAGATATTTTGTTGGTCCTCCAGCATGATTCTATTATACTTTTGTGCTAGATGTCCCTAGTTTCAATACTGTTTGTTGTGGTTTTGCATGTCCATGTGAATTTCTGGAAAATATCCTCCGTGGATATGTTGGTTGTGCTGTATATTGTTGACTAGGAGTACTAGCAAAGTAGTTCTGTGGCTTACTACAAGAGCTAATAAATGTGTATGTTCAGTTTTAGAAATTAATTTCCTTCCTTGTTTTATAAAAAATAATATGAATGTATTTACTTCCTGACTGATTTCTTTCCTTGTATTTTTAGAGAGATTAAAAAGTATGATCTTTGAGGAAAAAAGAAAGATAATTTTTTGGGATATGCTCTGAACTTTCTATTTCTCTTGACTGGACCATAACAAAGGAAAGCTGTTAACATTACTGTTTTGACTTGTGCTGTAAAACCATGGTGTAATGGGGAAAATCAAGAATATTTCCAGTCCTTTTTGAGTGTTCAGTTTCAGACAACCTCGTGAGGTCTTTTAAAAAGATCAGATGCTAAGGAGGCTGTCCAAGTCCTGAACCAGTGCCTGGCCGCTGTGACAGTCTGGATGAGGGCGAGCAAATTGAAGCTGAATCCAGACAAGACAGAGGTCCTCCTGGTCAGTCGCAATGCCGAACAGAGTATAGGGTTACAGCCTGTGCTGGACGGGGTTACACGGCCAGAGGCGGTCCCAGCGATTCCGCGACCTACGCGGTCGCGTAGAGCGTCATCGGCTGGGAGGGGCACCACCGGCTGGGAGGGGCGCCGCCGCACTGACTCCGCGCCCCCACCGCCGCCGCACTGCCCTGCGCCGCCATCCGCGCGTGCGCAGAAGCACCTACAGGCGCTATAGCGCCTGTAGACGTTTCTGCGCACGCGCGAACGTTCGAGCACGCGCACTCCCTCCCAAGCGCGCCTGCCGCTTTGGAGCCAGCACGCATGCGCAAAACCTGCACTGCACGCATGCGCATCCAGGATAGACTATTGCAATGCACTCTATGTGGGGTTGACTTTGAAGACTGTTCAGAAGCTTCAAATAGTTCAATGAGACGCAGCCAGGTTAATAACTGGGGTGGCATACAACTCCCATGTTACACCAGCTCCACTGGTGGCCAGTTTGCTACCGGGCACAATTCAAAGCCCTAAATAAATAAAGCCCTAAACGGCCCCAGCCCAATTTACCTGTCTGAACGCATCTCCCCCTATGAACCATCACAGAGATCCCTCTGGGAGGCCCTGCTCTCCATCCCGCCATTGTCACAGGCGCGATTGGTGGGGACGAGAGAGAGGGGCCTTTTTGGTGATTGCCCCCTGGCTATGAAACTCCCTTCCTGGCGAGATTAGATTGGCCCCCTCCCTCCTGTCCTTCAGAAGGATGGTAAAAACTTGGCTGTAGGACCAAGCTTTCGGGTGTGATGGTATTAAACAGTGTATTTTAATATTGTGACAAATGCTTTTAGTGTTTGTCCTGGCATTGAATGTACCGTATTTTTCGGACCATAAGACGCAGTTTTTTCCTCCCAAAGTGGGAGGAAAAATCACCTGCGTTATGGTGCGAAGACGCAGCGCGGGGGACAGAGGGGGTTGTACTCACCGGCGGAGGAACCCGAGGAGGAGCAGGAGGAGGGGGGAGGCCACGAGGGCGGTCCCACGGAGGTGGCCCGGAAGGGCCGAAGACAGGCGCTTCTTCCTGATCGTCACTTATTTGCGCCTCTGCCGAAGGTGAGGAGGCCTCGCCCGGCCGGTGGCTCTGACTTCGTCCCGAAGGAGAGAGCCTGGAGGGAAGGGGAAGAGGCCGCAGTGCCTCCGCAGGGCTCCTCCTCCAGGCTCTCTCCTTCGGACCGAAGTCAGAGCCACCGGCCGGCGAGGCCTTCTCCCCCTTCGGCAGAGGCGCGAATAAGTGACGTCAGGAAAAGCGCCTCTGTCTTCTGCTCTCCTTGGGAGCCTCGTGGCCCGAAGACAGAGGCGCTTCTTCCTGACGTCACTTATTCGCGCCTCTGCCGAGAGGGGAGAAGGCCTCGCCGGGTGGCTCTGACTTCATCCTGAAGGAGAGAGCCTGGAGGGAGGGAGCCCTGCGGAGCGCTGCGGCCTCTTCCTCCTTTCCCTCCAGGCCTCTCCTTCGGGACGAAGTCAGAGCCACCGCCGGCGAGGCCTTCCTCACCTAACAGAGGCACAAATAAGTGACGCCAGGAAGAAGCGCCTCTGTCTTCTGCTCCGTGGGGACCGCCCTCGTGGCCTCCCCTCCTGCTCGCTTTTTTGAGTCCCCTCTCCCTTCCCATCATGCCTGACCAGCCTTTTTCTGTGCAGGCATGACGGGAATTGTAGTTTTGCACCTTGTAGTTTTGCAAGGTGCAAACAAACTACAATTCAGTCATGCCTGCACAGAAAAAGCTGTCAGGCATGATGGGAAGGAGAGGGACTCACGGGGCGAGGGGCGGAGCAGGAGGAGAGGGAGGCCACGAGGGAAGAAGAGAGAAGAGAGTGAACAGTAATGTTAAAAAAAAGAAAAAAGGTACAGTAAAACACAACACACACACAGTATAACACATTCTAATACATTATAATATATTATACACAGTATAATACATGTATGTGGGGCTGTGCAACTTTAGGGCAACCCCACATACATGTACCTACATATAGTGTCCCATACAGCACCCACCCCCCATATTCGTGTCCCATACTGTAGCAGCAAAATCAGGAGTCCCAGAACTCCCAGGCAATACCTCTGTCATTGTTGCTTGGCAAGCTGCCTCACTATTCTAAGGCCAATTATGCTATAACTTTTGCTGTGCATCACTCTCTTCTGACATCACTTCTGCTTTAATACAGCACCCACCCCCCATATAATTGTCCCATACAGCAACCAGCCCCCATATTCATGTCCCATACAGCACCCACCCCCCCATATTCGTGTCCCATACAGCAACCAGCCCCCACAATAGTGCCTTGGGCAGATGGCAGCTCTTGATGACAGTTCTTTCATTACATTTTTGTTGTAGAACACTACCGTAGCCTCCTGCTGCATCCAATTTTACAAAGATGTCGAAGCAGAAAAGGCTAAGCTACAAAATCCCATTTAAACTGGAGGTAGTGAAATACGCCAAAGAACATGGAAACAGGGCAGCTGAAAGACAGTTTGGGCCACCTCCAACTGAAAAAATGATACGGGAATGGAGGAAACAGGAGGAAGCACTGCAAAAGCAGATAAAAGCAAACACACTTTTCATGGGCATGCTGCAAATGGCCACAGATAGATGTGGAAATGAAAGAGTGGATCATGCATCACAGGAACAATGGATTATCAGTCTCCACGAAAATGATAAGATTTGAAGCCAAGCGTCTTGCTGCAGAGAAAGGCATTGGCGACTTTACTGGATCAGCATCATGGTGCTACAGGTTCATGAGACGATCTGGCCTTGCTATGCGCACCAAAACTAGAATTGCGCAAAAAATGCCTAAGGAATATGAATCCAAGATTCTGTCTTTCCATAAATTTGTTATTGAAGTAAGAAAGAAAAAATGGCTTTTGAAATAGGGCAGATTGGAAATATGGATGAAGTCCCATTAACCTTTGATGTTCCATCAAACAGGACTGTTGATGAAAGGTGCAAAACTGTAACTGTGAAGACCTCAGGACATGAGAAAACCCATTATACTGTTGTGTTGTCCTGCTGCTGCGCGGATGGCACAAGTTGCCTCAATGATAATTTTCAAAAGAAAACCATGCCGAAAGAGGTGATCCCACGTGGAGTTATTGTCCATGTTCATGAGAAAGGATGGATGGATGCTTAACAAGTTTAAAGTATGCTGTGCTCCGCCCTGAGTCCCCTTCTGGGTGAGAAGGGTAGAATATAAATATTTTAAATAAATAAATAAATAAATAAAGTAATTATTGAGAACTGCTAAGTCAGAAGAGGAAATGATAGCTTTACAGTTGATTGAACAAATTAATTTAGCTTCCCTCATCCCTGGCTCTCTAATGTAAGAGCCTGTTGTTTGATGACAGAAAAGAAGTCCCCTCCAAGCAAGAGTTAATATTCAACATCATTCAACATAAAGGGAAATCAAACCATCTGGAAAGGACACGGCAGCAACCAGTCCTATTTTCTAGCTTGAGAGGCAACTTGAAGACACATTCAAACACACAAAACATGCTGAAGGAAAACAAAATAACCATCTTCTGCCTTCCTCCTTTCCCACTTATGTAATTATCAAGTGTCCCAACCGTTTTAATTCAAGGATTGCTGGTGTGATCAAGAGCAAATAGGTTTTTTTGGAACATTTGTACAATAGGCAATTTCTTTTTTTTGTATAGAGATTCTGAACAGAATATGTTTTCATTTTAGTTTCTGTAACAGTAACAAACATGGAGCTGCATAAGGAACAAACAATGACATTATTTATGTTGCCTAGATTTTTTTTACTAGCGCACATTTATCAGATGGTGTAAATAAAATAATATAGGCTCCTTTCCATCTTAAAACATTATACTTAAATTCTTTAAAGTAGTGATTCTTGACCTGTGGGTGCCCAGATGTTTTGGTCTACAGCTCCCAGAAATCCCAGCCAGTTCACCAACTGTTAGGATTTCTGGGAGTTGAAGACCAAAACATCTGGGGACCCACAGGTTGAGAACCACTGCTTTAGAGTAAAGGTCTATTAAAAATATTTTTCTCAAAGGTATTTCTTTTATACGTATAATTGCTTAAACTATTTTTAATGGCAGATCTTGGAAGTAAATGTGCATGAACACAGAAAAGTTCTTATACACAGCTGTTTCAATAAATTGTGATATTTTGGTGCTAAATTCGTAAATGCAGTAATTACTACATAACGTTACTTCTTTTTCTGTCGATTTGTTGTAAAACATAATGTTTTGGTGCTTAATTTGTAAAATCATAACGTAATTTAAAGTGTAATTGGGTTTTCCTTAATCCCTCCTTATTATTCAACATTTTTGCTTATCCAAAGTTCTGCCGGCCCATTTATGTTGGATAAGCGAGACTCTACTGTTTTCCCGTTCTTTGACAAATTAAGGACTAGAGCCTGGAAAAAGTCACTTTTTTCACTCCAGTGGTCATGTTGGCAAAAAGTCGCTTTGCCAAGCTTTACTGAGAGTAGCTGAATAGTGCATATGTTTTGTGTTAAGTGGTGCTAAGACCAATGAGATAGAAGCAAGTTGGTTTTGTTCTGAGAGAAAGCCAAGGAGGAACAGCATGTAACAGTCACCTATCCAATATATTAATTATCACCTATTCAATCGTAACCTTTAGATTTTTGAAGCAGGTATGTTCCTGGAGAAAAGGAACCCTATTGTGACAGCTGCCTTTTATGCCACTACTTAAACAAGACAGTCCATTCTGGTGAATTTCAAGTGCCATATCCCTGGCACACTAAGATTTTTATTGTTTAAGGGGCTTTTTTTTCCGCCTGAGAAAAGGGGTAAGAAAAATATGCCAGCTGCTCTTGAAATCTCTACCACAACATCTCATCACACCATGAAAGCCCTCTTGTTTCTTTGCTCTGCTCCTTCTGAACTTCAAACAAGTCTATAATCCCTTTGACCTCCAAAGGTCAATGACATATAAAAGTATCTTTCTTTTAGCGTAAGATCACATTAATCATCATTCCATAGCCCTTCTATTCTACATGTGCCTTCTAAAATAACCCGTATTATATAAAGATGAATGCTCCTTTCCTAGGATGATTTGAACAATTATTTACCTGTAATAAACTTTGTGGTGAAACACCCGCCTCTCACCCCAGCTTTTAAGGTATAATGACATGCGTTATTACAGATATAGAACTCAGCTGAATTACATATATGCCTCTGTATATATGTAATTGGTTATATATACTACACATACAGGTTTTTTTTACTGCCAGATGTCCAAGCTAAATGCATGGTATGAAAGCATTTTTGTAGACTCGACTATGGTATATCTGCAGTCCTATCTTTCTTTCTTTTAGGTGACACTAGTGTTTGCCAAAGATGTCTTTCAATAAGGATTCGGCAAGTTTATTTGAAATACACAGGAAGGAAACAGACAATCCTTTTGCTTTTGAAGAGTCAAAGGCAGCATGGCAGAACCTCATTTCCTGTGTTATACTGAGGGCGATTAGATCAGTAGGCTGCTTTATTTTTACTAGCAGCAGCAGGAATTTTGGCAGGTGCTGTTTATCACACGGGAATGAGAAAGGCACTTCTGAATGAAATGTCATTTTCTACATAATCATCAAAGAACAAGCATATTCTCCTTTGCATGTGGTGACCCATGTTGATGCTCATCTCTTGTTTTTAATATAAGGTTCTTCTTGTGAAAGCAGCTTTTCTACATTTTAAAGTGCTGCAAAATTTATATTGCCCGAAGTGAATTGGAATTTTTTTAAATGTCAGGAGCAACTCGAGAAACTGCAAGTCTCTACTGGTGTGAGAGAATATAATTTATATATTAACCTATGGGTTTTTTACATTAGGCTTTCTGTATGCTATATTATCCCCTTCATTTTACAAATATGGACACACGGAAAATAAGATATGAGAGGCCTTGAGAAAGCTCCGTCTGGGAGCAAAACGGAGATCACGTGGCCCGAAACACTCTGGCATTGCCAGCCCGTTGGCCCCTGGCTAACACTAACACCTTGGGAGTAAACCTTCTCCTTTTTGTCTTGTCGATACTTGGATTTTGCCTATCAGGATTGAGGGCTTGTGTATTTGGACACTTTATTTTGAACACTCCGGGACCTTTTGCAGGCGCACGCCTTGTGACTTTTGTATTCTCTATGATTTACATCGGATTATCTGGAAATTGAAGGACTATGGACTGAGTTCGTCACGCGGTCTTATCTCGTCGATTGCAGATGCAGTATGTGCATTTGGTCTTGTGATGTGATATTGTGTTGTTCTCTAATGCCTGATTATTGAATGAATATATATTTTTGATACTGTGATATTGCCTTTGTGTATAAGTTTAGCGTTTACGCAACCCTTGCTCTTTTTTGCACTTGTTTTGATGTTTTACCATCCTTGTGGAATGCTTCTCTCATGTCCCCTATGGGGAGCTGGAGCTGACAGAGGGAGCTCATCCGCACTCTCCCTGGATTTGAACGTTCGACTGTTGGTCTTCTTCTGTCCTACCAACACAAAGGTTTTAACCCATTGCACCACAGGGGGATTAATCCTGGGGATAAATAGACTGTATACTACGAGTAGGCAATGGTAAGAGGTTGGGGTTACATTGCCTTCCTCAGGTGACTTTTGAATGGAACACTCTGATGCCACACTCTCCCCATTTATGTTCAGATTTTTTTTCTTTCAATGTTCCCCAATGCGCCCAGGACAATTTTTGACCCTCCCATGGTCATTTCGGGCTAGGAGAAGCTTTTCCCGACAAGACATGATTCAAAAACCATTAAAACATTTTTCAGAAAACTTATTTCCCCAACAGGGAGATATGAAATGAAATCTCATTTATTTGTCAACAAAACTCTTCATTATCTCATCTCTTTTGAAATAAAGCTGCAGTTAATATTCAGCACAAAAGTTTAAAATTTCACTTAAAGGCAGTGAAGACTGTGAAAACACCAAACTGACATAGCATGTGATTTAAGGAACAAGGGATAACTGAAGTCTTATGTCCATAGGAAATATTAGTCTTATGTGCACAGGACCAACGTGGGCATGTGACCTCCATATTTTGTTTGAGCACAGTTCTCCCTCCTAGTGAAGCAAGATGAGAGCTTCACGCCAGCAACATCTGGAATCGTCTTATCTCTCGTAGAGGAGAGTCTTCGGAAGAGTCACAACAAGCTGTTCAAAAGATTGATACAGAAGTTAAGATGAGAAGCAGTACTGCTTTTTTATGATGCTCTCGCTTGGAAAGCCCATCCAGCTAATTTAATCAGAACTTCAGCGTGTGCTTTCTGTTAAGCATGTGATTTTGCCAAACAGCCACTTATACTTTGCAGGACTTACAGATTTTATAAAGACCATTAATTCTCTGAGATTAGGACTGAAACTATTCCCCTATCCTTCAAGCGAAACCCAAACAGCCAGACCAAAACATGGAGTGTGAAAGACATCAATACATTGGCAAATTAATTTTTAAAAAGATGTTTTACTAATGTAATACTCAAAGGTCAGGCAAGCAAACAGGAATAAAACCCCCACGGTTAACATTTCCAGATAGGTCTTTTATGTTCATCCATTTCTAATCAGGAGTTCATAGAAATCCAGTTATGTGTGTGTATGTATGTGTATGTATTCAGTAATATATATATATATATATTTGCATTAAAGCATTTATCATCTTCTCTTTAGCTTTCTTTATCTCTGATGTGTGTATACCTCTATATCTGGCAGCAAACCCCATTAGGAAGATCCAAGGCCACCCCTTTCTTGGATTTCCTGAATTGTCATGAGACTGCTTTTCCAAAACATAGTGACATTGTGTTAAACCTTGTTTGTGCTGTTCCCATGGTTGAAAAATGTGAAACTGTAAAGCAAGTTGCCCCTGGTATAGTTAGCTTGTAGAAAACACTGAGAGGACATGAGCACCATATGCTTTGCTCTTAATCTTCTGTTATTGATCCATCTGCGATTCTCAGGCCTTGCTTTGAATGAGACGATTTGGGAGGAAACCCTGAGTGGATTGTGCTTCCAAAACATTGCTCTACATTCCAAGTGCCATTCTTTCATGAACAACACTGAGCCTGGTGGCTATTGGTGAATTTTGAAGCCCTTCTAGAATGCCACTAATAGGATTTACACATTTTGTCTGTCCTTGGAGAAAATGATCCATGAAAGGATCCTGGAGGAAGCTTAAAATGAAAATAAGGGGGCACAAAACCTGACTGTGATCTTTTTCTTTCTTTCACCATTCCTTCCCAAAAAAAGGGGGAACTCCATTCTTAGTGTGCCTTGCCATAGCTTTACAATGGGATCACTGAATGTATAGTTTTAATTTTCAGATTAAAGGGACACAATGCTGGTGCAACGGGGCCCACACCATTTCCTGTTAATCCTTTGCCACACAGAACCATTGTCCCACTTGTAGTCTCCACAAATGGGGAATAAGCCTCTCACTTCATTGAGCTGCTTAATTTTAAACAGTCTGAGTTGGTGGGGGTAGAAAGGAGATTCCATAGCAACGATACAATGGCTTTTCACTTAGGCAGGATCCATAGTACCGGTGAGGCCAATCCATCTGTATACTTCAAAGATTACAATGGCTATGAAGAAAAGAGCAGCTGAAACATTCAACTTAGTATGTAACTTGATTATCAGTATGCAACTAATAAACTTATTCTATAGTTCCACTTATAAGAATTAAGACTGCATTTACCATGGTGGATAAATGTTAGTCAACGCAACAGAAATGAAACCAGTATGCACAGTGTCATGCACAACCTGTCACATTCTATTCCCGATTACAAAATTTTGCAACAGCAACATTTTTGAACACAAGACAATGGCTGAGGCTAATATACCAAACTAGCTAGAAGAATAAAATCAATATTATTTTTTTATCTCTGAAGATCATTTTATCATCAATATCCCTGTTCAGGTCTTGCAGACTCACGGATATAGCTTCCTTGAATGTGTCTTAGGCAAAGGTAAAGGTTTTCCCCTGACATTAAGTCCAGTTGTGTCCGACTCTGGGGTGTGGCGCTCATCTCCATTTCTAAGCCGAAGAGCCGGCGTTGTCCGTAGACACCTCCAAGGTGATGTGGCTGGCATGACTACATGGAGCGCCTTTACCTTCCCGCCGGAGTGATACCTATTGATCTACTCACATTTGCATGTTTTCGAACTGCTAGGTTGGCAGAAGCTGGGGCTGACAGCGGAAGTTCATGCCACTCCCTGGATTTTAACCTGTGGTCAACAAGCTCAGCAGCTCAGTGGTTTAACCCACTGTGCCACTGGGGGCTCCTGTGTTGTATCAATTTGTAATTCAGTCCTCTTCTTTTTCTATTGTATTCTGCTTTACCAAACATTGGTTGTTTTCTAGCGCGTCATGTCTGTTCATGATATGTCATTTTCTGTTTAGTAATCTTGGTTTCGAGAGAGAGATCAGGCTTGAAAATTCTATGGAGAATTCAGTCCTGTTTATTTTTATTTTTAGGAATCCATAGTATCCATCCATCGACTGTTCACAAGCATTACATTTCAAATGAGTTGATTTTCTGCAAATCGACTTTCTTCACTACCCAGCAATACATAAAAATTGGAGAAATAATGGCAATGACCATTGTTACTTTAATATTCAATTATATATGTTGACACTTCAGGAGCATATCAAATTCCTTAATAGCTGTTGTAGATCGTCCTGAAACTGATAGGTTCACTGTTTGTGGGATTGCGGGATTGCCTGTGGGATTTCCAGGGGCATGAAGTGGTGAAGATTTAAGTCAGGGGAATGATGCTTCCTTCAGTGAGAAAGCTGATTGGGAAAGTGCAAGCCTTCTGGATCAGTCAAAGCAGCCAGAGACATTAGATAAAGAGAAGTTGAGTGGAGAATTAAGTGATACAAAAGGCTCCCAGGAAAAAATACCTGGAGATACAGAAATCAACACAGACCTTTGTTTAAATATCATAGCATCGCAGGTCAGAGCATTTGCGGGGAAAGTTTGGGAGAGATTTCATGGGCAACAAAATGCTTTCATGGGCAGCTTTTAATTGGCAAGTTGTTTAGTTCAGGCAATGTAGCATTTTGAGTAAGAAGCTAGGCCTGAATTCCTGGATACTGTTTCAAGTCAAGCCTTTGGGATTCAAGTATATTAGAAATGTCTTTGTTACTGCTTTTGTATTCATGATCAAGTTTTACTAAGGATACCTTTTGCTTGTGGACTTAAGCTGTTCTTGTGATTTTGGTTATTTCTGGACTGTATTACCTTTAAGTCTGTATGAGACATTTGGATTCCTGTTAGATTATTGCTTATTGCTAAACCTTTTTGGATATACTTCCTCTTTCTCTATTCCTGTTTTTTTTTCTACACTTTTGATATATTTTATAATAAACTGTTTGCTTATATTCTGGACTTTTGCATGGTGCTGTGGTCATAGGGGTTTCCGGGCCTGGGATGCAACAATATCTGTCCTTCCAAATTCTAGTCTTCTTTTGTTTTCTTGACTTCTTTTGTTTCCATTCTGATTTATCACCCAACCAACATATGAATATTTCAATATCTTCATTGTCTTATTTAAAGTTATGTAAATAATCCATGATCATTATTTTTGTTTTTCTTAATGTTCAATTGTAAACCCACCTTTGCACTTTCTTCCTTGAGTTACTTCAGCAATCACTCCAAACATTTGTTATTTTCTATTAGTGTGGTGTCATATATATATCTTAAATTGTTGATTTCCCTCCTCCATTTTCTGCATCACTTTCTTCTGAGTCTGATTCTGCTTTATATATCATACTAGCTGTACCCGTGCACACGTTGCTGTGCCATGTCTCTCTCTCCCCCTATCTCTCTCTGTCTATCTCTCTCTCTCTCTCTCTCTCTCTCTCTCTCTCTCTCTCTCTCTCTCTCTCTCTCTCTCTCTCTCTCTCTCTCTCTCTCTCTCTCTCTCTCACTCTCTCTCTCTCTCTCTCTCTCTCTCTCCCTCCCTCCCCGGCACCCCCCCCCTGCCGTTCCGGATCGCGGTGCCGGGCACTGGAAGGAGAAGCAGAGGAGGAGGAAGGGAGGTGGCTCCGCCTCCCTGCCCGGGCCCCTCCCTCCCCGGCGCCCCCCCATTCCAGATCGCGGCGATGGGGCACCGGGGAGGAGGAAGGGAGGCGGCTCCATCTCCCTAACCGGGCCCCTCCCTCCCTCCTCGGTGCCCCCCCGCCGTTCCGGATCACGGCGATGGGGTGCCGGGGAGGAGGAAGGGAGGTGGCTCCGCCTCCCTTCCCGGGCCCCTCCCTCCCCGGCCCCCCTGCCATTCTGGATCGTGGTGATGGGGCGCCGGAAGGAGAAGCGGAGGAGGAGGAAGGGAGGCTCCCGGGCCCCTCCCTCCCCTGCACCCCCGCCACTGTTCCTGAGGAGGAGGAGGCGAGGGTGAGTGTTGGCTGCCATGCGTGAACGTCCTAAACGTTTGCGCTGGCAGCGGAGAGGCAGGGATGGGAGTTCTATTGCCCGTTTTTGGGGGCTGGTGTTTGCGGGTGTTGCGAGGTACCTAGGGCCGATTTTTTTGGCTCTGTTGGTACCTCGTGGTATGGTTCATTGTGTTGCCGAGTTTCGAGGTTTTGCGGCGTATAGTTTTGCTGTCTATTTGCTCCGTTGCACGGCGTGAAGAAAAAAATATATATAGATATGCAGTGTATAAGTTAAACAGACAGGGTGATAAAATGCAGCCTTTCATAACTCTCTTGCCAATTGGGAACCATTCTGTTTCTCTGTATTCTGTCCTGTTGCTAACCACTTGTGCTAAGCACAGATTATACACCAGGGCAATCAAATGTATGGCACACCCATTTCATTAAGAATAAGTTATAGTTTTTCAGGATCTTCAGGGGTGTCCAACCTTTTGGCTTCCATGGGCCATGTTGTAAGAAGAAGAATTATCTTGGGCCACACATAAAATATGCTAATACTAACAGTAATTGAATAGCTGAAAATCTTTTCAGCTTAAGCCCAGTTGTTTCATTAGCCAGTTCTACTCATAGTTGTCATCTGCTGTATCCCAGTACCTTGTTGAATGTCTTCTGGACATAGTGTTTTGGCTCTATTTCTTGTTTCATTTTGGATTGTCTCATCAAGATACTTCATTGCAAAGAATGCTGGAAGTTGAAGTCCAACAACATCGGGAGAGTCACATTATTATACGTTTATGATTTTTTTAAAATAAAAAAGTGATGCTGTTTGTCTAGTTCAATGTTACTGTTTTTATTTGTGTTTGGATTCCTAATATATTTTGATGGATATTTGCATTATTCTAATGGGATCCGTTTCTGTTTTACATATTGAGATAATTTCTTTCTTATCACCTTGTAAATCCTTGCAGGATGTGATTGCTTAAAGGGACGAACACATCTAGTTCCTCAGAGACAGCAAGCATGCCATTTGTTTAACAAGCATCAATCTAACAATCCCTTGGCATAGGAAAAAAGGAAGGGATGTTGAGAAATGCTGGTTCTGGATAGACATCAAAGCCTCGGTTCTTTTGGCATTATCGCTTTGGCTTTGAAACAGCCTCTCAAGTCTATTGTTCACAAGCGGAAACTCCAAACCAAAAGTTTAAACATTAAATGAAAGGATATATATTCTGAACCTGCCTTCAAATTTCAGCAAACACAAGGGATAAATGGCAAGCTCACTTGAAAATCAGTACCCTAACACACATACCTTCTTAAGGGCAGAGGAAAGAGGTGGCACTGTACTTGTTTTTTCATCATTTTTGTACTGTTTGGATGGTCTTTTAAAAAAGGGTTAATTTATCTTTCCCTCCCTCCCTCTCTCCCCCTCTCTCCCCAACCATCCTGCTAAGAAGAAAGGTATCTGCTCACCTTTGCTTTTGAATAGCCATTCGGCTCTGGAGGACATACATTGTATTGGCTATTGTACTGGTTTTATTGTGAGACGCTTTTAATCTCTCTTTAGAGAGTCAAAGTGGGAGTCAAATAATATTAATAGTTGTATATTTTATTTTGAAAACACAATTCTTTCCCATCTTGCAGCTTCAGAATGAGAAATTGCAAATAATGCTGTATATCAGGGGTGCTCACAATTTTTCAGCATGCGAGCTACTCTTAAAGCAACCAAGTCGAAAAGATCTACCTGCCCCCGCTGCCGCGCGTGCTCCTGCTGCTGTTTTCCGCCCGCACAGCACTTCTTCCGCCTGCAGGGCATTGCAGGAAGGAGGAAGCATGAGGCAGGGCCTCCGGAGGGAGCGTTCCGCCCTGCCTGTCTCGCCGGCAGCGGAGGCTGCACAGCTGCTTCTGGACGAGAGAGAGGCAGAGCGCTCCCTCCGGAGGCCCCGCCTCATGCTTCCTCCTTCCTGCAATGCCCTGCAGGCGGAAGAAGCACCGCGAGAGCGGAAGCCAGCAGCAGGAGCATGCGCGCGTACGCAAGGTGTGCACACACATGGCAGGAGCGCCCCACCTGGCTGGTGAGGCCCGAAGATCGACTGGATGAGGGCTGAAGATTGACTAGTCGATTGCGAACGACTACTTGAGCAGCCCTGCTGTATATACTCAAGTATAAGCCTAGTATTTCAGCCCTTTTTTAAGGCTGAAAAATTCCCTCTCAGCTTATACTGAAATCAAGGTTATTTATTATTTTACTCTGTTATTGTTGTTATTATTATTTTATTACATTTATCATTTTATTATATTATTATTACTATTATATTTATTATTTTGCTCTATTATTACTGTTGTTATTACATATCCATTATTTTACTCTATTATTATTATTACATTGATTATATTACTCTATTATTTGGAAACATACATAAGCACATTTACATTGAAGAAGGTTAGAAAAATGGTTTAATCAGAGTTGTGCAGTCTTATCTTAAATTACAGAAAAAATATTCAAAAACATGTAACCTACTGATGCCTCAATTGATGTAGTTGTAATGGTATCTATTTTTTAATTTTGAAATGTATCAGTAGCTGCTGCATTTCCCACCCTTGGCTTATACTCGAGTCAATTCATTTCCCTAGTTTTTTTGTTGTAAAATTAGGTGTCTCTGCTTACCAAGTGTATTGGTAGTTACTGAAAAGGACATTCAAGTGCCACCTCGGAGTTGGTTGAGGTAGGCAGGATTTCCCTGGGTACTGGTTGTGGGGGGTCGGGAGCAGGTTAGGGTTTTGCCCTCCCTTCTGCTCGAGATCTCCGTGTACAACTGGTGGGCCACTGTGTGATACAGAATGCTGGACTAGATGGGCTGAGGTCCGATTCAGCATGGCTCTTCTTATGTTCTTATGTTCTTATATTTGGGTCAGCTTATACTCGAGTATATAGTGTAAAAGCAAAACATAATACGAAATGTTCTAAAAACAAACATCGTTACCTTAACCATCATCTTTGCCATTTTGTGTCTCTTTTAAGAGAGGAAAACAGTATATCAATAAATATAAATATAATAATATTAATAACCAAAAAGATTCCCATAGCTTTTTCAATGTTGTTTTTTTAAGAACCCTAAGATCATATTGGTTTAATCCTCACTCACATGAATATGAAATCTGTCAAAATAGATTTATCTTAAATCAGAGTTCAGAAAAGTTTTGTTTTAAAACTACTGCTGACCAAATCTCCCAGTCGTCATGGCCGCTACCAAATTTGGGAAGCTGCAGTACCAAAAAGTAATTTTCACAAGCTCTTAACTGTCAATGTTTTTAAAATGTTCTGATCTAAAAGAATAGAAACCTTTAGCACTGTGACAAGCACCTCACAACTAAAATTGAAGTCACTGCTATAAGTTTTCTATAGAAAGTGCATCTAACCATAGAGATCCAAAAATAATTGGCATCACAGTTGAATTAATACAATCTGTGTTGGTCTGACTTGTAAGGGACTGTGCAGAAATTATAGCTGCTCCAGAGCTGGTTATCTAAAGTACATGTCTCCATAATAGTGTCATCACTTTGCTGCCCTCTGGTCAGGTTTTTGAGTCCAACTCAAAAGTGCTGACTTTTTATTTCTCTGTTTATTTTTAATACTTGTATTCTGACTTTTGTAAGAGTTAAGGGCAGAATATGGCAGAGTAGAAAAAGAATAAATATAAAGTAGCAGCACAATATGAATTGTAGAACAATATGAATGGGAACCCCTGGTGGTGCAGCGGGTTAAACCACTTAGCTGCTGAACTTGCTTACCAAAAGGTTGGTGGTTTGAATCCGGGGAGCGGGGATGAGTTCCTGCTGTTAGCCCCAGCTTTTGCCAACCTAGCAGTTTGAAAACAGATAAATGTGAGTAGATCGATAGGTACCGCTTCTGCTGGAAGGTAACAGCACTCCATGAAGTCTTACCACCCACATGGCCTTAGAGGTGTCTATGGACAACTCCGGCTCTTTGACTTAGAAATGGAGATGAGCAGCACCTCCCAGAGTTGGACACAAATATGAAACTAGGTCCATTTCCGTGAAGATGCTAAAAGCCCAGGCCTTCCTAAAAATAAATCTGCAGCAGAAGACCATCGGGGAAAATGCAAGGTAGATCACTCTTGATAAAGTGGATCACCTTGGACAGCAGTTGTATAGCGATGCATTTTAAAGTCTACTGGTCATATATAATCGAGGAGATGCCCAAATGCCATCTAGTGGGTGTGGGACCATTTTTGTCATGGCTTTTGCCTTCCTGAATAATTTTAAATTAGGAGAAAACTTGATTTTTTTTAAAAGAGGCATCTCCTTAGCCAAAATGGTGAAAATACGCCCATACTCCCTAGGTGGTATGTTTTTTGGGGGTTTTTTGCAGATGAAGCAGAGGAGTATGTCACCCAATTTGCTTGGAAGGCAACAGAAGTATTGCAGGCTTGAAGCCATGGCTTTGCTTCAGAGTATAATCACCAGGACTTCACAGGATATAAGGATACATTTTGTAAACATTCTAACTTTGCAGTGTGCCTTATCTGTCAATGCCAATGGCTTATGTGTTTGACTAATGTTGGTTCTGAGGCTCGGTGACTTGTGTCTCCTGAGAGCCTTCTTTCTGCATCATTGTACTCTAATGACTTCAGAAAAAGTGAGGAAAGTGCCCCATAAAAAACCATACAAATTGTACTGATTGTGTGTTCTGTGGTTGAGAAACCTGTAGTTATCCAGATCTGCCTAATCTCCAACTCCCATCAGTCCCAGGTACCATGGCTGGAAGTGATGGGTTTTGGAGCTCAGTAACACCAAAGAACTTTCTGTTGTCCACTCTGAAATATTAGCTCATCATATTGCCTATCTGTCAATTCTGTAGACTTGTGTAGAATTATTCAAACAGACTCTGGTGCCTATGTGCTCTTTGGGGATCAGTTTTGCTTCAAGCATTCATCCTCTCTAAGAGGATTTAAATTGAGGTGATGAAAGCGGCTTATGCACTTCCCCAGAACTCCCACCATGATATTCCAGTAATCTATGCTTAATGATCAATGGAGGTGAGATATATGGCTGTATGCCATAGTTCTGATCTCTTCCTGCCTACTTTAACCGCTAGATCAGAGTTCTCAAATTTTGACTTTGCAGAAGTAAGTAGTGAAGTGTGACTCAGGGAAATATAAAGGTGAAAGAATAATAATAATAATAATACCAAAATAACCAGACACATACAAACCCAAATACTTCCAATCGAAGTGCTGATCAAATCCGCTTTGTTTTTAATTACTCCTCAGTTCATGTGTTTTTTGTGTGTTTCCTAATGTATGATTTATGTTCTGTGAAAGATTAGTTTTGTGTTCCCAGCACAGCATTTTTATTGAGTAAAGCTATAGCTTTAAAGAAAGCATGTGTTCCCTCTTCTTTGTTTTTTTGTACATATCAGCTCAGAAGAAGCATCTGGTTTTCAATGAAACCCTGCATTGAACTCAGTTTTCCAGCTGTGTTGACTAAGGCCCAAGAACGTCAAATATGTAGCCTGAAACCATGCAATGAATCAGTAGTTCAGTTTGGGATCAGAACCCTGACCTGCTTGGCTTTGAGTAGTGTGAGTCCACTTAAACTGAAATATTTGGATCACATTTAAAAGGATAAACATGGGTTTATATTTTATTTGTGTAAAACATAATAAAAAAGGACATTCCAAGCTGACCTCTTTTTCGTGTTTTAGGCTTCATTGAGATTCATGCTCCCATATCCAAAGATAATTGTTTCCCCATAAACATGGCTAGTTCTTGAGTTTCCTCACAAATCATCAGTTTCCTCAATCCCACTTTGCTAACTGTAGTACAGTGGTTTTGATCTCTTTCTAAGTTCTCCAAGGAGACAGGACAGATGTGAACTACATAGCAGGAGGAATGGAATTACATCTCTTGTTAACATGGAACAACTCCTTATAACAGTGGTTCTCATAACAACTCCCAGTAGCCAGTTTACCAGCTGTTAGGGTAGGGAGTTGGAGGCCAAAACATCTGGGGACCCCCAGGTTGAGAACCACTGCCTTATAACCTAGTATATGTTCTGATATCATAAATGCTTAGGGTCAACTATACTAACAACTGTGATTCTTGTGTGATGGATATGTCCCACTGGATGGGAACATTTGGGCCTCCAAATGTTTTAGAGTATGACTCCTACAGTCTCCTATCATGGGTCTTGCTGTGTGTAGCTGATGGAAATTGTGGACCAACACATCCTTGCATCCATTTTGAGAACACGTATCTTCCCAATATGAATCGTGCCTATTTGTCTGTACAGGGATCTTCTAAGGCTTTCCCTCCTAATGGCTTGTTATTTTTGATTCACCCCAAACAGGCTTTGCTTTGTCTTTTCTTGTTCTTGGAGAGCATTTCCAGCTTTTCTTACAAATGTGTAATTTGGTATTCCTGGAGTTATACAACCAACCATTAGTAGGTCTGTTAGGTTAAAAGCATCTCATTTCCCAGAAATTCAGGATCATTCTTGAGACTGAAGTATCAACTCTTATGTTATCACAGAGCAAAAGTAGGCAAGGATTGGTCAATAAGCTGTAAGTGCTTTTACGTCAGCTGATTGTGAAAACAAGCCCGAGGGCAGCTTAGAGAAATCATAATTTGAGTTGTTGTAAGTTTTTCGGGCTGTATGACTATGTTCTAGAAGCATTCTCTCCAGCCATGAAAGCCTTCGACAATACATTATTTGAGTGCAACTCAGGATGGATGTACACTAACCATTTACTACAGTTTGAACTGCATTATTTGGCAGTGTAGATCCAGCATCAGCTAACCTGGTAATGTTGCTACCCAAGGCCAGTCAAAAATAGTGGTAAGGCAGGTAGCATTTTCTGACCAATAATTGCAGCATATGCTGTCAGCACTTTTATGTTGCCATAATATGTAGATGTAGGTCCTACCCTGTGACGGGGCTCTTTACCTCAATTTGGGGCATCCCACCCCCTCCACCTGGTCCGGAACTTCAGCTGCCAGGTTTTATGCAATGAGAAGTCTCCTAAGTCTTGATGCTTACCTTGCTTTAGATGGCACAAATGGGATCAAGTACCTACACCTCTGATTCTTTTCCCAGTCCATTCTCCACAACTTTTTAGTTCATTAGCATTGTGCAAATACATAAAACAGCATAATTGGAACCAGTGGAAATATTTTGACTCACTTACGGGTACACCAGAATGGTTTGTTTTGGGTGGGGTTGTTATTAATTTTAATAAACAGGTTGTTATTAATTTTGCCTACTTGCAGACATTTGCAGGGGGAGGGCAAAATACTGTCATCTATTATCACCCAAATATCCTTTGAGTGTGCAAGGGTGACACACCTCGCGCCAAGAAATAACACAGACACAAGTGGTTGGATGAAAATGGCCACAACTCAATTTATTGAAAACAGGAACAAAGGGTTGGTGGCCACGCATGGGTCCTGGATCAGGGTTGAACAGCCCCCACAAATGTCCAAAGGCATTTGCAAGCCTGGGGTGCGAGCGGCCCAATGCCTGTCCATGGAAACTTGGCACCCCAGGGGGCCTGGGCGTTATCCCCCCTTACAAGCAAGGGGCGATAAGCCAGCCTGATCCAGGGGCCATGCCACACGCCACACACCAAACACGGAGTTTTGACAATGAACATAATAACGAATAACCATGAACAGTGCAACAAAGAAGTAAGTAAAAGACAAAAAGGACACCATCAAGCAATGCAAAAGTAGGGAGGGTGGGAGGAAAAACTGGCCTGGCCCCAGCGTGTGGCCTGGGCAGTCCCTGGCAGCCTTAAGTAAGCTGCCCGGGCAGAAGTGCAGGCCAGCCGGCTGCAAGGAGGGGGCGGGGCATGGCCAGCCCTGTCATTGGCCAGCAGGCTTTGATGGCGGAAAACCTTCCCGCCACCCCAGGGGCTTCTGGGGAGAAGAAGCCCCTTCTCCATCACAAAAATGGAGCAAGGGCAACCCTGCCCCGCAACCAGCTCAGCCGGTAAGTTGGCCAAGCCCCTAAACAGAAGGACTCTGGGATGTTCTGCAGACATTCAAATTGAGTTAGGAAATAGACTAAACTAAACTTGTTCCACTGTGGAGCACCCACACAATTGTCACAGGAACCGGTTTAAAACTGGGATGGTGGCCATAGTATCCATGATTGCGCATCAGAACCGAACCCAGGAATTTCTTTTTCTTCTGAAATGTGCCATGTCCATTAGGGATCAATGCTAGACCATGGCAAGGCACAGGAAATGAGTACAAAGGGATGAAAAGAGAGCATTCCTATGGGATTTATGTAGTTTCCTCCCTTGAGGAAATACTTTTTTTATCCTTTGGCCAGCTGAGTTTTTGCATTTTTTCAGATTTGAGCCTATAAGAGGTATACTCTGATTGGCTGTAGCAGATTTTTTTGTCTTATTCTGGATTTTCTGGTGAGTTTTAATAACATGTTGGCTCTGGCTTAATGTATGCTACAGCATGCATTGGGGGTGTACATTTTGTGGACATATCACCCTCAAGTTGTCTTCAAACTACATTATAGTGTCTGTATAAACCTGCTCTCTTACAAGTTCAGTATCTATTGAGAAGTAAGTGTACATAAAATAGATTGCAGGCAGCTTTTATTATTCCTCAGCTGGCTTAATGATGATCTCCATATTAGTATTTTTTGTGTTTTATAATATTTTGTTTGATAAATCTAGTGGAGATTCGACTACATGAGCGCCTTGGTGGTCCACTTTTGCCAGATCAGCCCACCCAACGTAGTTTTAAACGTAATCTTAGGCATAGCTTGATTCTGCACTGATTCCCTGTTCTGGGATCCATATTGAGAAACTTCTGCTGTTATTTTATTTTGTGTTTTATTCCTTAGAGTTGGCCCAATAAAGGTGTAGCTCTTTTCATGATTTTGAATGTTGTTACATTTTACTAAAAGGCCAACACTGTTGCTCTGAATATGTTTCCGGGATTTGAAGATACCCAATATTTAGCTGTAACAAGAGATCCTTAAAATAAGAAGGAGCCAATTTCTGGGACTTAACTCTTTGATGTTTTCTACCTTCTTTTATTGAATGACAATTTGCAAGTTTTACTTATACAGGACCTAAAGGTTTCCCCAAATGTAACAGTGCAGGTTCCTTGAGAAATTCAATGTTCTGTGTCTAAGAAAGGGGTAGTTAGATTTGCACAGGATACTGACAGCCTGGATCTCAAAAAGGTATTACTTTTCTGTTTTATTATCTGACTAGCTTGGGGACCCGGCGGTGCCTGGGTCATTTGAGAAGTGCAGCAGGATGTAGAGTGGGTCATGGGGGCTCTGTGTGGCAAGTTTGGTCTTGATCCATCATTCTTGGGAGTTGCAGTGGTATCATGAAAGTACTGAAGGTACTGGAAGTCCCATCATCTGTGGTCCAGCCTCCCCCAAATTGCAGTAGGATGTAGATTGGGTCATGGGGGCTCTGTGTGCTAAGTTTGGTCTGTATTGGTGAATGGATGAGGGTTGTATTGTTTTTAGGGAGTGAAGGTACTTCAAGTCCCAGCATCCGTGGTCCGTTTCACACAAAACTGCACCAGGATGTAGAGTGGGTCATGAGGGCTCTGTGGGCCAGGTTTGGTGTTGATCAGTCATTGGATAAGGTTTGCAGCAGTCTTGGATAGTGAGGGAAGGTATTGCAAGTCCCATCATCCATGGTCTGTCCTCCTCCAAACTTCAGCAGGATGTAGAGTGGGTCACTGGGGCTCTGTGTGCCAAGTGTGGTCTTTATCGGTGTTTGTTGGGGGCCGCAGTGGTCTGTGGGAACAGAGAGGTGTGAAAGTACTAGAAATCCCATCATCCATTGTCAGTCCTCCCCCGAACCTCACCAGGACGTGAAGGTAGTCATGGGGGTTATGTGTGCCAAGTTTGGTCTCGATCAGTAATTGGATAAGGGTCGCAGTGGACTTGGGAAGTGAGTAGAGGTACTTCAAGTCCTATCATCCATGGTCTGCCCTCCTCCAAACTGCAGCAGGATGTAGAGTGGGTCATAAGGGCTTTGTGTGCCAGGTTTGGTGTTGATCAGTCATTGGATTAGGTTTGTAGCAGTCTTGGAAAGTAAGGGAAGGTACTGCAAGTCCCATCATCCATGGTCTGCCCTCCTCCAAACTTCAGCAGGATGTAGAGTGGGTCACTGGGGCTCTGTGTGCCAAGTGTGGACTTTCTCGGTGTTTGTTGGGGGCCGCAGTGGTCTGTGGGAACAGAGAGGTGTGAAAGTACTAGAAATCCCATCGCCCATTGTCAGTCCTCTCCCGAACCTTACCAGGACGTGAAGGTAGTCATGGGGGTTATGTGTGCCAAGTTTGGTCTCAATCAGTAATTGGGAAAGGGTCGCAGCGGACTTGGGAAGTGAGTAGAGGTACTTCAAGTCCCATCATCCATGGTCTGCCCTCTTCCCAACTGCAGCAGGATGTAGAGTGGGTCATGGGGGCTGTGTGTGCCAAGTGTGGTCTGTATTGGTCCTTTTTGGTGGCCTCAGTGGTCTGTGGGAACCAAAGTGTTGGAAAGTACTACAAATCCCATAATCCGTGGGTCATGTCCCCCGAACCGCTCCAGGACGTAAAGGGGGTTAGGGGGGTTATGTGTACCAAGTTTGGTGCAGGTCCATCACCCGCGCTGGTCGCTGTGGCCTGTGAAAGTGGCTGCCACATATCCGCCCTCCCGCCCTCCCGCCCTCCGCACACATACATACATACAAACATTCCGCTTTATAAAGGTATACAGATGTTTATTGCTATTTCTTGCTGTCACCACAGGGCCAAGATTGGAAGTGACCTCTGCCTGCATTGAGATCCCTCTAGACCAGACATGGGCAAACTTGGGCCCTCCAGGTGTTTTGGACTTCAACTCCCACAATTCCTAACAGCTTAAGCAGCTGAGGTGGAAAAGGAAAGGGCCTGAGGCTGTTAGAAAGTGTGGGAGTTGAAGTCCAAAACACCTGGAGGGCCCAAGTTTGCCCATGCCTGCTCTAGACCAGTAATTCCCAAACTCTAGTCGTCCAAGTGTTTTAGTTTTCAACATCTCAGTTGCTTTGGCCAATGATCAGAGATTCTGAGAACTGAAGCCCCAAAAACTAAAAGACTAACATTTGGAAAACACATTTGAGACAAAATGTAGGCCTTCAACACCATCTTTCTTTCTGTATGAATTTTAACATCTTTGTCAGATGAAGAAGTCAGTGAAGCTTGCATACTGTATTTTATACTTTGCGGTTGACCCAACGCTTTGTGGATTTTGAATGTTGTATTTCCTTTAGCTGTTATCAAAGTTGCTTTAATAGGTAAGACACGTTTTGGAGACCAGGGAGTTGTTTCTTGGAAAGGAGCCTGGGTGGTTTGATGCACTAAAAATTCAGAGTAGAATAAATTGTTATTCCCGGGTTGGCACACATCTTGGGCTTCTGTAATACATCTTTTGGAAATCTGTTTTCAAGGTTGGGCACAGAGTTATGCCTGGTATTGTTTGTGAGTATAACCAAGAGATGTGATAAACCTGCTGCCAGATTTGTTGAACATTTTAAAAAAATTATAGACAAACTTGGAGCAGTCTAGGGAATTGAAATGTTGAACTAGAAAAGTTTGTGAGTATGGATGTACCAGCATGTTATGAACACAGAATCAGAACGTTTGAGGTTATGGGAGGATCCAGTAAATGGAATTTAGAAACAATGAAAACAAAAGAAAATTATCAGTGAAAAGAAAGCCTTAAGCTAGGCATGCAAGCTAGTACTAGTGTTTTAAAAGCAGTGAATAATTTGCCAGCTCTTTTTAAAGTCGGCAAAGTGTTGCAGCCAAGCATTTGAGATTCATTGAGAAGCAGTTTGTGTGAATGTGTATAGACTTCCAGGGTAAAAGGAGGTTTTATCACAAAAAAGATATGAAAGAAATTCTAGGACAGTGGTTCCCAACCTTTTTTTGACCAGGGACCATTCGCCAACATTAGTACCAAAGAGGTTACGAATCAGTTTTTGGTCAACTTTAGATTCAGTTTGGTTATTTGGGTTGCTGATTCAGAAAATTGTATTAGATAGACCACATCAGCTCTAATTTCTGATACAGAACATATGCTACCCAGTAGTCGCCATCTGCTTGCCCACAGAAAACTATATTTAATAATGTAGAACTGATGTGGTCTATCCAAGAGGTCGGGGCTGGTCAGCGACAGGGAAGGAGTGGCAGGCGGCATGAAAGGAGCAGAAATAAAATAAAATAAAATAAAGAGGACCAGATTTTCATCCTCATGGCTCACTTGTGGTTTGTGGCCCACAGGTTAAGAACCATTGTGTTGCAACACATTGTTCTAGGGAATGACAGAAAATGGAAGAAGTCAAATAGGAATTCAGAATTAACTGTGGCAGCATTTCTGAATATCAAGAAAGACATTATTAGTTATTTACATGAAACAATTATTGGTTTTTTACTTTTTATAAATGTATTTTTATTTCAGGGATGGAGAAGAGGTGCTTATGTGATTGCCTGTCAAGTTCGTAGCTGTTCTGCCTTGGTGGTAAAATGTTTTGGGTCGCCCTTATACATTGTAATGATAACCCAAACAGTACACATAGGATGATTTCTAATAAGCAGCTTTATTTCTATCTGGCTGTAATTCAAGTCAATACTTATACTAATTTTCTCTTAATATACGATGTGGAAATTTATCTAATTTAAGAGGTAATATGATACATTTAGGAAAAAGTCAATGAAAGAGAGAACTATCAGGGGCTCAGTATGACTTTGGTTTTCTTGAGAAGCAGCATGTGGAAAATTTACAAAGCTCAGTAACCTTTTGATCTGATTGAATTTAAAACCAAAAATGCCACATGCACTGGAAAAAAGGCTACAAGATAAAGGAAGTTAATTCCTTTTAAACAAAACTTGAGGAAATAGCAAGGTTTATTTTTTTAAAAAAACTTTGTAAGGGATTTAGATATGTTCCTGAATTTAAAATATGATTTTTAAAAAAATAAATAGTAACATTTTCTATTCAGTCAAGATCTATGAGGTTGAAGACATATGTATCTACTTAGTTTGCGATGGCACGCTGTATTGTTCTTTGACAAGAAAAATTTAAAAGGCATTGTTGAATTGTGTTTTCCTTCTCTGAGATAGAATCCCATGACAGCTATCAAAGGTTAATGTATTTAAATCATCATCATCATCATCTTTATTTATACCACACCTTTTCCCTTGTGGGAACTCACAATAGCAATTCACCAAGCAAAATTATGTGACACATTCGGCTGCAAAATGGTCACTCATAATAATAATAATAACAACAACAATAATAATCTTTATTTATACGTTATTGTTTCTTTTTCTCTTTCACTTCTTGTTGATATTCTCACGTCAAGATACCCCTCTTCCCTACCCCCCAGTTTCCCCTTCCCCACCCCCATACCCCCTTCTATCCCGCCCCGCCCCAGCTTTCCCATGTTTTTTTATCTGCTGTGTAAATTTGCAAAACCAATAAAATATTATTTTCAATAATCTTTATTTATACCCCACCGCCATCTCCCCAATGGGGACTTGGGGCAGCTAACATGAGGCCAAGCCCTTTAAAAAGTACAATACAACACAGTAAAGTACAGAATACAAAAAAACAACATGCATCAGAAAATAAATTACAATAACAAAATAAAATAAAATAATAAAGCAAATCCACACAATATAAACTCAAACAGGATGGGCAGGCCAAATGGACAAGATAAAATGATAAAACCCAGGGTGAGGTAGAAATAGAAAATATGTAAGCGAGGGGAGCCAAAGAAAATAAAACAGTGGGGAAAAGCTTTCAGTATAGAATGGGAGAAAGTGCATCATAGGGGCACACTACAGATGGGGCAACAAAAATGGGATGGATGGTCACTCAGTGTGCTCTGACTCTTGTTCCTTCCTAAACCATGCCACAAAGAAATACAATGTGGATGGCACTAACTACCACACCACACAGGAAGTGATGGGTGGGAAAATATGTCAGAGGATATGCAGTCATTACGGAAAACAGGATTTGCGCCCTACAAAGCATGAGAGTCAATTTGTTTACTTGAGTGGTTGCTGGAAATAAACATAGAAAAACAGAGCCATACAAAACAAAAACAAAACAGAAATTTGGGGAGGGGGGGGGGGTTCATAAGAAAAGATATTCCTGAGCGAGCACAATCCTAAAAGGACAGATTCTAAATGGGCCCAACATGTGCACTCCATACTGTCAATCACACAGGCCACACTCATACAGCTAAACAGGGCTAACCCTACTGTTAGGCAAAGTGAGGCTGTCAGTTCAGGAGGCAGTCTGTCTTTCACTCTATAAACTTAGTTACCAGTACTCTTCAGGTATGGAGGTGATAGCTTCCATTTGCAAATTTTGAAGAAACAATTGGACATCATGTTTAATCTCCATGATGTACCCAACTTACCAGAAACTTCAACTGGTTGAAAAATGCCACCTACCCATTTTAATATAGCAAGAAGTTGCTCTGGCAAGTAAGACAAGCACAACCTGTCTCCCCAATGTTGAATGCTCAGAGTGGAGGGAGGCAGAGAAGGTGACCTTTTTGTTTTAGTAACAAAAACAAAATGAATTTCCTGTTCAAAAACAATATGATGAATATTTCATGTGTGAGTATATATTAGAGTGAAATGGTTTTGGTTACTTTTACTATTGCTTTTAAAGACCTCCTAAGGCCTTCCAAGAGGCATTCTGAGGGCCCTTCTACTCATGCATTATAACCTGGGTTAAATAGATCAAAAAAGGGTGGTGGTGATGACTAAATGACGTTTAGCCAAGGAATCAGGTTAAAGGATGAAAAACATGTATTTAAAAGCTGTCATTTAAGCCCAATTCCTCTTGAGAAACATGCACCTTTCCATGCCTGCGTATCCTTTCAGGCATGGAAAACCCATGCTTTCCTTACTTCCCTCCTATGTGGACTCCCTCCTGACCCCCATTTCACTCTCAACTTACTGAAGGATGCCTTCCATACAGGCCTGGAGCCTTTTCCTCTCTTTCTCCTCCCTGGAAGAATCATCAGGTTGCATTGAAGGAGAAATCTCCCCTCTCCTACCCAAAGCCTTCATTTGGCTGTTCCAAGGGAATGGGGAGTGAGGGGGAAAGCCTGCAGGAGGGCAGGGAGGGGAATGCTTGTAGTGCCCATGTCCACCCCTGCTCATCTCGAATCATCAGGGGTGAGTATCTGGACACCACCCTTGCAGAAGCACAAGGGTTAAGCCAGCTGTATGGCCTCCACCTCGAATTCCTCTTGGAGTTTTGGCCCTTCTGAAAGGGCCCCTAGTGAAACTTTGCCAGACAGGTCACTCTCTTATCGATAAAATAATGGGACAAACTGCACACCAAAATTATTTCTAAATATTGCAACAAATACTGTAATGGCAACACATTGCTTAATCATTGTCACAAGAGGAACAAAAATACTTTAAAAATAGCTTTCTAAGTTCTGGATTTAAATAGATTTGATGTTATATATGAGATACTGGGTTTGTAATTTAAGCATGGGAATCCTAAACCCTTTTGCAATCTTGCAAGGCAAGGGTTGGGCCTTCAGTTCATTTGAGCTCTGCACTTGGTGATGAGGAAAATTCTGAGAGTGCCTTGGACCGCAAGAAGATCCAACTAGTCCATACTCCAGGAAATAAAGCCTGACTGCTCACTGGAGGGAAGGATATTAGAGGCAAAGATGAAGTACTTTGGCTACATAATGAGAAGGCAGGAAAGCTTGGAGAAGATGATGCTGGGGAAAATGGAAGGAAAAAGGAAGAATATCTTATAGCAGATATATTTGTTCTCAACGAGTATTTGATATGATTGTAGTGAACTGGACTTCTGCAGTGGACATGGACACATTATGGCTAAGGTTCAGCCTGCTTTATCATCATAAAGGATGACTAATTATGAATAGACATATTTATTCACTCTGAAAAAATAGACAACATGTGTACAGTACTTATAAGCTACTGGGCTGAGTGTCAACAGTTCCTTTTGTTGTTTACTTAACATTTTCGGAGTTGATAAGAACCTCTGCTCTTGCCTACAAGGCGTGAGTCACTCCCAACATTAGAAGAAAGAACCCTTTAGTACTTTTCAGGCTATCTTATGTGGGGAATTGACATATTTCTCTCTCTGATGTTCCCATACAAAGACTCATATGATCAGCCCTGGTTAAAATTTGGAATGGAGACTGCCAATGATACCAGTTGCTGTAGGCTATATTTCAGATCTTTGAATATTCCTTACTTAAGAAACCCTGTGAAAATCATAGGGTCACAATATGTTGATTGGCAATGTGATGGCACATACACATAAACATCATTTGTGCTTGTTGGCTATCACTGTTTCTTTCTTGGAAACTCAGCATGGATTAGCAGCCAATGGCTTGCTGACTGGCACTAGTACAGTGACCACCACTTTGAGAACTGCTCCAGACAGCATGTATCTAACTCTATTACATGGCCAGTTTGGCTTTCATTTTCAAAGTCTCAGCTCCTGTTTGGGAGGTGAGGAAACCTAGTCCGTATTATAGGCATTTTTGTCTGTTGTGCATGATTACTACAGTATTTGTCGATTTTGCTGCCAGTCTGGTTTGTCTTTCTGGAATTTCCCCAATTTAAATACTAATTGGACTTCTTGCTAGGCTAAAGGAGTTTGTGCAGCTGTAATGCATGTTTTCATTGACATTTTGCCCAGCTCTCATTGGTGTCTTATAAGCCCCGTGAAGTCTAATAGCAAAGGGCTGTAACTTCCATAGACTAGACGGGCTGCATTTGCCTTTGGGATCTCAGAGGACCACACTTGTCCCTCAACTCACCTGTGCAACTATACATTGCATTGTTGCTCCTTAAGCACAAATCACAATATCTAGATCATATGATTAGCAATACTCCCTTCCCCATAAAACCCTTCCCAATCATTTTAAGCCCATTGTTATTTGTCAGAATGACCAAGACCAGGTGTAGTCTTTTCATTTTAGACAAAGCCTCCTATGGGCCTATAATAGATGTGAGGAAGTAAGAGGAAAATGATGTAAATCGACTAAGCCTAGAAGATGCAATGGGATACTAAGAGGATTTCCCCCCCTGTGTTGTGTGTTTGCGGGAAGCCATTGCAGTAGGTTGAGGGGATAGAGGACCTGGGGGCTGTAGTAGGGCTCTAGTGCCTACATGTAATATTCTCCGCCTAGAATTTTGTGTGAATTATTTATATAATTTATATCCTGCCTTTCACCCAACACAGGAAATGGCTGGTGAGACTCTCCTGCCCACGCTTGATGGGTTTTGTTATAAAAGTGGATGTAGGGAATCAGGGCCGTAGCCAGGATTTTGGTTCAGGGGGCTGAGTTTGGTTCGGGGGCAGAGACTGGGTGGAAGAGGGTTTACCCTAGGAAATCTTTTGTATTGTTATCCCAATAACCCCATGAAGGTGGGATATAATGAGCATGGTGATCAGATCATGATATGAATAAACATAACAGTTTAAATAATGTACCAGTAAGGCCTTCTCGCGAACCACCCTGAGAATTTGGGGGGGGGGGGCTGAAGCCCCCCTTAGCCACCCCCCTGGCTACATGCCTGTAGGGATTGTATAGCCTGTGGGCCACATGCAGTTCCCTGAGAGATAGCTGATGCTTTTCCAAAATTTTTCACCCAGAAATCACTGAAATTATGTGTATTTGAATCCACAGTAGTTCAGTCCTGTGAGAGTTGATTGAGATTTCTGATTTTAGAAGTGGAAATGTCACCCTGTTTTTCAGGTACTAATGAAAAAGAGAGAGAAGGGAAACATCTGGTTGGGCACTATGGAGATTAATGTAATGTAGGAGTTAGAAGGTTTTCCTGAGAGTTAAGAGATCCAGGTTTTCTTTTTTTATGGTCCATGAATCTCACTAGGAAATCCTGGTCCAAAAACTCTATTTAAGCCTGACCATCTTTACCAGGTTGATGTGATTTTAAAATGGGGATAAGCTGCATTGAGCTGATTAGAGAGAAGGCGGAATACAAAAACAAGATTGAAAGCATGGAGAATAAGATTTAAGACTGGTCTTCTGTTCACTGTGCAACCCATGTGAAATGGAAGGCCTTGCATTTTAACAAAACAAATAGAAATATATTAAAAAGGTATTCATTGTTCCAAAATGTGTACCCCGCTCCCACAATGCAGAACACGTATTTGTGGTTTCATTTATCCATGCCTGGGGGAAAACAGCTTGTCTAGAAATTTATTGGGTCCTTCAGATGATTCTAGAGCACTGATTCTCAAAGTGGGCGGTACCACCCCCTAATGGGCGGTGAGTCGTCACAGAGACTCTCTAATTGGGTAGCGTCCCTGGTTGAGCTGTGCTATCAGATAGCCCGCCAACCTCAACCCCCGCGGGTCAAGGGTAGGTCGACAAGGGCGGTTGCCACTCGACCGCTTTCCTTAACGGTATCCCGCTGGACTCTATTTGCAGGGCGGCCATTTGGGCCAACCCCTCTACGTTTATTTCCCACTATCGTGTGGATACTCTACATGGTAGGCAGGGGCGGTCCTACAAGGTAGGCCAAGTAGGCGGCCGCCTAGGGCGCCATCTAGGAAGGGGGCGCCATCCTGGCCGCATGGGGCGCCATCCTGGCCCTGCTGATGTTCCTCAGACAGCGCCGCAGCTGCCTGCTTTTTGGCTCCTTGTGTGCTCCGCCGCTGCTTCTGAGCATGCGCGGAGGTTTTCGCGCAGGCGCAGTTGCTCCAGAGCTGAAGTTGAGCGCAGGAGCAACTGCACATCCGCGAAACCTCTGCGCATGCCCAGTAGCTCCCTTGCGCAGAAGCCTGTAAGCAAAGCACTCCCTATCGGGCAGGCAGGCAGTGCTTCCCCTCTCCTTTTGTCTCCGCCACGCGCGCATTTGCAGGGAAGGAGAAAAGAATCAGTGAAGGAAGTGTAAGTGAAGGAATGAATGAAGGGCTTTCCTCCTCCTCCGCGATCTCTTCTCTCCCTCCTTCCTTTCTTCGGCACTATTTCTGTCTAGACCTGAGGGGCCTGAGGCTATGAGGAGTTGTGGGAGTTGGAGTCCAAAACACCTAGAGGGAGGGCCCAAGTTTACCCAAGTTTACCCAGGCCTGTATTCGACCTCATTTGAACATTTTGGCTGTTTTTCTATTTACATTTACATTGGGATCCTAATTTTGGACTTATGGGAGACTCCTATGAATGATGAGACGGGTGGTAGGTAATATATTCTGATTTTGATGCATTTACATTGCATTTCTTGTTGATTATTATACAGTTCTGCTTAATATTGTCATACAATATAATACAAATACAATATAACAATAGAATAATGATATATTTTATATTACATGTAATATTACAAACAATATTGCAGTATAGTGGTATTGTACAAAATAGTAATATATAATATTTTATTTTACTTTATTTTGGGTTATTTGAGTTTTATAGGAGTAATGAAAATATTTAGATGATAATTTTATTGAAATAAATAATTTTATTTATTATTTTATAATAATAATATAATAGAATGTTATATTGTATTATAATGTCAATATATTATAATATAATTATATTGTAATGCAGTATAATATAATTATGATATAATATAGTATGAGTATGGTATAATATATTGTATATACGTTAATACAATATAATACTACTAATGGTATTGTGATATAATTGTATATTTGTTTTACATGGGGGGGGGGGAGAAATAATGTTTTGGGGGGGTGCCAAAATAATGTTCGCTTACCATTTAAAATTACCTTAGACCGCCCCTGATGGTAGGGAAGCGGCCTTCGGCCGATCGGTGCTCACCCCTCGCCCTTAGGGAATTTCGGGGTGTTGGATCAAGGACCATACCTTCGATCCAATCGAGTCACTAGTGTCACTTCAGGGGCCTGTTGTTCCCTAGACCAGGGCTGTCCAACAGGCGGCCCTGGGGCCATACACGGCGCCCGAGCCCCTTCCCTCCGGCCCCCTAACTTGTTTTAATAAAATACAAATAAAAAATAAAAAATAAAATAAAATAAAAAAACCTACTTCCGGGTTTAGGCAAGCATCGCGAGACTACACCAGCCACAGACGGGATTTCGAGGGAGGTCAAAATCCCGTCTGTGGCTGCATAGTCTCACGATAGCTGCCGAAATCTCGGGTCCCGCAGGATTTGTGGCCGGCCTGGGCGCGCGCCTCCTCCTCCCTCGCGGCTGCTTCCAGGCCAGCCCCCATTCCCTCAGAGAGAGGGAGGAGGGGAGTGAGGCAGGGAAAGCCCCTCCTGGCTCCGTCCTCTTCCTGTGGAGGGCCCTCGCTTCCCGCCCCGCGGATGGGAGAGCCACCGCGCCCGGTCTGAGCTTGGCCTCGGTTCCAGCGGGGCTCTTCGGGGACGGCGGCGGCGTTGGTGCTTCGGCCCTGTGGCGGGGCTCCCGCAGTATGGATAAGGAAGGGCCTGGCTCAAATCAATCAATCTAAAAACAGTGGGACGTTGGGTGAGGGGGGGAGGGGTCCCTCAGCGGTGGTTTCCTTGGCGACGCTTCCTTCCCCTCCTCCGCGCCCCCTCCCCCTTGTTGTGCTGCCTTCCCCCGCGTGCAGGGCACAACGTGGCTTCCTTTGCGCCTGCCCCGCGGCTTGTTTTCCCTTCAGGGAGGGAGGGAGCTCTTTGGGCCTCCTCCACCCGCCTCTGGGAAAGGAGGCCCCATCAAGCCCTGCGACGGCATTGAGGTGTTTGGGGTTTTTTTGGGTGTGTCCCAATTTGAATGTGGACTCAAATAACATTCCCCCAAATCCACCAGTGTTCCCATTTGGGTATATTGAGTATTCATGCCAAGTTTGGTCCAGATCCATCATTATTTGAGTCCACAGTGCTCTCTGGATGGAGGTGAACTACAACTCCACAACTCAAGGTCAATTGTAAGTAAATTGGAGCCAGGGAGGGGGCGGAGCTGGGGAGGGGGCGGAGCCGGGGGAGGGGTGGGTGCGGAGCCAGGGGAGAGGGCGGAGCCGGGGGCGGAGGCAGACCCTTCGCCCCCCAGGTGATCAGTGACCAGAATTCCGGCCCTTGGGCCCGTAGAAGTTGGACAGCCCTGCCCTAGACCTTCGTTCCACGTCCCACTTTCATGGGTCGTCAGGTTATGTTACTGGTTACCCCTCCTTTTACGGAGCCTGGGCTGGGACCAATGTTTAAGTTATGTACCGTGTCCTATGTTCTCAGGTCACTGTGTCATATTTATTAGCGCGCTTCGCCCGACAGGGCATGTTATGATGTTTACATGTTTGCACTTTCTGTGTGCACTTTCAGTAATGTGAGGCCTGCGTGCCTGCCATGAATGGTGCTTGTTGCACTTGTTTACAAGGATTGGGAGCCTGCCTTCCATCCTTATTTATTTTTTATTATGGTCATTGATCATGAGGGTTTGTTGCAATAAAATTGTTTGGTTCCTATACTTTGGTCGGTTTGTTCCCACCATCCTGAACCTTAGCTTGCTAACTCTTCATAAGTGTGCATTCACAGAGCCTACGAAGAAAAATGGTAGGTTACATACCTGTGACCATCTTTCTTCGAGTAGAGCTCTGTGAATCCACACTAACCCGCCCGGCCGGCCCCTCTTTCTCAAACCGCCCCTTCCTCGTTGCACACATGGCGCAGGAATGGGGTGGGCGCGCATGGAGCAGCTTATATGCCCTCCGGGCCCGCTGGGCGGGGCTACCGCCAAAACTTTTCAAACTAGGGAAGTTTCCGTTGGAAGCCTGCTTTGGCGCGCAGACTTCATAAGTGTGGATTCACAGAGCTCTACTCGAAGAAAGATGGTCACAGGTATGTAACCTACCAATCGCATTTATAGGGCCAAGTCTAAGCAGCCCTGTATTTATACTTGAAGGAACACAATGATAATAATTGCATTACTATAATATGTCTCTAACATTTATAATTATAACTGGCATGTTTTTTCTTATACTTTTCCAGTTATAGTTTCTCATATATTCATTATTGATCAAACTGTTATATTTGAAAGAAGGGCAGATTAACATCCTGATAATTAAATAAACATAATTCCTTTATGTTTTCCCAAGTGTGTGGCCTGTGTAGAGCACTCCTGGATGGCTTGTTCTTTGCCAAACCCCATGGTAACATGATCTCTGAAGTGAGGATTTATTATGCAAATTAAACAAATTACACAAAATTTGTCCTAAATATTTACAGCTGTACATTTTAATGGAGTTTTCTTTTGGGTGAAAGTAAATGTGGGAATTTGAAACATGTTTATGGCAGGCTGATAATCCTACTCCTTTTCTATTTCTTTTGAAATTCTGAATACCAGTGCTATTTTTATTTTGAAGTCAGAGTAAATTTGACTTGATTAGTATTGGCATGCTATCTTTAATTTAAGACCCCTTTAAGCTATGCAATATGTTCTACAAATCCAGCATGCACGTCATTGTTTATCATCAGTCTTATGTTTCTGTGTTCCTATATGTATAAATAATGAATAATATTTGAATATTCAAAACAACTATTAGTACAATATAAACTCCAGTAAAATCTTTCTTGGGAAGCTCCTGGTGGTGCGGTGGATTAAACTGCTGAGCGGCTGAACTTGCTGACTGAAAGGTCGGCGGTTCGAATCCAGGTAGCAGGGTGAGCACTTGCTGTTAGGCCCCGCTTCTGCCAACCTAGCAGTTTGAAAACATAGAAATGTGAGTAGATCAATAGGTACTGCTTCTGCAGGAAGGTAACTGCACTCCATGTAGTCATGTCGGCCACATGACCTTGGAGGCGTCTACAGACAATGCCAGATCTTCGAATTAAAAATGGAGATGAGCACCAACCCCCAGATTAAGACACAACTAGACTTAATATCAAGGGGAAACCTTTACCTTTACTAACATATTTCTTTGATGATTTAAAAAATCTATAGCGAGACTCTACTGTATTATGTATTCGTATTTTTGTGTATTTGTGTGGCATCCATGGCTGCCATCCATGTTGTTAGCCGCCCCGATACAAATAAAGTTTTACTTGACTTGACTTATCTATTTTGAAATATGAACTGCAGGTTTCCTTTTATAGAAGTGTAGAGTAATTGTGAGAGGCAATTAGCACATTGTATTATCCACAGCATTTCATGCATTTTCTTCTAATAACATGTATTTCAGAATCTATTGTGTGGATGTTACAGTTCATTTTTTTCATATCAGAATATTTTCTGCTGAAGTTGATTAATTCAATATAAGTATATAGGTATAAGATTTCCCTTTAAGTTTAAGCTTTTTATCAAATTGTGCTGTCTGGAAATGTTAGGTTTTGGACCAGCTCTCAAGTTGGTCATGTTGACTGGAAGATTTTAGATATTGTACTAAGAAAAGAACATTGTTAAGCTGTGTCTTTTTCACACTGCTTCCTACTTCCTTGTCATAAGTCACTTTTTTGTTCTTGTTATGCCACAAAGTTTTCAGTGCCAATTTTCACATTCCCTTTGATATCACAACCAATTCTATTGTTGCCTTTTTGCACTGAGATCCTACCAGGCAGCTGCTTGTTGATTTCTCCAACATTGTCTGAATTGTGGTCCATGCACTATAGCTACTTATAGAAAATTCCAGAAGTGCCAATGAGGGGGCACCCCTATTTCAGTGATCAGATTCCTTCCCGCAGTTCTTTTATGGTGGCTCCCACCCCCATTTTGAAACAAACCAGACATCGCAAAATTTAGGCAGATGTATGCTTGCTCCCTAGTTTGGTAGTTTCAATAGATGGCATTTCTGCTTACTCTATCCTAAATTTCTTTCTTTTGCCACTGTGACACTAGGAAGGAGCACTTTTTGCAACATCACACCATTTTAAAAAAGAACCAGAACTTTCCCACCCAGTTGCTTACATATTGCTAGTAAGACAAACTAGTATATCTGCTAACTTCTGGCTTTGGAAGACAACCAATATGCGATGAAATTCAACTGTATTAGTTGTAGTAGTATTATTCTTAAGTAAACTCTTTTAGCAATTTGATTTTTCCATTGTTTGAAGAGCAGCCTGTTCCTGGAGGTAATGACAGGGATGATTTGTGCTGGAAAGCCACCCTTGTGAATAGCAACCCTACTTCAATCAATTGAGAAGGGTTCTGGGGACATTTTTATTGGTCATGTCCAACCGCAAACCCAGAGCATACTGATAATAGTAGCTGACGATTAGAGCAAAATAGATCCAAAACTGGATCATCCATGCAGAAAACACAGATCTATTAACTTGGGGAGGAAAAAAAAGGAGTGAAACTTGGAGCCTAATGAAAGTATGGTGACATTGAATGAAAAGCAACCACCAAAGTTGGCTGTGTTCAATCCCTATTTCAGTACATAAAAGCTTTAACTGCAGCTAATAATTTATTTTGACAACTGCATATCCTACAATCCCATCCAAATCATAATATGTAATGAAGATTATGAACTGAACTAAATCAAATGAATATTTAATAACCACATGTTTGGCAACTACACTTTGAAATGTCCTGATATATATTAGTATCAGTCTGAAAGTTGTGTTGATTTCATGTGACTGGCCTTGTGAGGTTATCCTATAAACACAGAACTTTAAGTTTATACTCCAAGAACATACTAAGTGCATTTAAATAAAAACTTTTTTTAAAAAGACAGCAGTTTATTTTGGCTACTTTTTCTTCCTAAGTGATGATAAGGCTAATCTCCCCCTTCTCTGTTAGATAATAGTTGAGGTCCCTGTTTCCAACAGCAGTTGCCAAGGGTCTGAACTAAAAATTAATGCTTTGCATGAGAACCTCATGTTTTGCATGAAAAATGTCCTAGATTTGATCTCCTGCAATTGCCAATAAGGGAAAGGACCTTTGCTGAAATCCTCAAGAATAAATGTTCATCTATGAAGAACATCCAGTAGAATATAGGGCCCGTCCAGATAGTACCTTCATTGCGGTATTTACCACAATAAAGGAGGGGCTATTCAGACAATGTTCTGGATAGTCCCGAATTAATTAGCTACAAAGCAGGAAAACCCTGGTTTGTAGCAAATTAATTAGATAGTGGATTTTTTTTGTGACTTCTTGGAAGGCATGGGATAAGCCCACTACTTCTGGTGTCTGGACTACAGACCATGCACCATTCCCACAGTTTACTGGGCTAAATAAGCCCAGTAAACTGTGGGAATACCCCCCTCTCCCAAGCCTCCAGATCTTTTAGAAAAATAATGAAAACTTACCCAGACTCCATTACAGGCTTCGAGCAGCTGTCCCGATTCATAGAAATGACGTGCCAGGAGACCGGGGGAGGGGATCGCTACCCCCCACTCTCCTGGCGCCTCATTTCTACGCATCAGGAGAGCTGCTCGAATCCTGTAATGGAGGCTAGGTAAGTTTATTTTACTTTTCTAAGGGACCTGGAGGCTTGGGGGGTAAGGCCTCCAGATGTTTTCGCAGAAGCATTTTGGGTGGGTGTGGACAGGCCTTTTGGAAAAGCCGCGTTTTTAAAATGCGGATTCTCTTGGATCCGCCCATAGAGGGCATTCTTAATGGCCCCTTCCTGTTGACTGTCCTTAATGGCCCCTTCCTGTTGACAAGTGGCCAATAAAGATATTTCAATGAGAGTTTCAGTTCTTTTGATGGTAAACAAAATGAAAAACTGTAGCCATGTGCCAGTTTCCGAGGCTGGCAGAGGTGGCTGTTTATGAAATATATAAATATTTATGCCATTTATCCTTCATTGGGAAGAGGGAACAAAACTTCGAGGCTCCTCCCCCCAGAGAGATGAGGGGTCTTTGTTAAGAAAACAAAAACAGCCTTTTATTTTCTAAAACCAGAGGAGCCCTCATCTTCATGCAAAAAGTCCTTGATTGAATTAAAGGTTCGGCTTTTGGAATGTGGTTTCATCTGCTCTCAAAACAACAGCTGGGTCTTTCACAAGCATGTAGCATTCGGCATACTATTATTTTACACATGGGGAGGGAAAGAAAAGCATGCAGGGAATGGTTTACATGGGAAGATTTCATAAGGGAAAATTCATCACCAATATCTCATAATTATTTCATAGGTAAAGGAGTAGAAAGAAAGTCCATATGACCTTAAAAGGCATCAAATCCAAATACTTTGGGGAAATTCATGATAGGCTTAAAGTTGCCAGACCACATACAGCATGCAGGAACATTGGAACTCCCTGCTGCAGGTCAAATTATTTAAGATGCAGGAGGGGTCCCTGACTGGCTCGCTTTCAGCATTCCCTTGGTAACATTGTCTGCCCCTTTTCTTTGAATGCATAGACTGTATCATTAAATGCAGCTGACTTTTTAAGACAGTCCAATGCTAGGGACTTGGAAACAGAAAGAAAAAAAAATATTGGCAACATACCCAGTACCTAGATAGACAAGTCAGTGATCTAGTGGCGTAAGGCAGATTTTATATTCCTAGAGAATATTACATTGAACCAACATACATTATTTAAGAAAAAAACATAACTCAGACAAGTCATCTACAGTTCCTCAAATCCCATTGGTCATACTGCCAGTGGAGTTTTGAGAGTTTCTGGCTCTGAATATAATACAGTGGGTTGACTATGTGCAGATCCTGCAGTATCCCACAGGAAATCAAATTGCCCCCTGAACCTGACATAGTTGCCCACCATAATGTTCAGTAATAACACAAGCAAACAGAAATCAAAATCAGAATTCTCCAGATTCAGATGTGAACATGAAAATCATATTTTCTTTGAAATAGTCTGGCACATTTCCTTTTAGGGAGAACTCTGCCACTCAAAAGTCCTTGCTTTGATAGATCAGTGTTTCTCAACCTTTTTTGAGCTGCGGCACACTTTTTACATTTACAAAATCCTGGGGCACACCACCAACCAAAATGACACAAAATGACACTCTAAAACAGTAATACATATAGTTAATATATAACTGGTGAACAATGAACAGGAGAGTTGATCAACAGTCACTAGAAAGGCTATCACGTCCAGTCAATGCCAAATGTAGTAATAGTTGATAAACATAAACACTAAAACGTACCCAGTTCTCAGGGAAGCTGGCTGGAAGGAGAGCAGCCAGACGGAAGCACACTCTGAGGCAGAGAGTTCCACTGCTGAACTGCTCTCACAATCAGGAAGTTCTTCCTAATGTTCACCCTCATATACAGACATGCTTCCCTGTGGTGTTTTCTTTTCTGTCTGCGTTGTTGTGCGCTCTCTCTCTCTCTCTCTCTCTCTAATATAAATGTAATGTTCATTTGTGGGATAAACAGAACTCAAAAACCACTGGTCAAATTGCTGCCAAATTTGGCCACAAAACATATTAATAGTAACCCAAGGAGGGACCATCAGTCAAAAAAATGATTTTGTCATTTGGGAGTTACAGTTCTTGGGATTTATAGTTAACACATAAACAAAAAGCATCCTGAACTCTTGCAACAATGGAATTGAACCAAACTTGTAATATTGAACTTCTCATGACCAACAGAAAGTACTGAAAGGGGTTGCTTGGGAATTGACCTTGAGTTTGGAAGTTTTAGTTCACCTACACCCAGAGAGCACTGTGGACTCAAATAATGATGGATCTGAGACCCAGGTGGAGGGAGACTGACAGGGAGACCGGGCGCGTGCAGAGTGTGGAGAGCAGGAGCGTGGGGGCAAGGAGGGAAGGCTGCCTCCCCGCGTGGACTCACCCAGGGCAGAGTCCGGCAGGCGGAGGCAGGCAGGTGGGCCTCCCGGGGGCACGAACAGGCAGGCGCACGGACCCAGGAGGGAAAGGCTTCCCCTTCCAGCCCTGGGGCCAGGGGCGGTCCTAGCAATTACGCGCCCTACGCAACCGCGTAGGGTGCCATCTTGGATGCGGCGGGGTGGGGCGCCATGGCATCACAGTCCGTGCTGCTGCTGCGCTGCGTCGCCCTCCGTGCTGCTGGGCATGCGCAGTGTTTAGCTGCCTTCTGGGCACGCACGGAGGTTTCGCGCGCATGCGCAATGCCTACGGAGCTCTCTTGAGCTCCGTGAGGCACAGCACATGCGCCGAAACCTCCGCGTGTGCCCAGAAGGCAGCTAAACACTCCTATTCGGCACGCAGGGGGTGGAGGCAAAGGGAGAGGCTTAACCTCTCCCTTTGCCTCCACCCCCTGCGTGCCGAATACGGTTACCCAATTGTGCAGGTAGGGGGCGGAGACAAAGGGAGAGGGAGTGGAGGTGGATCTCTGACTCCGTCTCCGCCCCCTAGTAGTCCTCGCATGCACATTTCTTCTGGCGCGAGGAGGAGGAGAGAGAGCAGAGCATCAGCTCACGCTAGCACGTGGCGGCCGGAGAGCATTCGAGGAGGAGGCATTGATTGCTGGCTGTGTTGGAGCATTCAGGTCAGTGCAAAATTCAAAACTTGCAGTTCGGGGCTGAGCTTGGGCCTTCCTTTGAGAGGGGGAATTGGTAAGGCCCTTTCCTTTCCCCCTCTGTTGCTTTGCTAAAAGGAAAGGGCCTGAGGCAGCAAGAAATGGTGGGATTTGGAGACCAAATCCAACTTTGTTGCCTATGGAATTCAAATGTGGTGTGATATATTTATAATTGGATGCTACTAGGCCATGCTATTCAAATATGGTAGTATATTTAATATTGGATGCTAGGCCTGGCTATTCAAATGTGTTATTATTTATTTAATATTGGATGCTAGGCCTTGCTTTTCAAATGTGTTATTATTTATTTAATATTGGATTATATTCAAATGTGTTATTATTTATTTAATATTGGATGCTAGGCCTGGCTTTTCAAATGTGTTATTATTTATTTAATATTGGATGCTAGGCCTTGCTTTTCAAATGTGGTGCTCCAATTTCCCCATTGAATGCTTGACTATGGAATTGAATTAAATTTGTTGCAAAGGTTAATAAATAATTGCATTCTAAAAAGTAATTTTGTGTTAATTCTATGTAATGTAACTATATGAACATAATGTGATATGTACACTTCTGGATTGTAAAATAGATCTTTTATTTACCTCTCTGTATTTTTAATATGAGTGATGAGTATATGTTTGTTTAAACTGTTATTGTTTAATGATGTGTGTTTTAGGGTTCTGTACATTGTATGTTTGGCCATCGAATTGTTGCATTGTTAGCCACTGAGAAGGGCAGGGAAAAAAGTTGCAAATAAATAAATAAATAATACCTTATAACTTTTGTTATCAAGTGATTTTTTTGGGCCAAAATAATGTTCGCTACCATTTGAAATTACCTTCGACCGCCCCTGCCTGGGGCACACCTCCTTTTCCTCAGCTGAAGAGCCGGCGTTCTCTGCAGGCGCCTCCAGAGTCACGTAGCCACGTGACTCTGGAGGCGCCTGCATAGACCACCGGCTCTTGGGCTGAGAAAAGGAGGTAAGCCCCAGCGCCAGAAGGGGGAAGCCTTTCCCTCCGTGCCTGGGACAAGGAGGGAAGGCTGGGGCTCACCTCCTTTTCTCAGCCGAAGAGCCGGCGTTCTCTGCAGGCGCCTCCAGGGAACGCCTGCTCTTCGGCTGAGAAAAGGAGGTGAGCCCCAGCGCCCCACACACGGACCCAGGGAGGCTTCCCTCCTGGGTCTGTCTGCGTGGAGGGGGAAGGCAGGGTCCCCTCCTTTTCTCAGCTAATACCAATGAGGCGAGTCCCAGCGAAAAATAAAAATACAGCTCCTGGAGGACGTGGGGGAGGGGGCAGCTAGACGCGAGGGAAAAAATAAAAATACAGCTGTAGGAGGACGGGGGAGGGAGGCAGAGGCTTTTGCCGGCCACTCCCACTCCCAAACGGCACACCGGTGTGCCGCGTCACAGCGGCTGAGAAAGACTGATCTAGATTATATGGCAGTGTAGAAGGGTTCTTGGGCTGAGAATTTCTGAATGCCTTTCCCTAAACTATAACTCTCAGAATTCTATAGGATGTTGTCATAAAATAATAATAATCTTTATTTATACCCTGTCACCATCTCCCCGAAGGGACTCAGGGCGGCTTACAAGCACTCCAAAGTACTGCACATAAAATAAACCATATATAGAACTGAAAACAATTAAAACATGAAAATACCATCACTTACACATATAATTGCCCACACAATGGCAGTTAATGTGGATTCAAAGCACTATAATTGTACCTGGTGGAATCAACTTGATGTTGAATTTTTTTTTTAAAAAGAGACACATCTGTGCAGACACTTGCGATTCAACTTTTCAAAGAAATTATAGTCCAGATGAAGTTACACATTGAATCACTTAGAAATTCAGCAGCATCAAAATGGCAGTGAGGCTCTCTCCCCCTTCCATTCCTACTATGTGGTCAAAAGTAAATTTCCAATGAGTGATGATGTGGCTCATTCCCCTGCTGAGTTGATGTCAAGACTGAGACCTCTTAGGTGATTTGTATTCACTTGCAGCAAAACCGCACAAGGACAGCATACCTTGATTTTTTTTTGCTTCCTACCCACGATTACCCAGCTTGTATCTAAGCTCAAATGCCAATGGGAGTGATGGTGAGAATCCTGGGACATATAGTTACTAATTGATTCTATATGTATTAACTAGTTATACCCACCACGTGTTGCTGTGGCCAACTTTCCCTTGCAGTCCAGGAATAGGAAATTGGAAATATGCAGGGATTAGGATGCTCTCAAAGAAATCCAAGGAGAAGAAAGGTTGCAGCTTGGAAGCAGTGCATTTGGATCATCCTCCTCTCCTAAAGGGCCTGGTATAGGGGATGCTAGGAGCTGTACTCTGGAAGAGAGTGTGGATATGCTATTGTGTGTTTTGTTTGCCAGCAGGAGTCATTTTTGCACATGTGCTGTAGCCTCTTTTTGCTTTTTTGGCTTTTTAAGTCCCTACCATTGTATCTTTCAGTGTTTTTATGAGTGATGGTCACTTGTTGGCCTGATAGGTGTATTGTGTCCGAATCTGGTGTCAATTCGTCTGGTGGTTTTTGAATTATGTTAATCCCACAAATGAACATTACATTTTTATTTATATAGATGAAATTGGAACAAGTGCATGGCAAGATCGGAGTTAAGAATGTTTTAGTGAACTCCCTACTTTGCTTCCAATATTCAAATACATTCAAATGATATTTTCAAGCATTCATACACACAATACTATTGGGGGGGGGGGGGAGTCCAAGTAAATCAAAAGCAACATGGGGCAACTATTATATGTTAGAGGAAAAAGATCTTCCATGCTTTTTCAAAAGCATTGATCATTAAAGGTTAAATTCTACTAACACCTTTCAGGTTTGTTTAGACTGAAGTATACTATAAAAAGAAGGACATTTTGGAAAGTAAAAATTCCTCTTCCTCACAACTTGAGACCAACAGATACAAGTATGGTCAGTTGTCAGGGGTATTCACCATCTCATTTACTTTGATTGTGTTACAAACATTAAGAAAGCAAAGGTAAATTGGCATTTGTTTGATAACAAAAATATCCATACCCTGAATAAATACTTGGGTGAAAGCATTTTTACAGCTGTGTGAGTAAATCTCAATCAGCTTTGCATCTCTAGAGCCTGCAATTGTTGCCTATTCTTTTTGGCAAAAAATTCTTTAGTTTTTCAGTTTGGATAGAGACAAAACAGGTGTAGTGAGTTGGAGACCATTTGACACTGGAAATGCACACAGGTGGACTCTACTCAACTCTTGATAGGACTTCTGGGGGAGTTACACTATAACTTGTTTAGGCGCAGCAAAAGGAATACATACTTGTCAGCTCGCAAACGTGCACCAGGAATTCTAGAGGCAAGGTAAGTTAAAGTCAAGAGGCAGACTTAAACCCTGTTGCATCTTGAAATAATATATTAGCAAGCTATGAGATGTTGCATAGTTTCATCTTGCCATCAACACAAGCTGTGTGAAAAAACACCCCATCACTATACACACAAATATGACAATATTTTTTCATATGATATTGTATGTTCTTTTCTGGTGTCATTATTTTCTTTTCCTATTGTCACTAATGGCAATTCTATCAGTATTTTCTTGGCAAGATTTATTTAGAAAAGTTTTACCATTGCCTTCCTGTTTGAAAGACAGAAATTGTGTCTGGCCAGTGGGTTTCCATGGCTGAGTAGGGGATTCAATTCATGGTCTCTCAAAGCTGTAGTCCATAATTCAAATTGCCAGACTATGCTGACTTCGTATGCCTTTTCAGAGGTACATATTCATATGGGTATATCTGTGCCCTTCATATCAGTAGGTTTGCACTGATAATGTATATCAGTTAAAAATAATCAGATGGCTCTGGTTGTAAGTTTTCTCTGTTTTTATAGAGATTGTAGAATTCTGGTTTGTGTAAAATACTACTTTTTTGAGCGGCAAATAGTAGGAAATTTTTCCATGCGCTAACTTCTGTGCTTCTTTGTGTATGGGGTATTTACTCAGCAGGGGTTAATTAAGGTAATGGTTCTACACTGCTGTAAAGGATCTTGTCAATGAGTCTTATGCATAAACACTCAGAAGTGGAATTTATTTGTTTCTCAGATTTTGCCTTGAGCAAGAGCCCTTACTAACATTTACATGAAATGCTGTGGATAATAGCATGCACTAATTGTCTCTCACCATTACTCTACACTTCTATAAAAGGAAACTTGCAGTTCATATTTCAAAAGAGATAAGTCAAGTCAAGTAAACTTTATTTGTATCAGGGCGGCTAACAACATGGAAGGCAGCCATTCAATGCCACACAAATACACAAAAATACAAATACAAAATACATTAGAGTCTCGCTTATCCAACCTTTTGCTCATTCAACGTGCATTCAACGCAGTCTGCCTCCTGCCCAGATCCACATTGCGATGTTTTGGTGCTGAATTCATAAATACAGTAATTACTACATAATGTTACCATGTATTGAACTGCTTTTTTGTCGATTTGTTGTAAAACATGATGTTTTGGTGCTTAATTTGTAAGATCATAACGTAATTGGACGTTTAATGGGCTTTTCCTTAATCCCTTCTTATTACTCAACATTTTCAGATATTCAACATTCTGCTGGCCTGTTTATGTTGGATAAGCGACTCTACTGTACAACAATTTATCATAACTGAGACATAATAGAAATCAATGAAACACAATTTGTGACATTTAAAAACACGAGTAAAAATACAGATCAATAAATTAAAAACCATATCCATCTTCAAAGCCCTGTCGATAAACCATAACAATGCCAACAAGAATGTTTGCCACAAGACTATAAGGTAAATGATTCCCATATACACTGAGAAAAGTAATTTGACTCTCTACTGCTGAGGTGGAATCAAATCCAGTGTACTACACTTTTCGGGCAGGTGTGAAATATTGGCTGCATAACAGTAAATCTGGTAGAGCTACATTCATGATTTGAGCAGCTGGAAAGAAATATACTGAGCTAGTTTCCTCTGTTTCAGTGATTACACACAAAGTAAATGATGCGTATATAGTCATGGCAAATATTTCCACCCCTGCAAAATATAGGTTGGTGTAGTGTTTTTCTCATTAATATGTTTATGATTACGGATTTGTACAATTCATGAATTTTATCCTTCCAGCGCAGAGTTACAGTTGAGCAGGACATTATTCTTTCCCTTCTACTACTACTACTACAACAAGTGAAGTTTCTTTGAAGTTAAAAATATCAGATACAATAGCTATGAGATTGTTGCCACTTGAATTGGCCAAAACTTGAGGAATACAAAGTGAAGGGGGGAAGGATATAAAACTACTGTACAGACAAAAGACATTCTTAGTTGGTTCCCTCCCCTTAAAAACAGTGAATGAAACTGCATTCTATTCTAGTAGAAAAATGTAGTGTGTGGTTCCCAGGTCTGAGATCAACAAATTGACCAGAATCCAGAATATCATTGCAAACACATTTTTAAAAAATCATTTCATTTCCAGGATTGTAATAAAATGACTACTTGGGCTGTTTCACTTGCATTAAAATGTCAAAATAAGAGATTATGACAGTTAAGAGAAATGCTGTAGTTGTCTGAATCAGGTCATTTAATAATTACACTTTTCTCTCTGCTATCTGAAAAACAAATTCTATTTTCCTCCCCCAGAAACATTCATGCTTAATTCTGTGCGTCTCATCTCATGACTTGAGCTCATCTAGGAAATATATAGTGCCCTGGCAATGTGTAACATTCCAATTTTTCAGACAGAGATCTTTACTGGTCTTGAAAAAGAAGCTACTTATGGGTTCACAGCTCCCAAAAAAAGTAGAAAAAACAACTCAGCTTGAAAATACTACTTTTCCCAGACCATTGAGGATTCTGGGAGCTGTAAGCCCAAAACGAATTTCTTTTCTTAGCTCTTAATAATAATAATAATAATAATAATAATAATAATACTTTATTTGTAATCTGCTCCCTCTCCCCGATGGGGATTCAGGGCGGCTCACATGAGGCCAAGCCCAAACAAACAACAAATTACAATAAAAAGATCAAACATCAACAGTAAATACAATAGTTGTGCTTTACCCGACCTCCATGTGAAGCACATGCCACATAACTGGATTTCCCTCTATTTAAAAAAGAAAAATCACAAAAACATCAGACCAGAAATACCACAAATTAAAATAGCATATAACAAAGTACATAGCAACTGCTTTATGGCCAAAACCAGAGTCAGTTAATAAGTAGAATAAATGGAACTGAATCCATTAATGAAATGCTGTGGCTAGGAGGATGTTTTGGTTGCCCACAGTATGCCCAACAATGGTTGTAGTCATTCTTGTCCTAGAAAATATGTTTCAAATAATGTTTCAAAAGACATAACATTGACTCAATATGCCATTACAGATTATACCACTTGACCAAAAGTAACAAATGGAATATCAAAAAGCATAGGTGTACTTCTTAGATCACAAGCTAAACAGGAATCAAGGTATGTTTAAACTGCATTTGTAGGAGTAACAAAACTAGCATCCAGATCAAGGAAAGTAATTAGGACCTCATCTTGTGTGTTATGTTCAGTTCTGGCATCTCAGGCCCCTTCCACATGTCCCTCCTCAAAATCTAAGATCGTCCAGGGAGGCCCTGCTCTCGCTTCAGTCAACAGCTCTAATGTGCCTGGCGGGGACGAGAGACAGGGCCTTCTTGGCAGTGGCTCCCCGCCTATGGAACGCACTTCCAACTGAATTAAGATCGGTCACCTCTCTCCTGGTTTTCCGAAAGAAATTAAAGGCATGGTTCTGGGACCAGATGTAAGCAGCACTTTAAAGGGACAAATTGCAATGGTGATATGACGGATGAAACTGGTTTTATTGTTCAGTTTTTGTATGGTTTTAACTATATATTGTTTTTATGTGATGTTTTAATATGTGATTTTATTATTGTAATTTTATAATAGCCTCTAATGGAGTTTAATGTAATGCCATCCTGAGTCCCCCTTTGGGGGTTGAGAAGTGACGGGATACAAATGCGGGAAATAAATCAATAAATAAAACCCCTATTATCTACTTTGAACTGGAATATATGGCAGTGTGGACTCGGATAACCTAGTTTAAAGCAGATATTGGGGGATTTTCTGCCTTGATATTCTGGGATATAGGGCTGTGTGGAAAGGTCCTCAGTTTAAGAAGGATATTGACAAGCCAGAAGAGGTAAAATGTTTGGAAACAAAGCCCTATGTTAGTCACTTGACTGGTTTGACAAAGGCACAAGTGAGAGGAGATATGATAGCCACTTTAATGTCTGAAGGACTATTATATGGAGGGTGGAGTATTTTTTTCCTGTTCCTCCTGAGGAAAGGACTTGAATTGATGGTTTCAAATTACAAGGAGTGTGATTTTTTAAATTTAGCCCCCCACACACAAAGACTGCTGGTTAATTATTTCTTAAATGTAGACCTCCCCCCTTTCTCCCAAGATGGGATCCAAGATCTGTTTGGCAGTGGAATAGACCACTGTTTCTTAAAGTGTGGGTCCCGACCAAAAATACAGTTCCCTTAGCACTAATGCACATCTCTCCCAGAAATGGGAAGGAACTAGCACAGAAGTTTGAGGCCAGGTTCTGTGGTCAGTGTGATCACTTTCCAGGCCTCAAACCAACTTCAATCTAATCACTCTCTCAGCAAAACTGATTTCCGAACTGCATTGTAGCATAGATGTGCCTTTTGTGCAATTCCCTTTTATGTTCATAATTGTGTAGGTTTTATTTTGTAATTTCTCATTTTGCTACACCGTGGTGTTTTTTTTGGTTGTCATTATTATTATTACTAGTTTAAAAACATGGGCGTAATTCTGTGAGTCTGTAAAAGGCTATGCAGAAAAGCAGAAAACTAAAACCGGTTGCTCTTTGCATGCTTTATGATTATTTATTTTAGCAGAGGTATCTCAAAATGCTAGACATGACACTCCTCCTTCCCAGCTCTTGTAATAGAATAGCTTGTTTGAAAACAAGTTCTTTGGCTGTGCTGACACATTGTTCTAAATAATATTATCTTAGGGTGTGTACGATTTTTCTTGGCTACTTTTGATTCTCCTCCCCTACCCATTTCAAGCCGTACGAAAGAACAGAAGAAAAAATAAAATCTGCTTATTTTGTGAAATACTTTTGTGCCATCTTTTTCTCCTTGTCAAAGTTATATGGAGAATTTGAAATTACTTTTGAATGCTGAAAATACAATTGCACATAGAGGTCTGATTTATGTTTTTATTCTAATGTACAAAACTTTTAGAACTTTGTCTACTACCGGAAAAGAATTCCTTTACCCTTTTTAAAGCATACCTTTGCTGTGGTGGAATTTATTAGAGGAATCCAGCCTTTGGAATGATTAATTCAAGATTACTCTTGTAACTGTGTCCTTATTAAACCTCTCCAAGTAAAACCAATCCCAAAGAGAAGCACAGGTATATCAGGAAAAGGGAGATGGACAGCAGCTAGTGAGAAATTACGGCTGGGATTCTACAGGACATCATACTGGTACAAGAATGGTTGCATAAGTCAGTGTTTCCCAACCAGTGTGCCGTGAGCGATCATCAGGTGTGCCGTGGGAAATTGGAACCTCCAATACCCTTTCTTCCCCCTCCTGCCGAACACTTTTTCTTCTCCACTCAGGCTCCTTCTTCCCAGCCTCACTCTGCTCGCTTTGCCTCACTTTGCTCACGCTGCCGCTTCTGCGGGAGGGGGGAAGACGTGATCCGTGCGGGCCCTACTGCGCAAACTCGCCTCACGTCTTCCTCCCTCCCCTCCGCAGTGCTCTCTGGATATAGGTGAACTACAACTCCAAAATTCAAGGTCAATGCCCACCAAACTCTTATAGTACTTTCTCTGGGTTATGGTAGTTCTGTGTGGGAAGTTTGATTCAATTCCATCATGGTTGAGTTCAGAATGCTCTTTGATTGCAGGTGAACTATAACTCCCAGCTGTTGAGCAAGACCTTCATGTGTGTCTTTCTGCCATTCCTGCCAGGATATCTATGTTGTGTTCATTGAAACAGGCTCAGGTTTCTCACTGAGTTACATTTAAAAACATATTAACTATATGTATTACTGTGTTAGAGTGTCATTTTGGTTGGCGGTGTGTCCCCGGATTTTGTAAATGTAAAAAATGTGCCACGGCTCAAAAAAGGTTGAAAAACACTGGCATAAGTGGTTGTACATTCTGGGAAGTTGCACAAGGAAGGAAGTCATTCAAGGGAAGCGGTCAGATTTGGATGGGTGGCTATAAGTTACTGCAAGGCCACAACGTCTTTTGCAGAATTCGTTGCACAATGGCTATCTCCAGAGTTTTAAAAATGGACACTACACTAAAAAGTTATAGGATTTTTAGCCAAACCTTTATATTTATTTGATATAGACTTTCTGCAGATTGGAGCTATGTTGGCATAATGGGTTAAATCCTTTTGCTGCTAAAATGCTGACCTGAAGGTCAGCAGTTCAAATCTGTCGGACATGGTGAGCTCCCGTTTGTCCACCCTAGCTCCTGCCAACCTAGCAGTTCGAAAATATGCAAATGTGAGTAGATAAATATGTACCGCTTTGGTGGGAAAAGCAAAGAGACGCTCCAAGTAATCTTGCCAGCCACATGACTAGGAGTTGACAACACAGGTGCCTCGGCTTGAAAATAGAGAAAAGCACCTCCTCAGAGTCAGAGATGAACACCGCCTCTAGTAGCCAGATATGAAGGGAGAAGCCTTTGCCTTTGTTTGTGTGTCTCATTATATGTGATTGTAAAGGCATTGAATGTTTCCCTATGTATCTAAAGGCTGTAATTTGCTCTGAGTCCCCTAGGGGAGAAGGGTGGAATATAAATAAAGTGTATTATTATTATTATTATTACCCTTTTCCTTTCAAACCTTTCTCTATATAGTTGTTATCTAATCCATTTACTCATATTGCAATAGGATCTGGGGAAAAAGTGGTTGTTGGATAACAACATTCAGTTATGAGGATTCTGGGAACTATAGTCCAAAGCGTAATTTTCCAAAGCTTTCAAATACAAAAACATTTCACCTCTTGCTTGGCTTTGATGGGGTTTACTCAGCTAAACATGCCATTACTTCTGTGGTTTAGGATTTATTATAGAACTAAATTTCAAAAAGTGAAAAGTTTCTCCATGTGAAAAAGGAATGGCTTCACGCCAAGCGGTTTAATCAGTGCAGTGGGAGGTTAAGAGGTAACGACAACAGCCTCACTGAAGACAGGAGCGGTACTGTGCTGCACACATTGACAACGCCAGCTTTAGCTAAGTGTCAGTAAATATGATGACAGGGTTTTAAAAACAATAACACAGAGAAGTAAAATTAGGATTTTGTTTTACAGATTCTTAGAATATAGAAGATGAAGAAAATTCTTTTGTGGTCACTGTATTAAGAAAAGGTGCCTCACCCCCCACTCCCAAATATATTGTTCTGGAAAATATTTTATAGTAATGTGAACTATTTAATATAATTATATTAGCTAAATTCCTGTGCACAGCCAGGCAAACATAAATGATAAAAAGCAATTTCTTGAAACCGTACTTCCCTGTAGTGCCTCTACCTGACATGTTGAGAATTCCTTCTAAAACCAAAAGCACTTGAAGTATGTGAAAAAGATGTTGAAGATCAAATGAAGTTTCCCCCCAATTTCTCTAGTTTTCCCTAAGCAGAATGAAAAACATCCTGATTGTAAGAACTGTTTAATAGTAGAATAGAGTGCTTAGGAAGGTGGTGCTGTCTCCTTTTAACGAAGATTGAATAGGAATCTTTCAGAAGTGCTTTATTTGCATGGCAGAGGGTTGGACGAGATGGCTCTTGTGGCCCCTTGGAACTGTAAGATTCTATGATACATATAAGGCCTACATATACTGAGTATACTCCTGTAGCCATGAGATCTTAATGTTAATGTTAATATGTTTTTAATCCCTGGTTTTAATGTTTTAATGTATTTACGCTTTTATGATTTAATTGGTAGCTTTATGTTACTGTTGTTTTATGTTAGGTTTTCATGTTTTGTAAGGCATTCAATTTTGCCGCGAATATGTTGGAAACCGTTTGAGTCCCTCCAGGGATGAGAAAAGCAGTATATAAATGAAGTAAGTAAATGTATAAATTGACCACATATATAAATCAAAGGCAGGTTCTGGGGTCAAAATTATGAATTCTCCAACTTTGCTTTTCCTTTTCAAGAGCACTGCTATCTTATTTCTTTTCCTCTGACTCTTATATTCCGAAGGTGGTCACTCTGAACCACCAGGCGCTTTTCTTACTTTTTTTCCTACTTGCCTTTTCTTATACTCTATACAGCTTTTTTAACTTTCGAACTGTGAAAACCCAATAAAGATTTATTTTTTTAAAAATTACGAATTTTGATATGACCCATGGATACATTGAGGGTGATTCTGTGGAGAGGAGAAAGTGCCAATGCCACTTCAGCCACCCTCTGTGCCACCACCATTTCTACACTCAGCATTCAAAAAGGCCAGAAGTGGCACGATGGCAGAGAGTAAAAGGTGGTCAGTGCTTCTTTTAGGTTATCCCAGGACAGACTAAACTCTTGCCTTTTGCCACTCTACTTAGAGAAGGGGAAGGCCCATTTTAAAATAAGAGTTAAAATACATTACTAACATATAGTGGTAAGTAAGTTGATCTAGGCTGATCAGTTTGGGCTGATTTTCTGACTAAAATTTCTACACTTATACATGAGTATCTAGGGAATCAGTTCATGCTTCCATTACTGGGTGAGTCAAACAGGCAAGTACCGTATTTTTCGGACCATAAGACGCAGTTTTTTCCTCCCAAAGTAGGAAGAAAAATAAGCTGTGTCTTATGGAGCGAATACACTAACATGGAGGGGGGAGGCGCTGGAGCAGAGGGGGCGCGATGTACTTACGCTATATTCGCGCCCCCTCCTGTGCATGCCCATACTCTCGCCGCCGTGTCGCTGCAGCCAGCCGGCGGCGCGGAGAAACGGGGGCGGAAGAGGGGACTCGTGGGGCGGACTTGCCACTCACGGACCCGGGAGGAGGAGGCCACGAGGGCGGCCCCACGGCGGCAGCGGCAGCCATAGCAGCAGCCGCAGCAGCAGCAGCAGCGGAAGGGCCCGAGCCAGAGGCGCTTCTTCCTGACGTCAGGAAGATGCGCCTGCCGAGGAGGAAGGGGAGGCGGCGGCTTTAAGGAGGCCCGAAAGAGAGGCTGGAGGGAGGCCCGAAAGAGAGGCCGGAGGGAGGGAGGGAAGGAGGAAGAGTTCCCTCCCTCCCTGCAGCCTCTCTTTGGGCCTCTTACAGCGCGCCGCGCCGCCTCCTCCTCTCCTCGGCAGAGGCCTGCATCTTCCTGACGCCAGGAAGAAGCGGGAGCCACCGGAGCTGGCTATCGTGTAAGTACATCGGCCCTTCCGCGCCTCTGCTGCCAGCCCCAATTTTTCCCCCAATTTTTTCCTCCTCAAAAATCAAGGTGGCAGGTGCGCCTTATGGTGCTACGGTATTTGTGCTTTCATCCAGGGCTCATGGTATATTGATCGAAAAGAATGTAGCTTCTTTGCCAATGTGTTATGCTGAATGACTGAAGGATGCAGGCATACATTTGCCCTCCAGTAAATGAGTTAAGTTTTCACAGAATATCTGCATATAGTCCCCAGAGTGATAAATAGTGTATGCAAAATCATACTTATATCCAAGATTCTTGAGTAATTCTAGTTTTACCAAAATAGGTAGAATTGCTAGGAGAATTTGGGGGATAAATTGTGAAGCAGTTCAAAGAGTTCATCTACACCAGTGTTTTTCAACCAGTGTGCCGCGGCACACTAGTGTGCCATGAGCGATCATCAGGTGTGCCGTGGGAAATTACAGGAGAGAGAGAGAGAGAGAGAGAGAGAGAGAGAGAGAGAGAGAGAGAGAGAGCCTAGCAGGAAACTTCAGGCAGCAGAAATGAGGCTTTCCTGGCCGAAGCAGCAATGCCAGCCAGCCTGGCTGCAGTCAGGGAGAGCCCTCGGCGTCCAGAACTTTCCTCCCTCCCTCCCCCCCTCTCTCCTTTCCTTCCTTTCTTCCCTCACTCTGTGCGCCAAGGGCTACCTGGCTGGCTGCGGCTCCTCCTGCTTCCTGGCTCCTGGGCACTTTTCTGCCCTCCTCCCCTCAGGCAGCAAGGAGGAGGAGAGGGAGGAGGAGTCAGCGGAAGCTGCCCCCTTCTGACCCCACTCCCGGAGCCTCGAGGTGAGGCTTTCTGCCCTCTAGCTCCCCCGCACCAGGGAAGGGGAGCAAACCCTCATCTCCTGGCCTCTCCTGGCTGGGCTCCGGGTTCGCTGCAGAGCAGAGCAGAGGCCGGGATGCGCAGCTCCACAGCCCAGCTTGGTTCCTTCCCCATTTGGCCACAAGGCGACAGCAGGGAAGCTGAAGAGATGCATGGGGAGGAGGCACTCCTGGCGGGGGGGCTGAACCCCTTCGGGAAGGAGAGCTGGGGTGGCGACGGCTCAGAGTCTCCGCCACAGTTTGTTCCAAAGCTCAGAGCCACCCCGTGTCCTCAATTCCTATTTTTCCTGCTCAGCCGAGCCCACGTGCACTTCGGCCACTCAGCACAGCCCTCCCCCGTAAGACGGTGATGGGCCTCCTGCATGTGGGCCTCCTGGGAAGGGGCAGGAGGGGGGTTTGGCGGAAGCAGCAGCACGAGGGGTGAGGGTGACAGTTAGTAAAATGACAGTGTGTCATTTTGCGTCGTTTTGGTTGGTGGTGTGCCCCAGGATTTTGTAAATGTAAAAAATGTGCTGCGGCTCAAAAAAAGTTGAAAATCACTGATCTACACTGTGGAATCAATACAACTCAATGCCACTTTAACTGCTATGGTTCAATCTTATGGAATCCTGGAAGTAATTGTTTGGTGAGGCACCATCACTTTTTGACAGAGAAGACTAAAAGCCTTGTGAAACTATAGCTCACAGGATTCCATAGCAATGAGCTATAACATTTAAAAGTCATGTCAAACAACATTAAATCTATTGTCGAAGGTTTCATGGCCAGAAACACTGGGTTGTTGTGAGTTTTCCGGGCTGTAGGGCCATGTTCCAGAAGCATTCTCTCCTGATGTTTCACCTGCATCTATGGCAGGCATCCTTAGTTTGTGAGGATGCCTGCCATAGATGCAGATGAAACATCAGGAGAGAATGCTTCTGGAACATGGCCATACAGCCTGGGAAACTCACAACAACCCAACATTAAATCTACAGTGTAGATTCGAACTTAGACACATCTATGAAGTTCCATTCCATTCCATTTCACGCATTTGGGGAAAGTAGAATTAGATTCAAACAGTGTTAAATTTGAAATTCAAAGTTATTTAAGACACAACTACAAATTTACTGCAGTTTGCATTTGTAGATTTTTTTTCTTGCACTCTATCAAATCCAGTGTATTGTTGAGCTATGGTTCTCTTTCTTTAGAAGAAACTCAGAACACTATCTCTACCTGCTCTGCTTCAGATTTCTTTTGCCACAGAAGGGCAATTGGCCAACTTGCTTTCCAAAGCTTCTCTTGTATGAAGTTTAATCCAGATGCATCTGGGATAGAGTCAAAGACAGAGAGAGACTATCAGGCAGTGTAGTTACTGAGGCTTTTCACAGCTGACTGCAAAGCGATACTCTATTCACAGGAAAATCCTGCAACTCATTCCTTCTTATCCAGCTTCTTTGATGCACCCAGCCATGCATGTCCAGATAAACTGCTTAGAGTAGTTTTTTTTGTTTAAAAAAAGTGAAGATGGAATCATAATTGTTGCACAGGAGTGGAAGTAAGAAAGAATCGGAAATATGTATTTTTATGTATTTTATTTGTAAAAATATTAGTGGCCTCTATTTTCACATATAATTTTAAGTGTTTATAACAATATTATCACAATAAAATCAAGAACAATATATATTTTTAAAGGAAGTGGAATTAATTACATTTACAATAATTTTAAAACCACACAGAAGGTGGTAAAAGAGCAAAAGTGGTCCTGGCTACCAGAGCTTGACCATCCCAACTCCAGAAGCAACCATTTCCCAAGTGGAAAGATGTGCAGAGTGCAACATCATTTAGAACAGTGTAACATTAAAGGTATCTGCATTACCTACTGTGTGGCCTGGCTGTGGAGTGGCACAGACCAGAAACCATGCCTCCCCTTCCCCATCATGTTTCGGCTTCCCTGCTCCTGGTTCCTGTGCACTGATTGGAGGAGACAGAGCCAGTTCAAATTCTAGTTTGAACTGATTGGCTGGCCAGCCTCACTGGGATACCCCAGATATTTAGAGTTATTTATTTACTTCATTTATATTCCATCCTTCTCACCCTGCAGGGGACTCAGGGCGGATCACAATGAACATATACAGGCAAACATTTAGACACACACAAGACAGACAGAGGCAATTTAACATCTGGCCACCAGGGGAGTTATGCCAGTCAGTAAGATTTTAAGGAATGGTGTTCTGGATTTTGAGTAGTTCGCTCCAAAATAGCATATACTCTTGGCCTGGCCTGATCTCTGATGGGTTGCTCGGTGGCTTGCTTGTGGGGATACTGGTAAGACACAGCGGTTAGGAGCAAACAAACAAAAAGCAGAAATATCATTGACATATTTGAATATATTTTTTAAACAGTTCACGAGAAAAGAAATTAGGGAAATTAGAAACCCAATGTTAAGTAATATATTAGAAGTATGGAATAAATATAGGAGATTGTTAATAATGGATGGTTCAGTGATAACCCCAATTGTAATGGAAAAGAAATTTCCAAAAAATTTAAAGCAAGTAATGGATAAAAAACTAAGGGAAAAAATCTAGATAAAATAAGGGACTGGATAAAGGTTGGAATTAATAAGGAAATGATTATGGAAGAATTTAGAGAAATAAAATTGACATGGTTCCACTGTATGAACATATACAGGCAAACAAACAATTAGAGCAATGGTTTAAAAACTGGGGAAAAAATAATAAAAAAGGAAATAACTTTAACCAATTCGAACAAATAATACAAAATGGGAGGGATGTAGAAGAGCACGAAAACGTGAAAGGAATAACTAGTAAAGTATATAAGATAATAATGGAAATAAAGGAAGGAAAAACAAAAATAATACCCTCAAGGAGGTTTGGGAAGAAGATTTAGGGATAAAAATGAAGGAAACAGAGTGGCAACAATTATGGAGACAAAGACATTTAAAAAATTTATCAATAAGGGTTAAAGAAAATTATAAGTTAATATGGAAATGGTACCTTACACCAGTAAGAATAGTAAACATAAATAAAAACTACTCGAAAAATTGCTGGAGAGGATGCCAAGAAACAGGAACATATATACATATGTGGTAGCAATGTAAATATGTAAGTAAATTTTGGGTGGAGGTATTTAGAGGAATAGAAGATATAATGAATATTAAAATTGAAAGAACTCCTAGTATAGCCTTATTATCATTACATAATAATAAACAATTGAGGGGAAAGGATAAAGATGCGATAACAAACCTATTAACAGTAGCAAGATTGCTTATAGCAAGGAATTGGAAAAAAAGAAATGAATATACAAATAGAGGAATGGTACAAGGAAGTGTGGAAATTGGCAATAAATGACAAGTTAACATGTATATTAAAAGTAAAAAGAGGTATATGGAAACAAAGTGATTTTGATGAGGTATGGAGAAAATTCATCGAAAAAAGACTAAAAAAGAAAGAAGGCAAGTTACATCCAAAAGAAGAAATGAAATTTTGGACAAATGATATGTAAAAGCTATGGCTTGGGAAGGGGGGAGGGGAGCACAGTGGTGAGGGATACAAAAATTTATATGAAAAATAATGGCAGATGCCAAAGAGTTAAGTATTGTATTGTAGTTAGAAATGAACAACATGAATCTGCTGTAAAATAGATATTGTATAATAATTGTGTTGACAATGATAAAACAATAAAAAATATTTTTAAAAAGAAAGAAAAAAGAGAAAAAGGTAGAAATATTAAAAAAAATCATTGATAAAATATATCTATTGTATTAAACATTATCTTACATATTACATATCAAAGTGGTGAAAAGTGCACAACGCGGTGTGAATCTATGCCCTTTGTATGAAACTCAGCGTTCTCAGAAAGGGTCTGCACAGGCGATGGGGTTCGTTAGAGGCGGATCAAGACTCCACTGGGTGACAATGCATTAATAACTCACTCATAATGACTCAAAAATTGAGTATTTGTAATCCACAAACATCCCACGGGAGACCTCGTTGTATAAATCCAAAACCAAAACGGTGAAAAGCGGTAGGACCGAAGCGGAGTAGCCTCGGCAATATTTCTAAATAAGCGCTGGGAAGCTTCGCACCCAAACCTCAAACCGTAGCAAAGTTGTAATCCGCTATAACGAGGAATGAAAGAAAATCCACCTCTTAATAAGAGCAGGAGGCTGGAGCAGATCTATATAGAATGTTGCATCTTTGTAATCCAAAAGGCCAAAGGGCCCGATTATTCCATAAATAATAATTGCTTGTGGGGGTGTCATAAGTCTTGGATCTGGGAAGGAGGTGCGCAGCTTAGTTGGTTCAGCATTAGTGACTCTGGGGGATCAGGTGGGACTCAATGGGCCTGGGGCTTGTGCAGGTCTTGTATGTTGTAGTTGAGCCCATGGCTGTGGCTGATACCAATGTAAATGGGGAAGTGGATCATGGGAACTCTGGGCCTGCAAGCCAAGAAGAGATTTTAAGTCCTGAAAATGATCAGTCTGTGTGTCTATCAGTTAGTGAAGGTCACATTCCAGAGAGGTGCCGAGATGGTGCCGAAGAGTCATTCTCTAGGGAAACGAGTTCAGAGAATGAAATCCCAGGTGGAGAGAATAATGAGTTGCAAGATAATGAGATGGTTGTTAGGAAACTCAAAGTGCTTGTTACAGAAAAGCCCATCTCAGGAAGTCATGGGAAAAGGCATGATTTCATGTGTATATTAGGGAGTGTTCCAGCTAGTCTGGTCAACATTGGTAATTGAAACAACAGCTTTTACTAAGTCTTAGTCAAGCCTACTAAGGGAATACTAGTACCATGTCTTTGTTCATGTTTCATGTTTCCAAGATTGTTCCTGGATTTTTAAAAATTGGATTTTATGCTGCCTTGTATTTTTTGGTTATCTTGTATTCCTGTGCTGGATCTCCTGTTGCTTTGGATTACTCTTGTACTTTGAACCTTATGAACTATTTTACACATATAAACTTAAAAGGTTTTTTTAAAAATATTTTTTCTGAAATGCTTTTTATATAATCTTCAATAAACTGCTTTGCAGATTTAACTTGGACTGGAGTGTGGTGGTTAAGTACAGAAGTGTTTCCTGGCCTGGGCACCTACCTGTTTGCTGTAACCGATGGACTTTATGGCCAATACATTTCCAATTTGTTATCATTGCTTGTGTCTTGTTTTGTGGGCTGTAGTATCCTTGCACTTAACACTACACCAGAACAGGCAGCCCCATCGAGTTCATGGCTAGATTATCAATCGGTGATCTTTGTCCTAAAACCAGGCTAACAATAATCAGGGCCGGGTTCTTCCTCCTCCTTACTCTAATCCTGGACTCAATGGGTCTTTCAAAAATTAAACGGTATTCAAAAAGATCTTGAGTAGCACCTTTGAGACTAACTAAGACAAAGAAGTCACTGTGGCTTATAAAAATCCTATATATAGTGAAAATATGAACATGGTGAGAAAATTCTTTTGTATTGAGATGAATTCAGGGTGGGAGAAATGTGTGGCCTTCAAGACCAACTTGAGTTTGGATTAAAATGGGGAAGTTACTGCACACTGGAGCTGGGAAATGCCCTGTTGTGGATTAGGATGGTTACTTTTGCTTTGATGGACTTTCTGAACCTCTGCCATATATCATCTATTTATCTTTACTGTTGAAATAATTATTTACTATGTTCTATAGCTTATCAACAACAAATGTGGGTGGACTTATTTGTAACAATAGCTCCTTAGCAATGAAGATCTTGGTCAGGAGAAATACAAGACACATTTAGGGAAATATTTTTTCCTTGTTTCTCATTAAACACCAAGTACTTAGCAACAATTTTGTACTGCAAATTGCTTCCAGTACTCTCCCTTAAAATTACTTGGTGGTGTAAGATGAGACAGGGTGATAATTGTTTGCAGGTAAACAAAGGCAACTGGAAGTTTTATTTTTGGAATTGAAGGTTTTAAAGGAAGGGCTTTCAAATGACGCTGTGTTAAAGCTTTTTATAGAGTTTAAAGGGTATTTTAAATTGTTTTAATATTGTTAAGTGTTTAATTCTGTTTTAATATTGAGCTTTCTTATGTTTTTATTTATATTGTAATGATATTTATTTTTAAGCCAGCTTGAGTCTAGTTTTGGGAGAAAGGCAGAGTAGAAATAAAGTTGACAACAATTCTGCTCATAGAATTTATTTTGCAAATTTTCAAGGCTATTGTTCTGAATATGCGCTTGGGAAGATGCCAGTAACTAACTATGGAAAACCCTCCCCTTGGAGGTCCAGTTGGCACCAACACGGATTCCATTGAGTTGCCAAGTTAAAACTTGGCTGTTCATCAAAGCCTTTGGGCCTCATTGATTTCTCTCGGATTTTAATGTACATAGTTTAAACTGCTTTAATCTTTTAAAAATCCATTTAAATTCATTAATTATGTTCAAAACAATACAAATAATTTAAATAAGCAGAAATAGTAAGGAAGTAGAACTGTTTCACTTTTACTTGCCAGAAACCCTGATACCTTTCTCTTAATGGTGAAGTAGATGTCTTTCAATAAATAATAATAATAAAAAAGAATATGCCACTTTGGTTAACAATGGCATCTCCTCAGTTATTCTCTGTTCATGCTTCTAAAAGGTCTAAACAATGAATTAATTGATAACTAACTGGATGATTAACCTGGTGGCACAGTGAGTTAAACCGCTGAGCTGCTGAACTTGCTGATCAAAAGGTTGGTGTTTTGAATCCGAGGAGCAGGGTGAGCTCCTACTGTTAGGCCCAACTTCTGCCCAACTTTGTTGTTTATTTGTTCAGTCGCTTCCGACTCTTTGTGACCTCATGGACCAACCCACGGCAAAGCTCCCTGTTGGCCGTCACCTCCCCCAGCTCCTTCAGGGTCAAGCCAGTCACATTAATCCATCTTGCCCTTGGTCGGCCCCTCTTCCTTTTTCCTTCCATTTTCCCCAGCATAATTGTCTTCTCCAAGCTTTCCTGTCTTCTCATGATGTGTCCAAAGTACTTCATCTTTGCCTCTAATATCCTTCCCTCCAATTAGCAGTCGGGCTTTATTTCCTGAAGTATGGACTGGTTGGAATCTTCTCGCAGTTTGAAAACCTAGCAGTTTGAAAACATGCAATTGTGAGTCGATCAATAGGTACTGCCTTGACAAGAAGGTAACAGTGCTCCATGGACAATGCCGTCTCCTTGGCTTAGAAATGGAGATGAGCACCAACCCCTGGCGTCAGACACGACTAGACTTAATGTCAGGGGAAACCTTTACCTTTAGTAACTGGATGAATTTCGTTGTTCGTGTTGGTGGCAGTAAATTATTTCCCCAATATTTAACACTTATTGAACAAAATTTTAAACATAATATGGAGCTCTGTATCCAGATATTCTACTCTTTATCTTAATTCATATAATTTTAGTGAGCAAATAATTAAAATGTGTTTAACTAATAAAATTTAAGCTAACTATACACCCGTTTTTTATTATATGAGATTATACAAGCAAAATATTGTCAAATATCAGCATTTCAAGTAGTTTCTAAGAAGAATTCTAACCTTAACATTAGATAGAAACATAAACAGCTGAGGACGGAGTGATAGTATTTGAGAGAGAGAAGGTTTGGGATACTGAGAGTTGAAAATAATGCTAATATAGAAACACTTGAAAGCTAAAAAGAAAAGAAAAGAAATGAAAACTCCATACAGGATTTGCGAGAGCTGTTGATAGGAAACAGTAGTGACCAAGTTGACAGTTAAGAAGATGAAAGAAAGCCCTTTGGATTAAACAAGATTTATTGAAATAAAAGGATTAGCATTTCACAAAAGGCAAAACTGGGGATTTATTTGACCAGTGCAGTGTGGCATGATGGGATGTGGAACAACAGGGGAGGAATGAATGGAGAAAACAAAAAGGACAGCAGAGAGAGAGAGAGGGGGGGGGGGAGAAATCCTTACAACACCTCCCCAAATCACCTCACAAATCTTAGCATTGAAAAGAGGACAACAGAACTTTGATCAAACAAGATTTTTTTCATAAGATATGCTGGCTTCTTAGCAAAGAATGCTTCGGTCTCACTTTCACTGGTGAGATTTAGGTTAGGATTATTGCCAACGAAGTGTAACTCTCTAGTTCTTAATTTCATATATTGCCAATCTTGTATGCGGACACCACATGTTATCTCTTCTCCCAAAAGCTTGCCCAACTATTGCTTACTTATATGTGGTTATTAACTGAAGCTGATATTTACCGATAGCCTGATACTGAAGCAAGATGTGTGGAAGGAGAAAAGGTATTGAAAGCTCTTTAGCACAGACTGGGTAGCAATTTTGTATGAGGGTGGGTCAAAAGGTTTTTGCCTCCTGTGTCATAAAAACATTATGAATGAACATACCACAGCAGAAATTGTACAGATCATAGCCTGAACTATGCTCTACTACACAGAACTACTGTTCACCATAGTCACCATCAATTTGTGCACATTTGCGCCATCGTTTAATCCAAGTATCAAAATCATTTTGGAAAAATTCATTGTTTTCTTTGTGATGCATGATCATTTTAAAGCTGTTTTAACGTCATTCAGGTCATTGAATCTGAAAACATGTAGGTTGTCTTTCAGAGGTCCAAACAGGTAAAAGTCAGAAGGAGCCAAATCAAGGCTGTAGTGTGGAGGAGGCACTACTGATCAGCTAATTTTTGCGAGCACCTGGGTTGTGAAAAATGTGAGTGTGCATTATTATGATTCACTCCTGAAAGAGTTATCATGGGGAAAAGCACCTCAATTGAGGTTTTCTTACCAATCCTTGTTTCCACAATAAGCCAACATTTTCAAAATCCAATAATAATAATAATAATAATACTTTAATATTTGTGAGTCGCCCTCCACCACCGGTGCTCCGGGCGACTTACATCATTTAAAAACCCTAAAATACATCAATGTACGGCAGTTTAAAACATAGATACAGATCACAGAGACAAAAAGTGAGGTGAAATCTTCTGAACAGGGCATAGACAGTAAAACAAACACCACAGGGGTGTTAACCTTTGCCTTATGCTATCCAAAGTGTGTGTGTGTGTGTGTGTGTGTGGAGTTACACTTTAAAATGCACATGTTCTGACTTACAAACAAATTCATCTTAAGAACAAACCTACAGAACCTATCTTGTTCGTAAATTGGGAACTGTCTGTATATTTACAGTTTTAATGGGTATGTAATTGATTTCTGCTTCCTAAAATGTGACAAAATTACCAATTTGTTTTTATTTTATTAAATTATTTAAATAAAAGATGTGTAAGCCACCATTTACAGTTAGATATCTCAAGGCAGCAAAGAACAATATGTAAAATTGCCTAACATAATAAAGCAACAACAATTGCGGCAACATTTATGAAATCGGAATTGACACTGAAAAGCCCAAAAGATGCACCTGCTGCTTTCACCCCTCTGGTTTCCTATGTTTTTATTCTTCAAATATAGGGTTTGGTTTTAACATGTTTTGGTTTCAATCCTCTAGATTGCATAAATCTGATTTATCTCATTAATTTAAACAACAAATGTGTCCAGAATGTAATCAGTCTTGATTTCCATGCACTTGCCTGCCATTTCCCCCAAACTTTCTCATGGCTTCAAAATACATAGGATCCAAATGTATAATCTGATGATGGTTTCCTCCCCCAGTTTTGCCAAATGTTTCGTGGAAAAAATGGGAAGGAGGCCAATGTTAAAGTTCAGATGTTCTGCCTTTTTGTTTCGGGGATTAGAATAAGTACAAACAGCCCTGTGTCCAAATATCTGAAGCAAGTTGCAGTTTGGCAATTTCATGGATTTTGCTTTAATAGAAATCAGGTAGCTTTGATGTTGACAAGAGTGGCTCTGAAATGACAATGAATAAAGATCAAATGACTTCAAGCTACTTAGAAGTCACAGCCAATTGTAAATAATATAAAGTGTGTGTGTGTGTGTGTGTGTGTGTGTGTATGATGAATGAGTTCTTTTTTGTCACATTCATCTTGCAATTCAGTGTTTATGGTTTATCATTTGGAAGCCACCACAGAAGAGGCCCTGAAAATCAGTTCAGATTCAGTGAGCCTTTAATTCACAGTCTGAGACCACATACAAGCGTCAACCTTTCGCTAATACTGAACTTCAACAAAAGGAATGTTAGGGGGGATTTTCAGCCCTACAGAAGCTCAATTACTAATAATTCAGAAAAAGCCATGCAATAAGGGACAGCTGCTATGAGACTAGGTCTGGGTGATAAAAAATGGTTCAAAACTCATTCCGGATGTAAGGGGCACTGGGGCTTCGAATCTGAATGACTTCTGAAATTTTCCGGGAAAATTGCAGAAATTTAACGAATTTTTCGGAAATTTCAGAATGCCTTAGTTAATGGCAGACATGCATGCGCTGTAAGAGTGGTAAAGTGCAGTTTGGGTCTAACGTGGAGGGAAAGATCTAACATGGAGGGAAAGACATCTGCATCCAAACCGGGTTAAACACCCGGTTTGGACGTGGATGCCTTCCCTCTACTCAGAACTGGGGCGACAGCTGCACAAGGAAGGGAAGGCCATGGAAGGGAAACCCGCTGATTCCTTTCCGAAAATGGCGATGGTGGCTTTGAAATGGCAAATTCATTTCTGGGTTGCTTACATCGCTTCAAAACTGCTTCAAAAGTGAATTTAATCTGAATTCATTCCGATTTTAAGAGCATCCCGACGGACCTACCCAGGCCTATAGGAGACTGAGAGCTTGGAAAAGTTAGGATTTTGAATCATGAAGAACAAAAAAGACAACTTCACCAAATTATAAGAATTACCTGGTCAGGCCTGTTGTTTGATTCTTAGTTTTAAAAAAAGGACATTTATTTATTTATTTCATTTATATTCTGCCCTTCTCACCCCACAGGGCAGTCTTTCTCAACCGCTGTGACGCGGCACACTAGTGTGCCGTTTGGGATCAGCTGGTGTGCCGCTAGAAAACCTCTCCCCCCCCTTCTTCCGCCCTCTGAGGTTTTCCTGCGGCACACCAGCTGATCCCGGCACTTGTGTGCTCCGTCACAGCGATTGGAAAAGATTGACAGGGAAGGCAGGGGAGGCCCAGGAGAGGAGGGGCCGGGCGACGCTCTCCTCCTCCGGAAGTGAGCCCACAGGACAGGGTCTCTCCTGTGGGTTCACTTCCGGAGGTGGCGGGAACCTGGGCACCTCGGGGAGCCCCTCTCCCGGTTCGCGGCTCTGCCGGGCCCGGCCGCGCCGCGAACCAGGAGAACGCCCCCCCACAGGGCCCAGGTCCTGCCTGGGAACCGAGGCTTGTCAGCTTGCGTCCTCCGCCGAGCCCGGCGAAAGACGCGAGCCGGCCAAACCCGGCTCTCAGGCAGGGCCTGTTCCCCAGACTCTCACCCTTTTGCGAAGGAGACCTGGGGAAAGAAAGCAAATCTGTGGTTTGGAAGTAGCGAGCGCCTGAGAGGGATCGCTCCCTTTCCCTAGGTTCTCCTTTCATTTGCGAGGGAGACCTGCAGGGAAAGGGAGCAGATCTCGGGCGCTCGCTGCTTCCAAACTCTCTCACTCACCCCTCTCACCCCACTCTCCCCCTTTCTCTCTCTCAAACTCTTTCTCTCTCTCAAACGCTGCTAATACTTACTCTTTCACTCACTCCCCATCTCACACTCCCAACCCCTCTCTCACGCTGCTACTTACTCACACACACACACACACTCCCCCTTTCTCTTTCTCTCACACGCTGCTAATACTTACTCTCTCACTCCCCATCTCTCTCTCACACACACACACTCTCCCTTTCTCTCTCTCTCATGCGCTGCTAATACTTTCTCACTCACTCCCCATCTCACACAGACCGCACTCTCACTCTTTCTCAAATTCTTCTCCTTCTCTTCGCCCCTCGATTCCCTTCCACCTCGTGGTCTTCTCCCCTCCCTTCTCTTCCCCCATTGCTTCTCTTCGCCACTCGCTTTTCTTCCGCCTCGTGGTCTTCCCCCTCCCTTCTCTTCCGCTGTTGCTTCTCTTTCCCCCTCTCTTCTCTTCCACCTGGCTCTCTTCCCCCATTGCACGAGCCAACCTCAGCCCTCCAGGTGTTTTGGACTTCAACTCACACAAATCCTAACAGCCGGTAGGCCAGCGTTTCTCTACCTGGGCATCAGGACCCCTAGGGGGGTTGCGGGGGTTGCGAGATTGCCAAAGACCATTAGAGTGTCATTTTGTGTCATTTTGGTTGGTGATGTGCCCCAGGATTTTTTAAATGTAAAAAGTGTGCCGTGGCTCAAAAAAGTTTGAGAAACACTGCCACAGGGGACTCAGGGTGGATCACAATGAACATATTCAGGCAAGTATTCAATGCCTTTAGACCAAGCATGGGCAATTGCCGGCCCTCCAGGGGTTTTGGACTTCAACTCCCAGAAATCCTAGCCAGTTTACCAGCTGTTAGGATTTCTGAGATTTGAAGTCCAAAACACCTGGAGGGCCGGCAATTGCCTACACCTACTTTAGACACACACACAAGACAGACAGAGGCAATTTAACATCTGGCTACCAGGGAAGCTGTCGCACTCCTTCATTCCTCAGCGTGCTTCCTGGAGATCTTAATGGCCTCTTAAATCAGTTAAATTTACATTACATATAACTGTTCGCTGCTCTTTATGTCTTAGGCCATTTTCTTTCCACCACTGACTTGACTGGAGCCTCGTGTGACATCTGCCTATTCAGTTGGAATACTAAATGAAAATAATCTTCCTACATCGCAAGAGACAATTTGGGTCATGATTATGACAAGGGAGAAAAAAATAACAAAAATGTTATATCAGAAACTTATAGAGTGAAATACAGAAGCAGAATTGGTTAAAAATGTTCAAATGGGCAATTGAGATTGGTCACCCAATCCTTCTAGAAGATTGGGAGAAAATATGGAGAACTAAGCTGAAATACTCGAGATCTATGAATGTAACCGAAAACTGGTATAAGTTATTCTACCGCTGGTACTTAACACCCCAGAAATTAGCGAGGTACTACGAAAGTACTATAATAATAAATGCTGGAAATATGGGGAGAAACTGGGGACTTTCTTCCACTCATGGTGGCTCTGCAAGGAAGTAAAGAAATACTGGGGGAAAACATACATGAACATGCTCAAAAAATATTAAATTGAAATTTGAATTAAGGCCAGAATATTATTTATTACCTGACACTTTGAAATAGATAGTGTAATGATGTCGATTATTTGTGTGTAAATGTTGTATAACATATGTTAAATGTATGTTGTTTTGTGTAGTTCAAAGGAATATCCTATGAATTGTTGATGTGGGTGAGACAGAAGGGAGGCTTGGCAGAAGCTCTGAAGAGCTGTCGCCATAGCAACCAGGGCCAGAGCCTTTTAGAATGTTCAAGGTATGAATTTTACAGTTGGTGAAGAGCGGTTGAAGCCAACTGCCATGAGAGGGGAGGAGTTTGTTTTGAGTTAGTTGGTCTTAAGGACTGTAAGAGAACAGTTCAGTCTTTAGTTAGTCTTAAGGTCTGCAAGAGAGCAGTCAGTTTTATGGGTGTAGAGACCCTAGTTAAAGATGGAAGAGTCCAGAGGTCTATAGAGGGTTAGTGGGAACCCTATAGTATAACCCCATTTGTGTTTTGTGTAACAGAATAAGTTTGTGCCTCTGAGGAAGTATAAAACCAATCAAGATTTGTACCCATTTGTGTTATAATAAATTATTTACATCTTAAAAGAAAAACACGCGAAGGAGACCTGGGGAAAGAAAGCAAATCTGTGGTTTGGAAGTAGCGGCGCCTGAGAGGGATCGCTCCCTTTCCCTAGGTTCTCCTTTCATTTGCGAGGGAGACCTGCAGGGAAAGGGAGCAGATCTCGGGCGCTCGCTGCTTCCAAACTCTCTCACTCACTCCCCCTCTCACCCCCCCCCACTCTCCCCCTTTCTCTCTCTCAAACTCTTTCTCTCTCTCAAACGCTGCTAATACTTACTCTTTCACTCACTCCCCATCTCACACTCACAACCCCCCCTCTCTCACGCGCTGCTACTTACTCACACACACACACACACTCCCCCTTTCTCTTTCTCTCACACGCTGCTAATACTTACTCTCTCACTCCCCATCTCTCTCTCTCACACACACACTCCCCCTTTCTCTCTCTCTCACACGCTGCTAATACTTTCTCACTCACTCCCCATCTCACACAGACCGCACTCTCACTCTTTCTCAAATTCTTCTCCTTCTCTTCGCCCCTCGATTCCCTTCCGCCTCGTGGTCTTCTCCCCCCTTCTCTTCCCCCATTGCTTCTCTTCGCCACTCGCTTTTCTTCCGCCTCGTGGTCTTCCCCCTCCCTTCTCTTCCCCGGTTGCTTCTCTTTCCCCCTCTCTTCGCTTCCACCTGGCTCTCGTCCCCGTTGCACGAGCCAACCTCAGCCCTCCAGGTGTTTTGGACTTCAACTCACACAAATCCTAACAGCCGGTAGGGCGTTTCTCTACCTGGGCATCAGGACCCCTAGGGGGTTGCGGGGGTTGCGAGAGATTGCCAAAGACCATTAGAGTGTCATTTTGTGTCATTTTGGTTGGTGATGTGCCCCAGGATTTTTTAAATGTAAAAAGTGTGCCGTGGCTCAAAAAAGTTTGAGAAACACTGCCACAGGGGACTCAGGGTGGATCACAATGAACATATTCAGGCAAGTATTCAATGCCTTTAGACCAAGCATGGGCAATGCCGGCCCTCACGGGTTTTGGACTTCAACTCCCAGAAATCCTAGCCAGTTTACCCGCTGTTAGGAGTTCTGAGATTTGAAGTCCAAAACACCTGGAGGGCCGGCAATTGCCCACACCTGCTTTAGACACACACACAAGACAGACAGAGGCAATTTAACATCTGGCTACCAGGGGAAGCTGTCGCACTCCTTCATTCCTCAGCGTGCTTCCTGGAGATCTTAATGGCCTCTTAAATCAGTTAAATTTACATTACAGATAACTGTTCGCTGCTCTTTATGTCTTAGGCCATTTTCTTTCCACCACTGACTTGACTGGAGCCTCGTGTGACATCTGCCTATTCAGTTGGAATACTAAATGAAAATAATCTTCCTACATCGCAAGAGACAATTTGGGTCATGATTATGACAAGGGAGAAAAAATAACAAAAATGTTATATCAGAAACTTATAGAGTGAAATACAGAAGCAGAATTGGTTAAAAATGTTCAAATGGGCAATAGTGAGTGGTCACCCAATCCTTCTAGAAGATTGGGAGAAAATATGGAGAACTAAGCTGAAATACTCGAGATCTATGAATGTAACCGAAAACTGGTATAAGTTATTCTACCGCTGGTACTTAACACCCCAGAAATTAGCGAGGTACTACGAGTACTATAATAATAAATGCTGGAAATATGGGGAGAAACTGGGGACTTTCTTCCACTCATGGTGGCTCTGCAAGGAAGTAAAGAAATACTGGGGGAAAACATACATGAACATGCTCAAAAAATATTAAAATTGAAATTTGAATTAAGGCCAGAATATTATTTATTACCTGACACTTTGAAATAGATAGTGTAATGATGTCGATTATTTGTGTGTAAATGTTGTATAACATATGTTAAATGTATGTTGTTTTGTGTAGTTCAAAGGAATATCCTATGAATTGTTGATGTGGGTGAGACAGAAGGGAGGCTTGGCAGAAGCTCTGAAGAGCTGTCGCCATAGCAACCAGGGCCAGAGCCTTTTAGAATGTTCAAGGTATGAATTTTACAGTTGGTGAAGAGCGGTTGGAAGCCAACTGCCATGAGAGGGGGAGGAGTTTGTTTTGAGTTAGTTGGTCTTAAGGACTGTAAGAGAACAGTTCAGTCTTTAGTTAGTCTTAAGGTCTGCAAGAGAGCAGTCCAGTTTTATGGGTGTAGAGACCCTAGTTAAAGATGGAAGAGTCCAGAGGTCTATAGAGGGTTAGTGGGAACCCTATAGTATAACCCCATTTGTGTTTTGTGTAACAGAATAAGTTTGTGCCTCTGAGGAAGTATAAAACCAATCAAGATTTGTACCCATTTGTGTTATAATAAATTATTTACATCTTAAAAGAAAAAACACCTCTGTTAGTTCTTTTATTGGTGGTGGCCCTCAAGGTCAGTGGTCAGACAGACAAATGGTGGCAGTGTGGTCAAGTGGTTACTGAGAAATTTAAAGTCTCTGCAATTCAATGGTTAGTGGGGGAGATAGTCTACCCTGCCATAAGACAGAAGTTGCTGAGGTAACTTCGAGGCCCCTTGCATTTAGGGTTAGCGGTTTGGATTCCGAAAGATTGTCCAGTCTGGGGCCGGTCAACAAGGGGTTGTCACATTTTGGTGGCAGCGGTGGGATCGTATAGGAAAACTGATCCAGTGCGAAAGCAAGGCTACCAGAAGAATTTGTTTAATATCTCAGTTTAGTGACCAAAGTCGTGTGGTAGTAGGAACTTTATTAATTTAGTTTAAAGTTCTGAGGTAAAAGTTCGGCAAAATGACGAGCCCGAGACAAACGAGGGCTTTGGAAGAAACAGGGCAGCCTGAGGTTCTGCAGGAAGGAGAAGACTATGAAATTTCAGAATCAGAGTCAAGTAAAATGTCTGGAGAATGCCGGTTTAAGCTTGAGGTGATGAAACTAGAGATGCAAAGAGAAAGAGAAGAAAAGGAAAGAGAAGAGAAAGAAAAGGAAAGAGAAGAGAAAGAAAAGGAGAGAGAGAGGCAAAGAGAAAGAGAAGAAAAGGAAAGAGAAGAGAAAGAAAAGGAGAGAGGCAAAGAGAAAGGGAAGAGAGAGAGGAACGTAGAGAAATGGCTAGGTTGGAGTTAGAGAGAGAAGTTGAATGCCTCTCAGCGTGCCAGGCCAGTTCAAGAGGTTCAGGCAGAAGTTTCTATAGACCAACTCCTGAGGAAATTCCCGAAGTATATAAAAGGGGATAGTGTGGAGAAATTTTTGGTTTCTTTTGAAAGATGTTGTTATGATTTTGAAATTGAAGAGGAGAGATGGATGACATATTTACGTCCACAGATCTGTGGCCAGTTGCTGGAGATTTATAGCGATATGGCAGAACAGGACCACAAGGTTTACCAGAAGTTTAAACAACAGGTCCAACAGAAGCTTCAGTTGACGCCAGAACATTACAGAGTTAAGTTTAGGTCCTTGAAAAAGGAGAAAACCCGAAAGTTTCTGTCAGCTAGCATCAAAGCAAAGCCACTATTTTGATAGTTGGTTAAAAGGTGCTCAAATTACCAGTTTTCAGCAACTTAGGGATCTGATGATCCTGGAACAATTTTACCAAAATGTTCCCTCAGAGTATAAATGGTTGGTTCAGGAGAGGGATCCTGGGACACCCAGTCAAGCCGCTCTTATGGTGGATAAGATGGTGACATTGAGAGAGGGAGTTTGTAGGGCTGAAGGCTACAAACCAGTGGAGAAACCTTCTTTTAAGAAACCATTCAAAGCTTTGCCACAGTATCAAGAGGCTAAAAATGCTGCAGGAGAGTACGCTCGTTACAGAAGGCCTGAGGAGAAAAATTACCTCAGAGATGGCTCCCTCAGTAGTGGAAATCGTCAAGTTTTGATATGGCTAAGAGAATGTGCTTTTCATGCGGCAGGTTCGGACATGTAAAAGCACAATGTTATCTACATAGTAAGGAAAAATCTTCCTTATGTATAACTCCAATATTAGAAAAGAGTTCTGAGAAGAGGCTTGAGTCTAATATAGGAAAGAGTTCTTCGGAACCAATGCAAGTACATAATTCCTCAGAAAAACAATGCCTTTTTGTTATGTTGGACACAGATAGAGATGATTACTTTGAACCACTCCAAGTAGATCAAAACGAAATATTAGGATGGAGGGACACCGGATCGGAGGTTTGTGTGATTCGCCCTGAACATGTGCCAGAGGCATTCCGAAAACCTGTGTCTCAGCTTAGACTAAAAGGAGTAGGGGCAGCGTTGTCCGATGTTGTGTCTTTGCCAATTCAATATAAAAATTGGAAAGGATTTTGGGATTTTGCAATATATGATGACATTCCTTTTGATTGTTTGTTGGGGAATGATCTTGTAAGGAAGATCAAGTATTTAACAAGAGATGATCAGTTAACCGAAGATCCAGTTAAACAGCAAGATGTTTCTTGTTTACCAGTTGATATTATCCCTGAAGAAAATCCTGAGACAAGTTCAAATATAATAGAGTTAGTTAAAACAGGAGCAGGGGAGGGGATATTGTTAATGAGCAAAAGGCAGATGAAACACTGAGATCTTTGTTTACTGCGGCTCAGGATGAGACGAAAGTCTTGTCAAAAGAAAATCCTTTGAGATTTGTAGTTAAAGGACGAGTGTTGTATAGAGAGACCATGTGTGTAAAGTCTCCAGGAGAAACTAGTTCCTGTACACAAATAGTTGTGCCCCAAGCTTATAGGGAACAACTTATGAATTTGGCACACGCAAGCACACAAGGTGGCCATATGGGAATTCGGCGCACTACACAGCGCATTACCAGAAATTTCTTTTGGCCCAATATGTATCAGCACATTAAAGAGTTTTGTCAATCGTGTGATACATGTCAGCGTGTCGGAACAGGGAAAGACAAGACCAAGGTTCCCCTAGTTCCTATGCCACTAATTGGAGAACCATTTTATCGCGTGGGGATCGATATTGTGGGACCCTTACCAAAGGCAAGTCGTAGGGGCGTCGATATATCCTTACTTTGATGGACTATGCCACAAGATACCCAGAAGCAGTGGCGTTGACTAATATTGATACAACCACAGTGGCAAACGCCTTGTTGTCTATATGGGGAAGAACAGGATATCCCAAAGAACTGGTTTCAGATTTGGGAACCCAGTTTACGTCAAGACTGATGGAAAGACTGTTGGAGATGTGTGGAGTTAAACATCTGACATCATCCGCTTACCATCCACAAACTAATGGTCTTGTGGAAAACCTAAATAAGACCTTAGTAAGAATGATCAAGGCGTACACTCAACAACATCCAGCCGATTGGGATGAGAAACTACAGCAACTCCTGTTTGCATGCAGAGAGACTCCACAAGGCAGTACAGGATACAGCCCTTTCGAGTTACTCTTTGGAAGGAAGGCGAGAGGTCCGCTTGATCTAGTGAGAGAGCACTGGGAGACTTCCTCGGTTGCAGAGCCAGTTCCAGTGAGTCGGTATCTACAGAATCTACGGGAGACGATGGAGTTGGCACGAGTTATCGCTCAAGACAACCTTGCAGCAGCACAGCAGAAACAGAAGACCTGGTATGATCAATCAGCCTTCAAAGAGATCCTTCGACGTTGGTGATAAAGTACTATATTTGATCCCGGAAAGAGTCAACAAACTTCAATTGAAATGGACAGGGCCATGGACAGTTGTTAAGCGTTCCAGCAGAGTTAACTACTTGATACAAGAATTACAATCAGGACTGGAAAAACTGGTGCATGTTAACTTGCTTAAACCTTATGTTAAAAGATCAGTAGATGTATGTATAGTAGTTAATGAAGGAGTAAATGGATCGTTTCATTTCTGGGAAGGGAATAGGAAGGCTGACAAGAGTATGAGTCAGGTAAAACTTGATGAAGGGTTGACTTGCAAACAGCAGGAGCAACTTAGAGAACTGCTCCATAAGTATAAAAATTTGTTTTCGGATTTACCAGGAAGGGTAGAAGGAGTGCAACATCAAATTATGACAGGAGACGCCTTACCCATTGCGTCTACTCCCTATCGAGTCACAGGGAAACTCGTAGAGTGTGTTGAAAGAGAAGTTCAGGAAATGCTGGATATGGGGATTATAGAACCATCCAGTAGTCCTTGGGCATCACCCATCATGTTAGTTCAAAAACCAGACAACACAATAAGGTTTTGTGTTGATTATAGACGGTTAAACGAGGTGACGCAAACCGACACATACCCTATGCCAAGGTTAGACGACCTGTTAGAAAGAATGGGGAGAGCCAATTACATCAGTAGCCTAGATCTCACCAAGGGTTTTTGGCAGATACCAATGGATCCCAAAGACCGGGAGAAAACGGCCTTTAGAACCCATAAAGGGTTACATCAGTTCAATGTCTTACCATTTGGACTTAAAAACTGCCCAGCCACTTTCCAACGATTGGTAGATAAGATACTCAGGGGTATGAGTAACTTCTGTGTAGCATACATGGACGACATAGGTGTATTTAGCAATACCTGGGAAGAACACCTACAACATTTAGACCAGGTGCTGTTTCGACTGAAAGAAGCAGGGTTAACAGTGAAAGCACCTAAGTGTTGTTTAGGGAATCGAATGTCCAAGTACCTAGGACACATGGTGGGAAGTGGTATGATTGGTCCAGAACCTACTAAGGTGGAGGCGATACACAAGTGGCCGATACCCAAAACCAAAAAACAGGTTAGGTCCTTTTTGGGATTAGCCAGTTATTATTGAAGGTTTATCCCAAATTTTAGCGAATTGGCGACTCCATTGACAGTCTTAACCAAGAAGGCATGTCCAAATGTTATAGTGTGGACACCACAATGCCAGGAGTCAATGGACAAGTTAAAACAGACGATAACATCACAATCAGTGTTGAGAGCTCCAGTTTTGATCGTCCATTTACCTTAACTTGCGACGCATCAGAAACAGGTCTGGGAGCGGTTTTAAGTCAAGCTGACAAGGATGGGGGAAAGCATCCTGTAATGTTTTTAAGTAAAAAGCTGTTGCCGAGAGAAAGTAGTCTTTCTACCACTGAGAAAGAATGCCTCGCCATAGTGTGGTCGATTCAAAAACTGAGGCCATATCTGTGGGGCAGAAAGTTTATTTTGCAGACGGATCATGTGCCATTAAAATGGCTGAGTAATGTTAAGGGTACTAATAACAAACTCTTAAGATGGAGTTTGCTCTTGCAAGACTACAATTTTGAGGTAGTGCATGTGAAAGGCAAATCAAATGTGGTAGCTGACTCTTTATCGAGAGTTACTTGAATTCAGGTTACAAGATGGATATGGTTTGTATATAGTTGTGTAAGTATGAATGTAGATGTGAAATGTATAAGTTTATATAATGTCTTGCTAACGGCATTATTTTTAATTCACTCTGGACAGAGAGAATTAAAAATAATTTCGGGAGGAAGGAAGGTATGTAATGATGTCGATTATTTGTGTGTTAATGTTGTATAACATATGTTAAATGTATGTTGTTTTGTGTAGTTCAAAGGAATATCCTATGAATTGTTGATGTGGGTGAGACAGAAGGGAGGCTTGGCAGAAGCTCTGAAGAGCTGTCGCCATAGCAACCAGGGCCAGAGCCTTTTAGAATGTTCAAGGTATGAATTTTACAGTTGGTGAAGAGCGGTTGGAAGCCAACTGCCATGAGAGGGGGGAGGAGTTTGTTTTGAGTTAGTTGGTCTTAAGGACTGTAAGAGAACAGTTCAGTCTTTAGTTAGTCTTAAGGTCTGCAAGAGAGCAGTCCAGTTTTATGGGTGTAGAGACCCTAGTTAAAGATGGAAGAGTCCAGAGGTCTATAGAGGGTTAGTGGGAACCCTATAGTATAACCCCATTTGTGTTATAATAAATTATTTACATCTTAAAATAAAAACACCTCTGTTAGTTCTTTTATTGGTGGTGGCCCTCAAGGTCAGTGGTCAGACAGACAAATGGTGGCAGTGTGGTCAAGTGGTTACTGGGAAATTTAAAGTCTCTGCAATTCAATGGTTACTGGGGGAGATAGTCTACCCTGCCATAAGACAGAAGTTGCTGAGGTAACTTCGAGGCCCCCTTGCATTTAGGGTTAGCGGTTTGGATTCCGAAAGATTGTCCAGTCTGGGGCCGGTCAACAAGGGGTTGTCACAGATAGGAATAAGGACAAAATATTCTAATATTTGACTACTGCAGCAAGAACAGTGTTAGCTCAGAAATGGCGCCTGAAGGAAATTCCGACCATAGAAACATGGATCATAAAAGTAATGGACTATAAAGATATGGACTCCCTAACCTTCCTATTGCAAGATCGAGAAAACAGATGTAAGACAGACTGGACGCCTCTCATAGATTACCTCCAGGAACAGAATCTGTGCGCAAGACTCAATTAGATAATTAGGAGAAAGAAAGGGGAAAAAATACAAGAAGAGAAAAAGAATAGTTAAGATAATAGATTAAACATCTAGAAGGCTGCAAGATCTCAGGGAAATTGGAGAAAAGTATAATAAAAGAAAATAATCTCCCTGTGGAATGGACTGGAAGTCAAACCTCCCCCGCCCCCATCCCTCAACCTCTTTCCCAACCCATTCACCTTTTCTCCTCTCTTGTTCTCCCCCCTGCCATTCCTCTTCCTACCATCCTTTCCATCCCCCCTTTTATGTAAGATAGTAAAATTCCTGAAATAAAGATGATTAAAAAAGGAATAATAAATGAAAAGAATCAACCAGTTTCTTTTAGTAAATATCCACTACCATCTTCCTTCTTCAAAGTCTGCCTTGCATTTAGGCCTTATTGTAAGAGCAAAGAATTTATATTGATGTATGCACTGTAACAGGTAATAGGAACGTCACATCTGGAATCCTTCAGGATGATTCACACACTACTTCTTCTAACTCTGCAGGGAATTGGCACCACTCTGAGATGAAATCCAAACACTGGCTGAGGTTATGTGGCCTAATAATAGAGAAAAGCAGATGGAAAGATTTCAGTTCCATACATACATTCGTAAAATAGTCAGTCTCCTGTGCTTTTGCCAAGATGACAAAGATCCAAAGGATTTTTAAAAGAGCAATCTAGGAGTTGCCACTTGTCAGTATATCATCCTTGAGATATCAGTGTGGGAATTGTACTTAGCCAAACATGAGGAGAAAACATACAGATATACAGATTTTACATGTATTTTACACAATACCCTGTATGTATTTATTGAGGTATAATTTTAAAAGTTCGACACCCTGGAGAAAGGACAATTCTTGAAATTATGCTTATTTCTTCTATCTGCATCATTCCCCAAATTGGAACTGCTGAAATAAATAACGTAAATTCAAAAACAACTTTACACAGCGACCAAACCTAGAACAATGGTTAACAACCTTTTTTTTGACCAGGGACCACTTTGACCAGGGACCACTCTCCAACATTACTACCAAAAGGGTTACAAATCCGTTTTTGGTCAACTTTAGTTTTGATTTGGCTTTTTGGGGGTGCTGATTCAGAAATTTGGATTGGGTAGACCACATCTGCTCTAGTTTCTGATACAGAACACATACCATCCAGTAGTTGCCATTTGCTTGCCCACAGAAAACTATATTTAATAATCTAGAGCTGATGTGGTCTATCCAAGAGAGTGGGGCTGGTCATTGACAGGGAAGGAGTGGTAGATAGCATGAAAGGAGCGGAAATAAAATAATTGTGTAATTAGTGTGATTGGTTTGTGAGCCGCCCCGAGCCAGCTGGGAGTGGCGGCGAACAAGTTCGAATAAATAAATAAATAAATAAATAAAATAAAACAACGAGAAATGAGTTTTGTGGACCAGATTTTCATCCTCATGGCCCACAGGTTAAGAACCACTGACCTAGAAGAACCATGTTGTGCCCCAATTACTCTATATGTTTTCTGTAATCTCACTTTTCTACTAGTCACTGGTGTGAGTAGACCTGATAATCATAAGATAAACTAGAACAAATGATAAGCATCTGGTGGGGATGAGGGACAGGGCCTTCTCGATGGTGACCCTCCACTTGTGGAATTCGCTCCCCAGTGAGATTAGATCGGTGTCCTCCCTCCTTTCCTTTAGGAAAAAAATTAAGTCATGGTTTTGGAATCAGGCTTTCAGCTAGCGGGCACAGTGGCACTTTGGACATTGAACTGGACCATACGATTGTTATGATAATTGGAAATGGCTATGTGACTATGTAATGAATGTTTACTGTTTTTAATCTATTGTGTATTTATGGCTTTTATATTGTTTTTTAATTGATATTGCGGCATCGAATTGTTGCCAGGGTTAGCCGCTCTGAGTCCCCCCTCGGGGATTGAGGAGGGTGGGGTGGAAATGTTGTAAAGCAATCAATCAATCAAGATTAATCAAGTTCTGTATCAAGAAGAGTGCCTTGAAACATTAAATGAATGAATTATGATTGCAAGTGAGAATGCAAATTTTAAATGTTTAATTTTGTCCAGAATTGAAATAATGGCATTGCAGTTCTCTGAATTTTTTTGGAGTGCCCCCACCTTTTTTGCTTTTTGAATGTCTGGTTCAGAGCAGATGACCTTTTACAAGGGGTTCTGTTTTGGTAGTGATTTATTGAAACTTCACCTACAGAGGTCTATGTGAATCAACAAAGTCGCACTGTCAGTAGCTTGCACCCAAAGAAGCAGTAGTATGTGTTGAATTTAAGGCACAGCAATGATTACATAGGTGTTCAAAATTAATGAACTGTCTATAAAGAAATGATCTCACACCTGTGTAACAGAGGCGTCTTTAAAAGCGAGAGCCAGAGATTTTGTTAGAAGCCAGATCAAGCTGGCCAATGTGGTGCTTCCAAGAAAGATATTGACAAAGAATATAAACCCTCATTTTCAAAAAAGCACCAAGGAAGCTTTCAGTAAATCGGTGAGGAAATTATGCTGCACTTCAAATGTGATCTTCTGTTCTCAATATTAGAAGCTATGCTTTGTTTATCAAATGAAAATAGAATGAATTGTGATCTTAAGACCAGTGATGCTTCTTAAAATTCATGCAAGCAAGGAATGCACATACATATACTTATACAAACCGACACAGACAAAATGCCATTATGTTATGGATTACAAATGAAAATATGCAAAAGCAAGACATAAATATTTTTCAGGTGTGAAATAAAAATAATAAACTTTATTTGTAACCCACCATATCTCCCTGATGGGGACTCAGGGCGGTTAACAACATATAGCAGCAATATTCAATGCCGTATAATACAACAAGCCAATAAGCAAGACATAACATAAATTAAAAATGACACAGTAAACCTTAATATAAGCAATAAAAAGATGTTACCATCAAATTAAACACTGAAATTACAATCGAAATTACACTGAAAAGCCATTATCACACATTAACAGAAGACATGTAATATATTTAAATATTGTGAGGTAATTGCTTTTAGCTAGAGATATAGTACTTTTGAAGTGTTTCAGTATTCGATCTGTATTTCAATAACTTAAGATTAGGTGAGTAAGATGATTGGGCAGAGTTTTCAAAGATTGCTCTTTGGACTACAAATCCTGGAATCTCCTAGCTAGTGAAAATACTTTCTGTTGGGGGTTTATTTATGTTTCAGTAGCAGCTCATTTTTTTCTTTTTCTTTCTTGTTTGTAATTATTTCAGTTAAGGAAGAATAAGCAAAAGAGGCTTTATCAGTGACTCAAGATTTTTACTGATACTAATTCCTGAGCCAGAATGTGGAAACTTGGGCCTTCGGAAATTTTGGCCTAAAAGTTTAGTTAGCTCCAACCAGTGATGTCAACAGTATGGAATTATGGGTGTACTTGTTCCAAACATCTGTCAGACCAAAAGCTCCCAATGGCTGCTCTGGAGTAGTATATTTCTGTGGTAAAATTAGAAACCTTGGGACACTTGGTACAGTTATTTGCTATGCCAATGTTACTCCATTTTCAAAAGTATCCCTTGATACCTGTATCATTTTCTTCATGTCCCCACCCCCTATCATTCTTCATTCTCACCGATGGTTTTCCCCAACTTTGGACTCAAACTGAATCAGGTGCAGTAGCATGCAGTACGGCCCCTGTATCTGCAGAGGATATGTTCCTAAATGTTATTTGGGTGTGCAAAATTGGATAATAGCAAACCCTACTGAAATGAAGGAGTTCCGACCCAATAATACCATAGAGCTGTGTTGAAGGACCTAGAAAATGCATAGGGAGGCCATATTTTGTCAGAAGTTGATAAATGAAGCCATGGAAATCAGCCCCCAAGATATGGGAATCATACAGTATATAATTTAGGTTCTTATTCAAATTAGCTACTGAACTGTTTTGAAGTTTCACACAGAGAAGGAATTAGAAATTAGAAACTGACTTTGGGATAGTAAAGAAGCAATGTTGCTGGCATTGTGAGCAGCTACATCCTCCATCTTTCTACCTTTGTGGCATAAGTGGAATACTTGTGGAAACACCTCTCATGCTTTGAAGATTGAGTTGGCTCAGTTAGGATTGCTTGAGCAAAGCAGAGAATAATGCTTTCATTTTCTCCCAGCTGGCCAAGTTGAATCAGTGTGGTCATGATGTTGGAAATAATATTCTCTGTTGTTCATTTCCCAGTTGAAATAAAAGCTTCCAGACACACAGGAAACTCCAATGGGAAAAAATGATGTTAAGCAGTTTTCTCTTATCATTTGAGTGTCCCAAATGTTCTGGAGGATTCTATGCAGAAAGATATGTGGAGTTTTGGACACAAAAAACACAATTTGTCTTTTTGTGCAAAAATGTCTTTGGGAACACTGGGGGATACTTGACTATAGGGAAAGTACTATGCAGATTTTTTTTCCTCCTCCCATGTTAGGGAAACTATATATGTGCAGGGCCAATATCTGTGGCTGACAAAATATGGCATTTGTAAGTATTTTCAAAGTCTTCCAACATAGCTCTAGGATATTCTTGGGCAGAGGACCTTCATTTCAATAGGATTCACTAGTATCAGTATTGGGCTGCACTAAATGATTCATTTCAAAATTCCAGGGATGTTGCTATCACAGTTAGAGTGGAATATAGTTCTGTAAAAGCATAGTGTGATAAGGCTTACAGGCTAAAACCCCAATACACTGCTCATTTATTCTAGTGACCTTGTCAGGTGGGCAAAATTGTCCATCTTTCAAGACTCCCATTACACTATGTCAATCAACTGAAGTCCTAACTGTGTAAGAGGTTGTTTTGGCAACATAGGAAGTTTCCTGTGTTGCATAGGAAACAACACGGAAAGCCAGGTGGTGATGAGATCCTAATTCCCAGAAAACCAGGTCATAAAATCTGTTTATTACACTAAATCTGGAAAAGGCTTGGATTGGATACTGATAAATGTCCAGGTGGAAAACGTTTAAGCCAAACCCAGAATACCTTTCTCATCGGTGCCAGCTTCAGCTTTCCTTATCTCTGATGAAATGACAGAAATGGCAATAGTTCAACTAACAGAGATTACTTATATAGAGATAACTTTACCCAGTTAAATTTGGCAAGTATTTATTTATCATGTCAGGAACAAACCAAACAGTTGTATTGCATTAAAAACAAACAAACAAACAAACAAACAAACAAAACATGAAGTTTGCAGACTTGGTATTCTATTAAATGTCCTTTGACCAGTAGCTGACCACTTGGAGTGCCTCTGGTGTTGCCATAAGAAGGTCCTCCATTGTGCATGTAGCAGGGCTCAGGTTGCACTGTAGTAGGTGGTCTGTGGTTTGTTCTTATCCACACTCGCATGTCGTGGATTCCACCTTGTAGCCCCATTTCTTAAGGTTGGCTCTGCATCTCATGGTGCCAGAGCGCAGTCTGTTCAGTGCCTTCCAAGTTGCCCAGTTTTCTGTGTGCCCAGGAGGGGGTCTCTCATTTGGTATCAGCCATGGCTTGAGGTTCTGGGTTTTAGCCTGCCACTTTTGGACTCTTGCTTGCTGAGGTGTTCCAGCGAGTGTCTCTGTAGATCTTAGAAAACTATTTCCTTGGCGTTCTGGCTGATACCCAAACAGGGGATGGGCCGGAGATGTCACTGCCTTGGTTCTTTCACTATTGGTTGCTACTTCCTGGGGGATGTCAGGTGGTGCAATGCCAGCTAAACAGTGTAATTTCTCCAGTGGTGTAGGGCTCAGACCCTCCACGATAATGCGGCATGTCTCATTAAGAGCCACATCCACTGTTTTAGCGTGGTGAGATGTGTTCCACACTGGGCATGCATACTCAGCACAAGAGTAGCATAGTACAAGGGCAGATGTCTTCACTGTATCTGGTTGTGATCCCCAGGTTGTGCCAGTCCGCTTTCGTATGATATTGTTTCTAGCACCCACTTTTTGTTTGATATTCAGGCAGTGCTTCTTTTAGGTCAGAGCACAGTCCAGGGTAACTTCCAGGTATTTGGGTGTGCTGCAATGCTCCAGTGGGATTCCTTCCCAGGTAATCCTCAGAGCTCATGTTGCTTGTCTGTTCTTAAGATGAAAAGTGTATGTCTGTGTTTTAGATGGGTTAGGAATCAGCTGGTTTTTCCTGTAATAGGCAGTAAGATCACTTAGAGCTTCGGAGAGCTTCTGTTCAACCATCTCAAAGCTCCGTACTTGAGCAGTATTGGCACGATCATCAGCATAGATGAAATTTTCTGTCCCTTCTGGCAATGGCTGGTCATTTGTGCAAATGTTGATCATTGATGGAGCAAGCATACTCCCCTGAGGCAGGCTGTTCTTCTATTTTTGCCATCTGCTTCTTTGGCCCTGGAACCCAACAAAAAAAGCTCCTGTTTCGTAGCAGATTTCCTATGAGGCGGGTGAGGTGGTAATCCTTTGTGATATTATACATTTTTCTCAAGAGAAGGCGTGGTTCACAGTATCATAAGCCACTGACAGGTCTATGAAGACAGCTCCTGTGATCTGCTGCCTTTCAAAGCCATCTTCTATGTGCTGAGTCAGGTTCAGCACTTGTGATGTGCAGCTTTTGCCTTTCCTGAAGCCAGCTTGCTGTGGAATCAGAAATTGCTCTATTTTTCCCCATAATTCTATGCAAAATAAGTCTCTCCAGAACTTTGTAAAGATGGCACAACAAGGAGATTAGTCTATAATGTTTTGGATCATTACAGTCTTTGCCTGGTTTCAAGATGGCTATGACTCTTGCTTTCCTCCAAATTTTGGGGATCTGACAGGATGCAGTGCAGTTGTTCATCAGATCCAGCAGCCAGCATATTGCTTTTGGACCAAAGTCCTTCATTTGTTCTATCCGTAGATCACCCAGGCCAGCTGCTTTGCCATTTTTACATTTATTGAGAGCCATGTCCAATTCAGTAAATGTAAAAGGTTCATGAAGGTTGTTGTTATCATTATCTGGTTGTCTGACTGTTGGATTCTTTCCTACTTTGGTGGCAAGATTGGGTTTCCCATTCTTCAAGAGTTGGTGTGCTATCTGATCTATCTTTATGCTGGCATAGGTATTCGTTTGTGTGGGATCATTGTTCAGCCGTCTTAGCAGCCTCCATGCCTTCTGACTGCTCCTGCCCATGTCGACTTCTGTTATCAGCTTTATCCACTGTTCTTTCTTGATTTCAGAGATGGAGAACAAAATACTTTGCACTGCCTGAAGAGTTGGCTCACTAAATGGGTCTTCATTGTGGAGCCTGTAATAGTTTTCCAACAAGGCAGCTGTTTCAGGAGCAATGCCCTGAAGGTAGTGGGTTCTGCAGCCTCTAGGTATAGAGGCCCATGAACAGGTTTTCACTATTTCGATAAAGTGCTCGTATTCCTCAGGGATTGCACGACCAATATGATCATGTCATATTATGATATTATCATGATCATATATGAGCGATATGATCATGCCATCTAACATCATATGGGGGACATGAGAGAAGCCTCCCCACAGGATTGCAAGACATCCGGGCATCCCCTGAGCAACGTCTTCATAGACGGCTGATTCTCTCACCCCAGAAGTGGCCAGAATTTTGCAAGTCAAAGAACAAATAAGAAAACATATTTATTTACAGAGCCAGTATTTCTTGTTTTCAAATATGGATTTCACAAAAAAGAATGTGAAGAACTACCGAAAGCACTTGAGAATAGATAATGGTATCTTTAGAATACCTACAACACAGGTTGGGTATTTATGCTGCATAGCAATATAGTTTATACAGGAATTGAAAATGCTGATAATGTTTGACAGTGTGCTCACAGAGTGAGAAAACTGGAAGTAAGCCACTGGTCATAAGGCAAACTTCTTATTCTTCTTCAGTATGTAAAATATTTTAACTTGGTTTACATCCAATTAGATTTTGCCCTGGTTTGGAAACTATTTTAATGGCTTGCAGAATGTGGTGGTGACATGAGGACTAGGAGGAGAGGTCTTACTCATGGTTTAGGATTTGAGCTTTACACTTGTTCTACTATTTTCAAAATATAGGCTTCAAAGGATAATTCTGAGCTGTTATTCTTTCTTCCCATGAAAGTTCTCACTTAGGACACCTCAGATTTCATTGCTGCCTTACAAATCTAGCTGTAAGTAAAAACAGGAAACTAAACTATCAGTTGGAAATTACTGCAGAGATAAAAAGATGAGGACTGAATAAAAATTTCATGGAGGGCAGGATCCTTATAGGGTGGCAATATTCTCATTTTGCCATCCATTACCTAAATGGTATATAGAGTTGTGACACTACTAGTTTGTTGCTAATACCCAACTCTGTTATATGAGATCAATACCTGATCAACACTTGAGTGTGCTCCAGAGTGTTTGAAATTAGTAGTGGATTCGAGTGAATAAACATAAACAACAGCCATCCAAAACAGATCAAATTCCCATGTAATGGGGAAGGCCTGCCACTTGACAAGCACTCCTGGACAAGTTCTGCTTTCTCTCTTGTGGTTTTGGACCTGTTGAATTAATGCACTTATGTGGGACATCCAGTTGTTGCCTCACACATCTATCTCTTCATAAATGTATAATGACAATTCTTTCTCACAGGAAGAAAAATACCCACCTAAAACTATCCTATATTTTAAAAATAATATAACAAATGCAGAGAGAAAAGCTAATGTTCTAAACCACAAACCCTGAGTACATTCCTGTTTGTATATTTGTAAAGTGTGAAATGAAAAATGGGCAGTTTATGTTTTACAAAATATACTAAATGTTATAACCTACAAATATGTAAAAGTGAGCAGTATGCTCTCCTTATTCCTTTGGGGGAAATACTGCTGATTTTTACTGCCAAACACTGTTATGTACCTTTGATATTACGTTTTAACTTTTGTGAAACCTATGTAAACAGTTTTGAGAATGCTTTCACTGAAATATTACGCATACGTACATATATACGTAAATAAAATCAATAAATAACTGTGGTGTCTTTTTGGGGGGCAACTACTGTATGTTTGGCCACGATCACCCCTATTGGGAGAAAGGCAGGATAGAAATAAAATAAAATAAAATAAATATTATTTTTGAGAATGTACAGTTATGTCAGGACCTTCAAGACCATTTTGAAGCTAAACATTGGAATTTAAAATGAAGGGTTCATTAGTACCAAGCTTTATTCATATCCCAGTAACAAAATCAGTTGTGTTCAAAATAAAATCAAATAGATTTTCTTCCCTTTATTGAGATTACTGTTCATAAAATGTGTTTCCTTTCAGCAACTTCTGTACTGACCGTATCCTTAAATTTGAAAGCCATTTCCAGATTATTCACTTACGCTTTTGAGACAATCATCTGAATGAAAATGTCAATAAAAATATGCTTTGTAAATGTTGTCATTAGAAAATCATGTAGTCTCAATGCCTTCAGTGCCTAAAAGAAAACCCCAAAATAAACTAAGACTGATTCAAAGAAGCACTTCCGCATGTTCAGATTTAGATGCCAATGTAAAATCAGGATTCTCTTCAGCAATAATACAAGAAAAATCCTCCTGGATTAATAGGTCAGTCGAGCCCAGCATCTCATGGAAGTGGTCAGTGAGCTATATCTTGGTATTCCAGATGTTTTGTATGATGGCAAAGAACTAGAGAAAATATTATTGCATAGTGGTTTCTATCCTTCTGACATGGGATTAAGAAAAATATAATGGCGTAGGGTTGTTTCTTTATTTGTTTAAAATAGTATTTAGAGTATTATAAACCAGGTTAGCCTAGAACATGGTCTTTCATTGCCCCAACCTCATTTCACCCAGCATTTTATTTGCGTTACAACCCATGAATAGTGAATGTGCTGATTGATTACTAGAATGCAAATTCCTGCTCATAACTTTTTACATGGTTTACTTAGACCCGAGGTGTGTGCTGTATAAAGTTAGACCAAAGTAAATCAAGTATGTAAAACTATACCTACAGTTTAGAAGATGCCCCTAAATATTTGATTTGAGTCATAAACTAGACTGGGAATGATCCACATACATCTTTTTGGCATATCTAAGCCTGGGTTGTTTGGGTTGTGCTGAAAGAAGTTTTCTTCATTGTTTCTTTCATATTTTATATCATATCGATGTCATATAAAATATAAAAGCTGTGATCAACGAGTCATTGTTACAGTGCTTTACTATGAACCCAGATCTCACCTCTTAAGTCGCTACCAACCTGCTTTGGATGGTTTTCAGTGTAACAGGAAGCCCAACTCCCCATAGAAAGAGCCAGTTAAAAGTAGGCAACTGATTTGTGACACATGTGTAAGTCTTGAACCTTTCATCTAATCTTTCATAGCAACCATTCTTCAAAAAATGTTTTAAAAATGAATGGAAAACACAGAAATAATTGCCACTGCTACATTGGTAATCTGTTTTCATCTAGAAAGGCACTGAACAGTCAGAATTGTTTAGTATTTTCACACTGTGATTAACTGAATTATGGTTTTATTTTGCTTTTCCTCTACGTAGTGTCAGAATTTTGACACACTACACACACCAAGCATATACTGTTAACATTTATTTGCCAGTGATTGAAAAGCAGTATATAATATGTGGTGGTGCTGATGGTATGTGTTTCATAACTTGAGCTCTTTTTTTTTTTGGCTCATGTGACTGAAGCCCAGAACAGGAGATGTCTGTTCTAGAAGGAATATCCGCACAGAGCCACAGGAAACATTACTTATCTCTTGCCTAATGCTCTAGCACAAAGAACACAAAGAACTTAACATATCAGATAATCTGTAGCAGGCCAATGCCACACATAACCACTGGCATTTTATTTCTAATTTAAAACCTTCTAGGTCTCTCAAAAATCCATTAACTATTTGATTTCAGGCTTACATTTTCCTGCTGGAAATCCAAACAGCTTTAGGCATTAAGTTCTTTTTTCAGATATCTTAAAAAACAGATCTAGTTCATCCACCATTTCACTCTCTGCATATTATTACATGAGCCAAATTTTACTTGGAATATAGGCATCCCATCGTCCCTGCCTGCAACTTTGGACCTCATCACATTGATGAGGTCCAGCATTCCAATTTGCCAGCATCCATGGCAAATGGGAAGCAGCGGGGCAATCCCAGCACCCCGCCTCACTGGCAGATAATGCTTTCCCATCACACGGGGAGAAGCGTCACCATGCGGCTTCCCCCTGTGGTATTCCCATTATTCCAAAAGGAACATGGGGAGGCCTCCATGTTGGCAGTGCAGTGTCCTACAACACTACCACCATAGTTGAGTCATGGAGCCCCACTGAATGTGAATCTACGTTGTGTGATGGGTGGTGTGGGACTCTGTGGGTCAACTAGGGTAGAAGCGTCCTGGCTAAATTGCCATCATGTGATGAGGTCTTTTATCTGCCATAGAGACTAGGTTTTTATATGAAAGTGAGGGTCTCCAGCTCTTGTGGGACTGAAAAATATTATCAATTTAGACAATTATGTAGTAGCTGATTGGAAAGCTGGGATAGGCTCTGGCCCTTCCCTCCTTACTCCAATTCATACCAAGGGAGAGAAGACATAATTGTCAAAAAGACAAGAGCAAGAAGAAACAGGAGGTGCATGTGCAAGCTGGAACTCAGAAAGTGGTGGCAGTAATAGTGAACACAAGAAGTAGATAGCATAAATCCTGAGACCAGTCAAATGCCACAGGACTCAGATTATTCCATCTGAATAATGGTTTCCATGATCATCATCATCATTACATGGCAGAGAGCAATGCATAGGAGGAAGAATAACTCTTGCCCATCAAGGCATGGCTGTAAGATGAAAGCTCTCCTGTTTGGGATGGAGATTAAAAAGGGGCTTCCGTATGACACTACAGCAGCCTAGTTCTTGCACTTTCAACACCAAGTACTTCTTGTGTATGCATTTTTATATCATCTTAAAAAGGAACCAGCCGGAGCAGAGATGGGCCACTGTCACAGACCTGAACCACTTTTGTGCTCTGAGATTTGGTGCTCTGAGACTATGAAAAATAAAAAACCCAAAATAACCATAAATCATTTCTGATGCTCAAAAATGTATTTTTAATGTTAAATTGTGCAAAGAGGCCTTCCAAAATATTAAAACATGGCTGTACATGGAGCAGCCCTTTCCCCTTTGCCCAGGAAAAGTCCTTCTTAGGAGACTGGGGGTTTTGAGGGTCATAAAAACAGCCTTGGGTACTGGGTTGTTGTAAGTTTTCCAGGTTGTAAGGCCATGTTCCAGAAGCATTCTCTCCTGATGTTTCGCCTGTATCTATGGCAGGCATCCTCACAGGTTGTGAGGTACTACATGTAGTCAAGGGCCAACATTTGCTCATTCCTGAGCTAGGGAAAACATAGCTCTGGTGGGAAGTTGTGTGTGCATCTTTGTGTTTATTTATTTATTTATTTATTTATTATTTACTGCATTTATATACCACCTTTCTCACCCCTGCTGGGACTCAAAGTGATTTATAACAAATAATGGCAAAATTCAATGCCTTACATCATAAATCTAAACAACATATAAATCATAAATCTAAACAACATAAAACCAAGCATAAATTCAATAGGACAATTAAATCTAAGATCAGAGGATATTTAAACAGGAAAACATAAAAATTAAAGATACCTAATCAAAGCATTAAAATCACATGATCCAAACTCATAGACCGGGCCATTCCAAATGTCGATTGCACATATTCCATATTTACTTCTGCATTAATTTTCTAGTCAAAAGTTTGGTTCCGTAACCATGTCTTTGTTCACTTTCTAAAGGCCAGGAATGAGGGCATGTGTGAATTCCAGTTGAAAAATGTTACCTTTCTCTTCTTATCACCACTTTCAATAATAGTAAGTTTACATAGACAGAAATCCTAATGGAAACATACAAATGCAACATTTCTGGATCTCAGTAGAGGCTTAAGCAGTACACACTACTGCTGCTCATATTTCTTCACTTTTCATCCCTGACATCCTGATATTAGGTTTCCTAAATCTTAGTTCAACCACATGATTACAGTAACCTCAGCCTGTCTGAGGGATTTTTTTTAAAAAAAATTAGTATTGTGAAGGTAGGGAGCATCCTGTCCTGGTTTTGCACAATTTTCCAGTTCAAAGAAATTATGTTTTTCATTTTCATTGAGCAAAAGGGATGAATGTAGTAGTGAAGCAGTGAAGGTGAGAAACAAAAAGCCCATTGCACTTTGCTTTTTCTCTCTGCTGAAAGATTCCCTCTTTATAGAAGTCTGGCAAGCACAGTACCACGAGGTTCCTGTTTGGAATGTATGAGAATCTTGAACAGACCCACTTCTGGAGGCAGAAGGGATGCAGTAATTTTTGTTTCAGGACTTACTGTCATTTTATACTTCTTTCAAGGCATTTGGCCTCTTATGAAGTACCACATGTGCCCCTTTGTACTTTCCGAATTGTGGCGATGGCAGATGTGACTTGGCAGAGATGTAAACTAGTATGGTACATTTTATCCACTTTTTAAAAATTGCTTGGTTGCATCAACTACAAACAATTACATGCATTTGTATTTCATTATTTTGATTTTATTGGAAGCGATACTGACAAAACACGTTATTTGTTTCATAAATCTTTTTAAAAATAATTTTTGTGTGAAACAGCTTGGATTCACAGTTTCTTCTGAACACAGTCTACCAAACCTTGTGAACACATCATCAGATTACTGTTTCGTTAAGTGTTCTTGTGAGATCAGTCTGAAATAATACATGGCAAACTCTTGCAAACTTTTAGACATTGCCCACTATTTTCTAGGACAATTAAGGTAAATATTTCCTTCTCAAAAGACACTATTATTTTCAACTCATTGTACTGGTAAGGACACTTGTTTAATCAAAGGGTTGTAATTTAAAAACCACTGAATGGTTTTGGAAATGTATCACAGATGTTCAACTGAGCTTGCAGTTGCAGTGCTGTGTTGAAGGTCAGAAGGTTAAGACCTTTAGTATCCTCTTAATATACTTGGTGCCCCGGTCTCCAAATGAAGTCATCTGCTTCTAATGATTTTGGTTCAGGTTTGTCAAGACTGAAACCAGCATGGTTTCCCTATATTGTGAATTTAATTTATGGGAAAAGACAACAGTAACATTAACTTTTCACTCAACCATGCTGAATGGAAATGAAATCTTAGTGAATGCCATTCAAAGAATGGTACTCACCTACCCACTCTGAACTCAACTTAATTTAACTAAAAATGTGGAAGAATTTGATAGATGGAACAGATAAACGTGAAGCTACTTGTCTTACATGTTTTGCTTGTGGATTCTCCAAGGGCAGAACAGGGTTTGTGAAAAAGGTACTGCAGTTTTATTGAGCTGTGTTCCTGATTTGTGCATATTGTGCTATCTCTATCTAATGCAGAGAAATATAGTGTAGTCCTGTTAAATTTCAAAAGTAATCTCCCTAATTCTCACTTTTTGTGAAACACATTCCTGTGACTGTCCAGCACTAATCTTACAACAGAGACAATTGATAATAACATTGGCTAGGTGGAGCCCAATGGTAATGTATAATGAGAGTAAGAGTTCATCAACAACTGGAGAGTTTATGTTTTCCCACTTCCAATTGATAGAAAAGACAGAGTAAAATTACTGTTCAATTTGTGCCCCATATCATATGCAATTATGTTCTTATGGAGATCGTTGTTTTTACATTGTGGCAGTATTATGTACAATATCTCAGGACAGCTGTCTTAGTATATGGTCATATAGTGCATGGGTATGGGTGCAAAAATACATTTTGAAGCAAAAACAAAAACAAAACACATCCAGCTGCTCATGTGTTTGCATTTCAACCAGGATCACTGCAAACAAATTGCGGGTGTAGCCCCCATTTCGTGTTATTGCTGTACCTTTAACTGCAAAACATGAAGTTCGTGAAATCTTCCTTGAAGGCCTCGTGATATTTCATGTGCAGTTTACCAGACTTAAGAGCTTTGGAAAGTTTGGACATGGTTCAGATAAGCATATGCAATTTTGTTTGCCTGTTAGCTTTAAGGGAACCTACACTGACTGCACAAACAGAGTCTTGTGTATCTTTCCGGGGGTTTTTTTTCTGGGGCTGAAGATATTGGATGATAGATTGACCAATATATTTTGCTAAAATCTCAGTTCTTTCCTCTTAATACAGGGTTGGGCTGTAGATTTTATTTTCTGCTGATAGATCCTATCGGCATTAGCCAGATTAACCAATGGTGAGGGATTATGAAAATTGCTGTCCCAAAATATTCGGAGGGTCACAATAGAGGCAGGGACAAGGGGGAAGGAGGGAGGGTGCATGTGCACGAGTCGCTGCAAGGTGCCACATGCACCTTCCCTTCATCTTCTGCTCACCAGCAAAACGGGGCTGAGGGCCTATCCGTATGAAGATGTCTTTAGTGAATGAGGCAGGGAAAGAGCACCTTTTCTAGCCTTGTCTCAGATCTCTTTTATTGTTCTTCACTCTTCTTGTTACCAATTTTTGCATCTTTGTTTCATACCATTTATGTCTCTTTTTGGTGGTTTGTTGCTGTTCTTCTGTCTTCTGTGCAGTCACTTCAGTTTGCAAAGTCAAAGTATCAAAGTTCGAGTGACTTCTCCATGAAATTAATAAGGGGAACCAAGGTAGGGGGGGACAATTCGCTAGCATGATTTTCCACATGTTACAAGGTCAATATCACACGATAAAGTCACTGCTTCTTACCAGTATAGCTCTGAACACATTTTTTCTGCACTGCATTACAGTGACCCCCCCCCCCCAAATGTATATATGTGTATATCAGAATAAATAGGTTTCTGTTTAAGTGGGACTTCCAGGCTGAATGCATATTTGTGAAACATTCTATTAACATTTGAAAAGTCAATGCAACTTAAAAATATGTCTCTGCCAATTTGGAAGGATCATTCAAAGAATCTGCTGTGCTAACTTACTGATCACTGGAAATTTTGGGGCAAGCAAATATTTTAACTTAGAGATATTTCTAAAATCTCCCAATGATTTCCTCTGGCCATTCAAAATGAACCAATGTATTTCCATAGTTATTTCGTCTTCCTCTTAGTATAGCCAAATTATCCCTTATATTATTACTATCCAACTTCTCACTTCCTTTCCCATGTTTTGACACCTCTGTCTAGTATAATATCTATGAACCCACAAACACCTAGCTAATAGATGGGTGCTGCTATCAGCTCTAATGGCTCTTAGTGAACTACCAGCTGAAGTCTATAAAGACGTAACTATCTTTAAGTTTCAACTAGGTCCAAAATGCCAACCTTTTTATTTCAATGTTGACTTTAGGCACAATTTTGAAAAGGATTAAGGTCAAAAAGCTCACCGACACTGGGCAGTTTAACCCTGAGTAAATGTATCCCTGTGCAGTCCTGAATTTATTGCTGTTTGTGCCCTACTTCCCTGGGGTGGCCCATATCTCACTTTCATGTTACCTCTGCTGCTCTTAACTGGCCACAACACTCCACTCAAGTTTCTGGCCATCATGCCTCTGCTTGTGTCAGAAAGGGCTGCCTGCACACCAGACTGTTACCAGCATGTCCTAAGGATTGCGAATAGCCATTATTGTTCAATAGTGCACCAAGGAAGTATTTTTCAACCCTTAACCCTTCTATAATCTTGTGGATTTTAATGCCCAGAAAACTGCATCATTGGCCATGGTGGCTGGGACCTTTTGAGAAATTTGGAAGGCAAGGGTTAAGAGCCACCTCAGTAAATATTTCCCTGCAAAGACACCAAGGAACCTGATGTCAATCTATCAATATAGAAATGGCCTTGTAGGAGTTTATTGGCTTGGTACTGGCTCTCTCTCGGCAATACTTCGCGAACGAAGATTCTTAGGTACTGGCAACTTCATAGAAAACAATAAATCTTATTGCCTCAACCTAGACTCTTAAAAGTTAAGGATTCCAAAGTACTTCTTCTTAATGGTACAACTCTCTGCATCAAGATTTCCCATCCCCTCTCACTCTGTTACAACATGAAGCAGATATTAGATTGCTCTTTGGCACATGGATTATAATGGAAATACTTCAGTGGCATTGTTGAGACAGACATTTGTTGTTTGTCTGGCTTCAGTCACAGAATTCATCCTACTGTATAAAACAAAATAGAAACAGAGAAAGACAATCTGCTGTGTGTTTTTCTTAACTGAAGTCAAATAAGAGTCTGTTTTTTCAGCAGGTATAAGGCTCAGCTGTGTGGCTTTGAAATTCTGAATTCTGAATGTTTCCTGACTACTACTTATTTGCCAGAAGGCTGCCAGACATTGAAAAGTAAAGTTTTCATGCAGAGATATCAGCAAGGATTCTACTAAATTTAAATGTCTGTGAAGCTATTCCACTGTTGACTTAACAAGAACCAACTGTGTCCTTTTGTAAATGAATTCTGGAAGATGTAAATCATACCGGACATTATTCTGGTTCCTGAGAAAAGACCTTTTAATATCATGCTCTCCTGTAGCGCTAGGCTAACTGAAGATTATGGCTGCAACTATAAAGAGGATGCTCAAAACAAAGCCCTTCTCCTCATTCATGGAGATAGTTGATGTTTCTTCTGTTGCTTCAGCATGCCCAACAACATATGCAACTACAACTTAACACAATATTTATTTTAACACTTGTTTTGGAATGTGTGAGAAACTTAGACTTGCAGATCTTTAAAAAATATATCTGCTTCATTTTATACAGTCGGTCCTATTTATGCATTAGTTCTGCATCCTATAAATCAACTAACCATGTCTCAAAAATATATGAGGAAAAATTTCCAAAAACAAAAGTCGATTTTGCCAGATACTTTGTGATATATAGGCATACCCTGCTGTGGTCTCTTGCCATTTTACAGTTCCCCAAGCTCTCTCCAGCACTTGTTTGAGTTGTTCATCATTTTATATAAGGGATACCATTTTACTACACTATATTATATAAATAGCATTAGAACATCAATGGATTTTGGTATCCACAAGGGATCCTGGAACCAACACCCAGAAGATCCTGAGAGACCACAGTAGTTGTTTTGCTTTCAGAACAATTCACAGCATGAGTAGCAAAGTGAAATGGCATGTTTTCTTCAATAGTGAACACACACAATTGGTAGTAGCAGAGTCTAAGCGAGATACACACTACAAGACCGTAAGTCATATAGGTAATTTATCAATAATCCAAAATCATAGGACCCTTAAAGGGTTAATGTACAATTAATCTTGGTACATATATTCAACCAGAATTGGTATAAGTGAACCTTGCAACATTGTTTAAACATAAACACAGTGGAAAAACAGCTTTGGAGTCATTCAGGTGTGGGGAATGGACTGGGGAGGGGATACAATGTAACATAAATGTAAGCACAATAGGCAATATCAACTTCTAATGCCACTTTCCCCATACACAAGTTTATGTAGAATTAATACAGTCCCAAAGCTGGCGTCCACAATATATCCGTGTGGTTGCAAAAGTTCAAGGCACATTAACAGCTTAGAACGCTGGAGGGGCCGCAAACGTGTGACGCTGCGCATTATGCCTTTTTATGTTGCCGCTTGAGAAAGCCTACATGGCGAAATGGATCGGGCCTCGCAGATCGACCATTGCGGCCCCTCCAGCGTTCTAAGCTGTTAATGTGCCTTGAACTTTTGCAACCACGCGGATATATTGTGGACGCCAGCTTTGGGACTGTATTAACTCTACATAAACTTGTGTATGGGGAAAGTGGCATTAGAAGTTGATATTGCCTATTGTGCTTACATTTATGTTACATTGTATCCCCTCCCCAGTCCATTCCCCACACCTGAATGACTCCAAAGCTGTTTTTCCACTGTGTTTATGTTTAAACAATGTTGCAAGGTTCACTATGATTTTGGATTATTGATAAATTACCTATATGACTTACAGTCTTGTAATGTTTTCTTCAATGTCACCTGTGTATTACTACTGTATATATGGACAATCCACCTGGTTCTCAAAAGCATGGGGAGCTTTATCTATACCAATTAGGAGAGTAATTCTGTATGCACAACAGCCACTTGACTGAAGCAGAAATTACTTTAAAGAAGATGAAGAACAGGACATGGTCCTGTACCGATAATAATGGAGAAAAGGAAATTTAAGCACCTGAAATTCTCTCTGCTGCACAGCTATTAAACGTACAGGAACCCCTCCCTATTTTTCACCTGCTTCAAAGAGCTATATGACCTTTATATCTTTTTTCAGAAATGTTCACTGTAGAGAAGGGTTTCTTAACCTGTGGTCCAGAGACTGCTTCCAAGAGGCCCATTAATCAACTTCAGAGAGATTAATGAAAGGGGGTCCAAAATATATTATATTCCCTTTGAGTTGAATTTTGTGTTTACATATATTTGCCAGTAAAGGTGACCCTTATCTTTCATCATATTCTCAATTTTTTTTAAAAAAAGTTAAGAACCACTTCTGTAGAACAAAATCAGGAACCTGATCTGAATCTGGATCATAAGCAGGGTCCCCCTCCTCCAATCTACACCAACAATGTATATCATGAAGTTATTTATTTATTTGCCATATTTGTACCCCCACCCTTCTTGTCCCAAAGGGGACTCAAGGTGGACAACAATTCAATGACAACATAGACAACAATTCAATGCCATATAAAACAACATACAATTAAAATAAACATTTGAATTAAAGCCACACATTACAACATTTAGACATTACATCAGCTATTAAAACCACACCATCCACAATCGCAATCCGGGGCCATGATTCATGTTCTTTTAGAATTATTGTGTTGCAGTAGACTGACATGGGAAAACCAATCCAATATAGGACCAAAGTACTTTTTGGTGTAGGTTGGCTTTTTGAAACAAAAACGAACAAAGAAAGAAGAACGAGTAATAAGAAACATCATTGTGATCAGTACCGTCTACAGGAGTATAGTTGTTCTCTGGTATCCTGGGCTTAATTAGAGGAATCCATTTGCAATGACATGACCTAATGGCGGCAAACAGAATATAGTTAACACATGGAGCAGGTCTATGATGTGGCCTTCTGGAATGAACGATCCCAATCTGTTGATGGTGATGGTGGCGGCGGCGGAGATGAGGGGCACAGACCATCCTTGGAGACTAAAGTGGCAGACACAGGAAAGAGCTTTGTTTCCTCCACAGAAGTTTAGGAATAGCTGGGGTGAATTTGATTTCAAAGCCTGACAGAGCGGCTGTGGCATTTGTTTCCAATTCGGCAGGAATGAGTATATGGTTTGAACAATTCTTTCGAGGTTCCTGGTGGGGGGAAGCATAACTCATCTCAGCTGGCTATGTTAGGAGATCAAATGACAAAAAAATCACTCAAAGCCTAGGGTATCCTTCTGGCAGCCAGAGCTCTTGAACATCTTTACAGGGCCGTTACTCTGTGCAGCCTGGACTCAGGTCTCTGCGCTGTGTGGAAATTGCCTGCCTGCAAAACAATTTTACTGTTGCCAGATGTTGGCTCTCCGCCTGCTTTTACATAATTCAGCACTTTTCTTTGCTCAAGATGTTACAATTTAAAAAGGCTTTAGAAGTTTTATTTTAAATAGCTTGGCAAATACATATTTCTTATTCTTTTTCTCCCCAGCTCAGACAGGCTTTTCCTCCATCCTATGTTGTGGATTTACCATTGATGGCATAGGGTACTTCATATAACTGGCAACAGCAAAGGCATCTTAATCCAACCATGTTTTTGTGTATTCGGAAAAAAATACCAAAAGGTTAAAATTGCACATTATCCCTCCTTTGGATTCATCTGACCCCAAAATAATATTGGCTATGAGTACCTGTGACAGATAGAGATATTTCTGCCATACATTTTTGTTTGCTACTCTTGGTCTGCTTGCATGTTGTCCTTCCTGCACAGGTATCACAAGTTCTTGTGTTTTTATGCTTTTTTTGTATCTGCATCATGAGTAGCTGAATGTATATGTAAAGTTTATTGATTAGTCCACTGACCATATCAACAGTAAAAGACAAAAAAAGGAAAATATACAAGTAGATATTAATCACTGTCCTAAAACTCCTGTAATAATGAGCGTACATTAAAACACAATTAAAACTTGATTAAGTTAAAAGTTAAGCATAATTAGAAACATCATTGTTAAAATGCCAAGGTAAAACTACATACCACAGAAATTGAGGATGAAGGTTAAAACAAAGGTTAAAATAGACCAGCTATTGCACAATCCCAATCCAGTTCAGATATCTGCGTCACCCCTACAGTTTATCCCAATCGCCTCCAAATACGCAGTTCTCAGCTGAATGTAGTAAAAGTTATCTGGAAGGGGTTGGTCAGAATACTTCATCCTTATTAGAAACCCCTGTTAAGGGTTAAAGCCTTGTGCCAGCAGGACTGAAGACTGACAGGTTGCAGGTTCAAATCTGGGGAGAGTGAGGATGAGCTCCCTCTGTCAGCTCCAGCTTCCCATACGGTAACATGAGAGAAGCCTCCCACAAGGATGGTAAAACATCAAAATATCCGATCATCCCCTGGGCAACGTCCTTGCAGACAACAAATTCTCTCACACCAGAAGCAACTTGCAGTTTCTCTAGTCGTTTTTGACATTTAAAAAATCCCTAGAAAGGACTAGAATCCTGTTATAATGCTATTTCTTTTTTAAAAGCCACACAACTCCATATGCTTTAAAATATATATATATATATATATATTTTAAAATCCTCTCCAGGTAGGAACAGAGCTTGAAAAGTAAGATTCTTGAATTTAAACTTTGGATATAAACTTGTGATCATAACAAAAAACAATACCAGCTGCAAAATTATCTTTGACACCTCCTGCATTACGATGCTTATTTGCAGCATGTTATTTCATGGCAAAACTATACTCAAAGTAGCTTACAGCAAACTAAAAAAAATACACCTTGAGATATGAAAATTTAATATACACACATTTCATAATCTGGTGCGCAGTGATTAGAGAATCTAATGATATATGGCATAATAAAGTAAATAACAAAAAGGGGGGTATGTGTCAAATTAGCATTAAAAATAACATGTTGTGCCCAAATCTAAATGTGGTCCCAGTTACTGACTTAAGCTCTGTGTTCCCCTACAACCACTATTAATACTGATTTTTCCACCTTACTACCCTACTGTTGCACCTCAGATCGTGGCAGCCCCCCCCCCTAGATCACACACACCAGGCAGATGCAATAAATGTACTTTTATTTAGAATAAAGAATAGTCCAAAGGTATAAAGATGTAAAGCAAATCAAAGTAAATCCAAAGATAGTCCAAAGAGTTCATGAGCTGGCAAGCCGAACTGGCTTGAGTCCCATGGAAAGCAAACAAGAGAAAACAAGGCAAACCGCTCCGGCGGTTACAGGAACTTGGAATCTTGAGCATGAAAACCTCTTAAGCTGAACGTAGCTTCAGGTCTGACTAGAAAGGCTTGGACACAATCTAATAAGGAACTAACTCCTGCACCCCTTCCTCCAATCTCTCCTGGAGGATCTAATGCTGGCCCTCCTGTCAAATTCCGGCTCGTTAGCATCCCCAGATGTTTCACTATCAACCTAGGAACCTCGATCCTCCCTAACCTTGGAATGCTCGCCTGGCAAGGGAGTGTAGAAATTCTCGTGGGACTCAAGGTCGCTGGGCCTCTCACTGTCGAATTCAGAACTAAATTCCATGGAGCCATCGTCATCCTCATCTGCAGTTACATACCCATGCAACCATCCATCATCCCAGGCTAAATCTTCCTCTGCAGACCCATATCCATCAGGCCACCTATCACCCCCGATCTGACCCTGATCAGCTGGGGCCCCCAGTGTCTGTCTATGGCCACTAGGCTGGAACACCACACCTACAGACAAGTTTTGCCTTTCCCACATGCATAGTCCACCTATAAAGGTCTGTTCCTAGGCACTTCACTCAGTCCCTCTGAGGAAGTGGCTATGTCTACTAAGCCAAAAGAAAGTGGACTCCCTGTTTAGTTGCTCTGGAGAGTCAACACAACACATGGATGGAGTCACAGCAGAATCACCATCTAGCCATTAACCCATGCTAAGGGAACATAAGATTTATTCCAGAGTGTCTTAAAAGCTCTGGAATGAACCTGCACTTTCAGAGATGTGGATAGCTGGATTGGGCTGCATCTGTTCTGTTCCACTGTCCACACTGCTAATGGACACACTGCTGTGCCAACTCTATGAACTGTTGCCGGAAAACCAAGGACAAGTAATAACTGATGCATAAAAGCTTGGCTTTTTCTCTTTGTTTATATGTTTCTGGATTTAATAAATAAACTCCCTTGTTTTAGGCATTACAGTCTTTTCCCATTAGTCTTTTGAAAGCACTGCTTCTCCACATGCTATTTTGTTTTTACAGTGAGAGGTAATTTTTTTGTAATTTTGCATGAAATATTATCTATAAATGCTACATTGCCTGGCTTAATGTAGTTGTCTATATGTGATAATTTAGGTGTGGCATGAAGGCAGGAAAAGTGTGATCAAAGATGGGTGGCCACACATATACGTGTATATCAAATTTAAAACAAAACCCAGAAGTAGTATTTGCCATATTAACTTCATTTAATAAAAAAAACTGTGTAACCCTTGCCTGTTACCTGCCAATTTTATTCTTCTTCAAGTATCAAGCTGGAAAATTCTGTGTTCTTACAAAACTGAAAGAAATGAAATACTATTTTAGAATTATTTTTGTGGATTAACAAATTGTGTGGTTAGAAATTATTTGAGGGCCCCATTGGTTAATCTGGTTTTGAGAGATAAAATGCTGGTCCCGGATTATAATTGTGGATGGTGTTGTTTTAATAATAGATGTAATGTTTTTAACTGCTTAATGTGTATTAATTTTAATCTTAATTTAAAAGTTTATTTTATGTTTATGTTGTTTATGCATGTAATAGTTGCCTAAATACATTAGTTCCATTGTTGTGGAGCTGGATTTCAAACTCACTTAGCAATTAGAAAGTTTAGAATGTTCTTACTAGTACACTGATACATTGGCTTACGAGTTTGATTCGCTCTGTGACTGAGCTCTTAACTCAAATTTCCCTTATGTCAAGTCAAGCCCTCCATTGAAATTAATTGAAATGCTGTTAGTTCATTCCATCTCCACCACACAAAAACACACCATTTTTTGTTGCATGTTTTTAAATAAGAGGGCAGGATTCGAAGTTTATAAGCAAATAACGTAAGTTTCCTTTCCCTGATATGAGTGAGAAACTTTAGTAACATTCTTCTGCAATGATCAGTTGGAAGGTATCTGTGTAATTTGCCTATTTAGTTAGGATAGAATTTAACTGATGATAGCCTCCTGGCCCCTCAGCTTTCCTACAATCTCCCAAAGCCCTGGGGTTGTAGAAATAACAGCAAGGACAAGAGCAAAGAGCTTTCCTGGCTGCTCCCTTAAGCACTGTTTAAGATGGCAGCTCTCGCACTAACTCTTAACTCAAATCTCAACTTACATATCGAAGCAAAAAAATCTACCAAGCAACATCTTGTATCTCAAAAACTTGTAAGTTGGTTTGCTTGTAAGTCAAGGTTTCACTATATTATTATTATTCAACTTGTATTTGCTAGACCTATACTGTGCGTATCATAGTTCTCAACTTGCTAAAAGAGAGTAAGAGATGAATTACTCTTAGTGTCACAATGCTTATTTTAGTGTTGTAAATAGGGTTGCCTTATTGGTTGTTTGAGACAATGGATGCTGTGGATTAGAAAGCATAGTATTGTGGATCGAGCTGTATGTACTGCATGTTTTGTGTCCTCATGTATGGTGGAGAATTGAAGCAAGATACAGCTGCTTATCTGACTGGCTTCTGTAATGGAATAGTGAATGCTTATTCTCATATATCTTTGTCTGACCTTTTTAAATCCTTCTCAAGATGGCCCTCCTACTGGCATGCAAGATCAGGGACTGCAATCCAGCAGCCCACAATACTCTCTGTCAACATTTGAGTCTTTCCTGAGGATGCCTAGATCTCAGGAAAAACTTTATGGTGTGAGTTGCAGATAGGTTTCTGGAACTGAAATGGTCTGGGAAATCCCACTGCATGAATGAATGTTATACTCATATGTGCCAGCTCATTTTCTTTTAATACAGCAAAGATGTGAGCATGTTGCACCAGAGATTATCGATTATATTCCGTTTCCTTTTGCTTATACTTAAACATGTAAGCACTGAGAGGCAAAGCAAAACTCCATCCAGCTTGACACTAACCACCCATCCAGATTTGTACCCATGAATTCTTCTTTCAAAATTTAGATGTAAAACATTAGGTGAAAGCTCAGCCTTTGTTGCTAGTATTTGACATTGGACAGGTTTTTTTTAGTAGTATGTTATTTTGACAACTGGTTTTTTGTGGTGGGTATGCAACAGTATGCCATAGAGGACTGCATTTATTATGTGGTATTTGAAAGTTGATCATTTTGGGGATTTTCTGTTTGACATCTGGCAAAAACAAACTGTTGAGACTCTGCAAACTAATTGGCAATGGTCATGTTTTAGATTCAGAGTAGAGTTTTTCCTTTGTGATGTTTTATCAAATTTAAAATGAAATACATTGATTTCTGGATCTGAAATTACAGAATCAATTATTTTGGCTGAATAGCATCATTTAACATAATCCAGCGACAATAGGAAACTCTGCTGGCTCATTCATCATTGTCCGAATTCATTATTTGTCATGTACTACTGTATCAATTAGCTTAGGTACCTGGCAATGCTCGGGTTAGGTCTTTTGTAATGCTATTTATAAGAAATTGTCATTATTTGCTATTGTTTTTGTGAATATTTCTATTAGAAAATGCAGAATGATGTGGCTGAACTACAATTTCCAACATTGTGGGTGAATCCCCCCAAACCCCTTCATTATTCAAAGTTGGTCATGCTGAGAATGTGTGCCCAGAACCATTGTTGGTTGGGTTCACGATGTTCTTTAATTATGGGTGAACTATAACGCCCAACATCCAAGGTCAATTCCCTCCAAACCCCTCCATTATTTTCTGTCATTGGGTGTGTGTATATATGTGTACCAAATTTGATCCAGATCCATCGTCAGTGGGAGTCACAGTATCTCTGGAAGTGGAAGCCATCTTAGAAATCGCCCACAAACAAACCCACAAATCCATATACAATACATACATATACACACTTTTATCATATAAGTTTCAGTTAATATTTAAAATATGTGATCCTTATAAATGGGTTATACCACCCATTATACCACCATGATTCAACTGGGAATGTCTGTTTTGGGAAGCACATTTAGAATTTTCAGCCACAGAGCTTCTAGTACCTCACCAAACTACAAACTCCAGCTATACTTGTGTGGTGTGAAAGGACCCCAGGGTGCCGTAGATCCTCATCAGTCCTATCTGCATCTCTTTTTATGCTTCAATATGACTAGAATATCACGCAAACATGGATGATCTTTCTTCCTCCCTCCTTCTCTTTTCTGGGGCCTCCATTCATTTCCTTTCTTCTCTCCTGTTCTTGTTCTCTGTCCATTTATTCTCTAAGTCTCAACATCACTCTGCAACTTTCTGCCAGTTTGTTCCATTGCATTTCCTCTTCCTGCTTCTTTTTTCCTCCTATTGTTTACTGCCATTTGGCTTTGCACTATTCATTGGTGCAGCACAACCGTCGCTGCCACTCACCATGGAAATTTAAATTTTGGTGATGACTGCAAGGCAGAGAGAACAACATATATCATTCTCAGAAAAATCAATTCAATTACATTATTGGGTGTGTGTGTGTGTGTGTGTGTGTGTGTGTATCCAGTGCTATATCATGGAGTGTAATGCTCCATGAGCATTATGTAGAAGTAAAGCCAATCTAAAGCCTATTAAAAACTGTAGAGTGATATTTTTGCAAAGTGGATCCAGGTTCTACCAGCTTACCCTATGCTTATACCATGGGTTACTGAATGAGGCTAAAAGCTCTGCCTGTCTCCCTGTTCTCCCAATTCCTCACAGCAATAATATTTTGGCATTTTGAGGAGATTTAAAATTCCCTAGTGTCCTTAATCTATATCGAGAGAACAAACATTGATTCATTGTGTGGTCTTACACATGCTGAGGCCCAATCGAAATCTGAATTCAAACCAACTCTTTTAAAACTTGTTTTAACTGGTTAGGGTCTTACATTAGTCATTGTAATGAACTGAATGCATTCCCATGTAGTATGTTACTCAGATGGGAATGTTTTCCTGATGTAAAACCACCACAATGACATATCTAATATTTCCACTTTTTTGATGTTTGTTTTGTTTTTGAATTGGGATAAGCTTATTCTGAGAGCTTGTCTCTCCAATCTTTAAAAGGAATTTCCTTTCAGATTTATCAAGACATTCCAAGGCTGTTTTTGTTTAAGAATATATTAGTTGAAGGGTTGACAATCATGTAATAAATTACAATGGTTCTTATAGCTGCTTCAAGTAAAATGAAATCAGTATTACCTCTAGTATGTGGAGACCAGCAGACAATACTGTTGTGAATAACATTACTTTTGCTTCCACCCCAGCTAAGATTTGAGGTGCTAGCAAATATAAAAGCTGGAAAAACACAACCCTTAGGCAGAGGTCCCCAGCCTAAGGCGTATGAGCCAAATGTGGCTCTCCAAGGCCATTAACCCAGCCCCCACCCTAAGTTTTAGATCAGTGGTTCCCAACCTTTTTTTGACCAGGGACCCCTTTGACCAGGGACCACTTTGACCAGGAACCACTCTCCAACATTAGTACCAAAAGGGTTACAAATCAGTTTTTGGTCAACTTTAGATTGGGTTTGGTTATTTGGGGTACTGATTCAGAAAATTGCATTGGATAGACCCCATCAGCTGTAGTTTCTGATAGAGAACGTATGCCATGGTCAGCAACGGGGAAGGAGTGGCAAAAGGAGAGGAAATAATAATAAAAACAAAGAGGAAGGAGGCTCATGGACCAGATTTTTGTCCTCACAGCCCACTGGTGGTCAGTGGCCCAATGGTTAAGAACCACTGGTTTATACTTAGGGTTGCCCTACGTCTGAAACGACTTGAAGACACACAACAACAATAATCTTATTTCACGTATCTCAGCCAGAAGCAGACCCACACTTCCCATGGAAATATTGGTAAGCTTATGTTTGTTAAAATTGTTCTTCATTTTAAATATTGTATTGTTATTTCAGGTTTTTGTACTATAAATAAGATATGTGCAGTGTGCATAGGAATTCGTTCATTTTTTTCCAACTATAGGGGACTGTGAACTGGCCCTCTGCTTAAAAGGTTTAAGGCCCCTTTTCTAGAGCAAGTCAGGCTGTAAAGGGTTTTTTTAAAAAAAAATGCCATGGTTTATAACATCTGGTAAATGGGAGGCCACAAAATACTACTCTGCCATGAAACACTACACTTTTCTGTTTTACCAGCATGCAGACATTTTTATCTGTTGGAGGTGTGTTTGTACAGATAGTTCCCATTATTTTTTGAAAAGGTTTTTGTGTGAATAGTTGCATATTGACATTAGCACACCTCCATCTATCAACATTTAAATTCTATAGACTTCATTTAATAGGGTGGTCAATGCATATATGCAGATATATGTTTACTTGTATGTTCATATGCATGACGGAAAAGCCCCAGGTCAGCCATGGTCAGAAATAATGTGATGCATAGCACATGTGAATGGGACTGTCCTTTAACACGGATGTGAGTGTAATTAGAAGAAATGTAATGAGGCTGTCACTTAGTTATGGAATTAACAAGGTCACTATGGACCAGGAAACGACCTGGAGAAGGGGTTTCACCATCAAAGGGCCACCAGACCAAAAGTCCTGCATTGTATATTCCACTAATGTAGCCTCTTGAAGTGATAGGATATGTAATAGGGCCTCTGCTGAGGATCTCAGGATTGGGGCAGGCTCATAGTGTAATGGTTTGAGTGTTGGTCTATAACTCTAGAAAGAAGTATTTGATTCCCTGCTCAGCCATGGAAATGCACTGGCTGATCTTGGGTGAGTCACAGACTCGCAGACCCAGCAGATCCTGTGTAAGGTTCACTTCACCATAGTTGGAATCGACTTGAAAGTACACAGCAACAATAACATATGGAAAGAAGTGGCATTTCAGATACCTTGAGGCGTAGAAGGTAACTCGATATTTTTGAATTGCACTGAGAGGCAGATCAAATTACTTTTGAAAAGTAATTTCATATGTTCCAAATTAAATTTTTCCCATTTTCTGGGGGAAATTGGGAAAAATCAGATTTTCTCTCTTTTGTCACATCAAAAGTCTCCCCTGGATTGGTAAAGCTTTCGTGGATGGATGGAAGCTCTTCATCTTACAGAAAAATGATTCAGGGTCTAATTCATTGTATGTATGTGGATAGGTGCAAATAATGTACAGTTCCTTACAAGTTTTTATTTTTCCTTGAATGTAGACTTGGGGCTTAGAAGCACACACTACAACCAAACTGTAGGCCTATTTAGCAATATGCATTTTTTTTCTTTCATGGCATGTATCTCCAGATCAGACAAAGCATTATATATAAAATGACCTTCAGAAACTAATCACAACCAACTTTCTAGACCTGTCTACCTCTATTAATTATCACAGATGGTTTCCATCACTGAGCCACAGGAACAGAAAGGAAGATCTTCAGTCATGTTTTATGGCTTCCTGGCTGTTATTTTCTAGCTGTGGCACAGGACTGAATAAAACAGGATATCGCACCAGCAAAAGCCATCCTGAAAGTGAGACAGCATCATGAATAAGCAAACAAGCTAATGTCAGCCATTATCCAGAGACCAAAGGAGTCAAACGACTTCAAAGATTGCAGGAACCACATTGTGAGAAAAATAATGACCACACTATAAAAACAAATACAATATTCCAAGACCTGATTGCAAGATCTTGGCAGCCTTTCTTCAGCTGCAGAATCAAAACAATCCTACCACCCCTGAACTTCCTGCAGAACCCCCTGCCCCTTTGCACCTACTGTGAGCTGAGGTCACGAGGAGCCAATGTCGGCTCCACATAAAGAAAGGTTCACATACTCAAGTGAGCCCCAGGTTCAGGGGAGGAAAAATAGTTTGGAAGGCATTCGCTGCTTCCTTTCACCATATTCCATTCTGAAGATGGTGATTTTTAGAGCTATCGTATTCCAGTGTTAATTTCAGCTGGCTTAAGAAGAGCACTTAGAACACCTTCGTTGCTTTAAACCATTTACATTGTTTATTTCTCCTGGGTCTGAAATGCAGGCATTGCACTTTGGTAGGGCAAAGGTGTATGTATAAGCTGGCTGTGTTTCAAACCATATACAATCTGGCTTCAGGCTTCACAGATGTTTGCCCTGTGCATGCTTCTGTACATTTAAGTGATTGTAAATTGTGTTTTCCTACTTTAATATAAAATGTTAGCTTGTGTGTGGTCCTGTTATATGATATGGACAGCTTGTTTCTCCTAAATTAGCCCCTCCCAAACCCACCATGTATCAGAGATGACAAACTATAATTCCCATCAATCACACAAAGTGTCTTAGGATGATGAGGTTTTAGTCTAGATAGAAAATGTAATTACCAGATTGTGAAAGAGTGTTCTGAAACCATCTTCCTTTAACATTTTTTGGAATGTATACATTACCTTTTTTTTCAGAGAGAGAGAGAGAGAGAGAGAGAGAGAGAGAGAGAGAGTTTAACAAGTTTCCTATTATAATGAGTTTCATGTTAATAAGTTTTGTAGAGAATTTATATCATGTTTCAGTTTGTATGCCTTTACCTGGAGTGCTAAGTAAAATTCACACAAAATTAATAGGGGGAGATAAAACAGGATTCTGTCCATTATTTTATCCTTTTTTCTAATTTCCAAATGCTGTATTTATTGTTGTATGAACTATAATATTATAATAAACTTTATTTATACCCCGCCCCATCTCCCCACTGGGGACTTGGGGCGGCTCACATGAGGCCAAGCCCAAACAACAAATTACAATAATACAAAAATCAAAACATCAACAATAAACACAATACAAATGCATACATATAAATAAAAGATCAATATACAAATAGATATCTAAAATCACAAATGACAAGGGGGGGGGCACATGTAAGAATATAAAATGTTAAAAACTCAGGGTGAGATAAGCGGAGTAGCTTCTTTGTGAGGGAGCACACCAACATGTAAACAAGGAGGGGGGAAAGGGACTCCAAAAACGGGGGCATTGAGGAGAGCAATGGTAGAAAATTAAATTACTACTCTCCGAAAGAACAGCAAAAAAGCCAGGTTTTAAGGTGTTTTTTGAAGGTCTCCAGGGGGGGGTCCTAATCTCTAAGGACAAGGAGTTCCAGAGTCAGGGGGCCACAAAGGAGAAGGCTCCCTTGTGCCCACCAGATGAGTCTGTGAGACTGGGAGGGGCGAAAGGAGGGCCTCCCCCGAGGAGCGGAGGGTTCGAGCTGGTTCATGGAGGGAGATCTGGTCATGAAGGTAGGCGGGTCCTGAACCGTTTAGCAAGTCAATCTTACCATTCAGTATGGTAGTACCTCAGAGACAACCAATTTGGGATGTTGTTTATTTATGTGTTAGTTTTAGAAAATTCCTATTTTATTTTTACTTGTCACGATGCACGGACTTGACCGGCCCCTTAATCACACACACAGAGACAGACTGAAGGCTAACTACTTTATTGAAGATAATAACAGTTCCAATAATAATGTCCAATAGAATATAAAAGCAATCCAAAAGGCTTGAAGTATCAATGTCCAAGGTAACGTAGCAAATAGGCAAAAAGCTTGACAAGGCTCCGCAAGGCTATGCGGACCAGGAACAGGGCAAGGCTCCGCAAGGCTGTGCGGATCAGGAAACAGGGCAAGGCTCCGCAAAGCTATGCGGATCAGGAACAAGGCAAGGCAAGGCAAGGCTTGATGACCACGGGCTAGCTAGCTTGTGGTCCCACTCCGCTTCACGCCTATTCAGATGAGACGTGGCCGGAGCACTGAGGATTCGTTCTCACGGATCCTATACTTAATCCTTCGGCCGAGGTCCCCGACGCTCTAGGCTTCTGCGTCTCCAATCGCTGCTCACGGACCTCGGCCGGTCTATGCTCTTAGACCATTCCCTTCTGCTAGACTCTATGTTCCGTCTCCTATCAAAGGTTCGACCTTGTCTTTCCACAGCTGTGTTTCTATCTCCCTGAGAGCTCTCCTCCCTAGTCGATTCCCATGCGCCTTCTTCCATATCTTCCCCAGGAGGCTCCTCAGACGATCTTCCTCCCGGATGTTCATAACTCCCGAATCGCTATCCATCTGCACCTGGTTATCTGAATCTCCACTAGGACCAAAACACATTTCTTCCCAGGCCAAGCTCTCTGTGGGCGAAAGAGGCCCCTGAGGGGAAAGCTGCCCTTCGCCCCAGTCATCTAGCTCATCCTCTGAATCCTGTTCTGGCACCGCTGGTTCTAATGCTAATGGGACCCCAGGTCCTATCCCCTGCCCTCCAGGCACAAACGAGAACTGCTGTGCTACATTACTGCTGCTAATTCAGAGAATCATAGAGTAATAGAGTTGGAAGAGAGCTTGTGAGACATCCAGTCCAACGCCCTGCCAAGAAGCAGGAAAATTGCATTCAAAGCACCCCCAACAGATGGCTATCCAGCTTTTCTTTAAAAGCCTCCATAGAAGGAGCCTCCACCATACTTCGGGGCAGAGAGTTCCTCTGCTGAACAGCTCTCACAGTCAAAAAGTTCTTCCTAATGTTCAGGTGGAATCTTCTTTCTCGTAGTTTGAAGCCATTACTCCATGTCCTAGTCTCCAAGGCAGCAGAGAACAAGCTTGCTCCCTCCTCCCTATGACTTCTCCTCTTTACCTTTACTGCTTAATGAGATATCTCAGAGGTAGGACCCAGTTATAAACATGCAAGTCATTTATTATTATTGTTTGCATTTCATACACAATTTACCACATATCCTGATAATTACATACATAGCCTGGTAATTTTATTCAATAGTTTAAATAATTTGGTGCATAAAACAAATGACACTGTTCCATATACCTGGCAGAGGCCACTAGAGGGCACTAGAGAGAGAAGGATAATCCATTTTATGGGATGAAGGGTGGGTTGAATGAGGAAAACCATTTTCCTGTGTTTTCCTGTTATTCCAGCTACCTATGTCCTCGTTGTGGAAACAATCCTTGTTTATGAAATGGGAAGTGGGGAAATGGGGGAAATGGTTTTCTCTTCAACTCTACCCCATACAATAGACTATCCTTTCTCTAGCACCCCCTAGTGGCCTCCACCCGGATAATGGAACAGTACCAAAGGTTATGTATGTTGAAGCTGCCGAAAGCAAAGTTATTGCTATCTCAGGCACTCATGTGGACAATTTTCAATTTTGAAATATTTAGATTTTGGAATCCCAGATAAGAGATGCTCTATCTTCAGTATAGATTGTAAAGCCAGTGCCACATTGAGAATTTCATCAGTGAGAATGACTGAATGATCAAAACATTTGTTGAATTGTGCAATTTTGTATGAAAACCCAGCACTTGAAGTGAGAGAAAAAGGAATTTGTGGAAGGAATTCCTTTTGTGAGTTTTATACAACCTCAAAGAATGTCTGAGAGCGCAAATGTTGAAATGTGGATCAACCTTTTCCACTGATGATGCTGAATATAAATATACATTTTGATTTTAGTGTTGATTGCTATTTTACGTGTGTGTTTCTCTTTAGAACAAAGGTAACTGGATTTCTTTTTGTTAGTTGCTATAGTTTATGGCATTTAGGTCTTTTCTTTTAAACTCCTGTTTATTTCAGATTTCACTTTTTCCTTACTCTAATGACTTCATGCTTGAGAAATTTCATTGGGCAAGTATGAGCCATAACTCAAGGTGCATAATATTACCTTAAAACACAGATGTCAATGTTGTTTCATATGTTGCTTAGCAAACTCCATATTCATAGGGTTAGTCAACATTTTAGGATAGCAGGAGGAGGAAGGAAAACTGGTAGCTTTACAACTAGCTTTGACCTTCCATTTTATTAGGTCTACTGTGACATGTACATAATCACTTTCCATTATTGAGATTATTGACATGGCTGAAAATGGCAATAAATTGATTATGCACTAATGAGATACATAATGTCAAATGTCTGCGGGCTGATTGATAGGATTGCCCAGTGCTAGGGGCTTCTTGTAAAAAGTAAAGTATCCTTGAAGGAAGGAAGTGGAGGCATTCTTACATTCAGCATTGGGAAATATAAAGTGCCTTTTGTACAATGTAATCAAAAGATGGGTGGCAGAAAATGCAGAATAATTTATTAAATGTAATGAATTCTGGAGAAGTGCAATGTACCTATCAATCATTTCAGTGTTCAGAACCACAAATGGCAAATAGAAATAGTGAGGATCCTAAATACTCTGAAGGCACCAAGTCTTTTCTGATCTTGGAAGCTTAAAAAAGAGCATTTGGGTGGCAAATTCTTAAGTCCTTTAATGGAGGACTGCCAATACCAAAGGCAATAACAACAAGAACAACAACTTTATTCTTATTTCCTGCCTCCATCTCCCCGAAGGGGCTCAGAACTACTTAGGGAACCAAGCCCAATATAAACAAAGATTACAAAGTAAAACAATTACAAACATATAACAGTCAACTATATTAAAATAATAAAACCAATAAAATGCAGGACATCATAAAAGATAAACCAAGTAACAAACAAACAACAGCCGTGGACATGTGCAGATTTGAGACTAACAGGGCAGGACAAGGGCTAGTGCAACTGCAAACTGTAGGGCTGGGAATTAAGTGCTGGAGATCCGACCAAAAGACGAGAGCCAAGCAGATTTTGTCAGTAGCTTTACCATTATTCAAAGGCACATTGGAACATCCAAGTCTTCAGGTCTTTCCACAAGGTGGACAGTTTGGGGGGTTAACCTAATCTCCCTGGGGAGAGAGTTTCAGAGCTGGGGGGCCACCACCAAGAAGGCCCTCTCTCTCGTCCCCACTGACCGTGCTTGCGATGGAGATGGGAGCAAGAGAAGGGCCTCCCTGGCGGATCTTAACCCTTGCACTGGTTCACAGAAGGAGATATGGTCACGAAGGCTACTGCTTCTCTGATGTATGGGGCTGCTAGTCAGTTTTTCCAAAGTTCCAGGCTGCCACTATATTTGTGCCAATTAGATTTTTAAAAATTTCCTGGAATATTTTCCTTTATTTCCTGGAAACTAGCAGTCAATGGGCTAGGATCCTGGGACCGCTTTGAGTTGCACTGCAGTAGGCTCCATTTTACAGGAAGACAAAGGCTTGCCTATTCTTTTCCTTTAGAAAACCATATAAAGCCAATGGGGCCAACCTAAGTTGATAAGTGACTTGAAGGCACATTCATATTCAGAATCCATTTTCAAATAATTGCTTGTCATGATAAAGCCGTACTGTTGGTGTATACACAGTCATTGAAATGACTTTGAAGTTTCCATCAATTTCCTGAACTTCCCACACTTGAATTGAGCACTTGTTTTGATTTTTCTAAACTCATCCCACAGCAGGGCATATGTTGGTCATCTTCTGGCAGTTAGAGATGGACTATGTAGTTTTACATAGTTTCCTTGATATAATATGGCTAGTGTTCTTTTAAAGAAAAAAGTTTTATGGAATGAAATAGACTTGTCTTGAGACAAAACACATGGCATATGCTTAAAAGTCACTTTTGCGAAGCAATGTGGCTCTTTTTGCTGTGCTGCAGCAAGGTTGGAGGAGGAAAAGGGGTGAAACAGCCCTTCAACAATGTTGATCCAACAGGAGATTGGATTCTTTAGAAAACTGCCCTGCCATCTATAATTCAGACAACCTGTTTGATTTTAGGGGTGGCTTTTACAATGGCACGATGTCATGGTAACTAAGTAAACAAAAGCTCTGCTGTGCTACAGACTTTATTAAGTTGTTTAATTCCTTGTGATGCCAGGGTTATAATAATGGATATGATTCTCTAGCCCCACTTATCCATATGTTAATAACACAAAGTTTTTGTCACTGATGAGTTCAAACAGACTCTGCTCTTTAAAAACTCAAAGAAACAGAACTGAAACCCCAAAAGCACACAAAGGAATCTTATCTTGCTTAGATCCCAAATTATTCAAGTTTGTGTTCTTTGAGACTGAAAGTTAATTTACTTTACTACTTGGATGGACAGAATTCGGAAACTCAATGGGAAAAATTTCAAGCTCCTATTGAGCCTTCTAAAGGACTAGAAATATTGAGGGGAAATGGTACAATGTTACTCATATCACAAACAAGAACAAATGTTATTCCACCATAATACAAACAACTATGGAAAAGTTTCATTCATAAACTTAATCAGCATTTCCAATAAACAACACCGGCCCAGCTTACCTGTCCGAATGTATCTCCCTCTATTATCCACCTTGGAGGCTAGGATTGTAAGGGGAGGCTCTGCTCTCAGTCCCACCCCTCTCACAAGCGCGGCTGGTGGAAACAAGAGACAGGGCCTTCTCAGTGGTGGCCCCTCATCTATGGAACTCCTTCCCCAGTGAAATTAGATTGGCCCCCTCCCTCCTGGCCTTCAGAGAAAAAAAACCTAAAAATGTGGCTTTGGGGTCAGGCTTTTGGTCAATAATGGGAGCAGTGCAATAAGATAATATAAATTAACATATTGATGACTTGGACTGGCCCTGGAATATGACCTGGATTGTGTGGTTTTAATTGTTGTTTTAATGTTATGTTTTAATTGGTTGGTTTTTTAAATGTTTTTGTTTATTCATTGATGTATGTGTACATGCAGCATCGAATTGTTGCATTTGTAAAGCCACCCTGAGTCCCCTTTGGGGTTGAGAAGAGCGGGATACAAGTATGGTAAACAAACAAACAAATACTGTTTCTCCACAGCGACCTTCACAAAGTATTACATGAAGAAACAAGGGGAACAAGGCGATTTGTACATTTTACGTTCTTCCGAAGATGGAAGTGTCATGTTGCGTTAAGTTACATCTTACATTGTCAAACCTGACATAAAATAAATATTAATCTTTAAAATTAATATTATTTTGCTTCATGTTTGATAAAAGGAGTGTCTTGTACTGTATTGTATAATGAGTTGAAATGTTCCTACACATCTCTGTATTCTCTCCTATTAAACAAACTCATGCACACAGAGACAAGTCCCCTTGAGTACCATATATGTAAAGGGTAAATAAATAATAAATCTGCCTAATATCCCTGTGGAAACAAATTCCCAGTAAAAATCATCATCGCAATAAATAATGCTTACATCCATTGTATATAAACTTACACTGGACTATAATGTTTGAAACTCAGACAATCTTGCATTCATTTTCTGTTATACTGTAGTTCATTGCATCATAAGAAACATGATTTACTTCAGCTGCCAGCACTTCCTTTGCCAATAGTCTTTCTAAGAATATCCTTGTTTCTTCAAGGAACAATTATTATTTTCTCAGGTTGGTCATTTTGCATGCAATATAATTTATTAACACATGGCAGATTTGGGTGTGGGGAACTCTTCAGTCTTATTGCACAAGTCAATGTATCCCAGGTCAATGGGAAAGAGAACTAGATAGGTTTGCCATCATTTTTGTGAAAAATGAGGGATGAGGTATAAAGACTCAACTGTTACAAACAGTTAAGTCTTGCTACTATTAAGTCGTAGCAAGGCTAACAGACTTAAACACAAAAATAAAATCATGAGACTGTACATGCCTATTGTAAACCCTGTAGATCAGGGGTGCCCACACTTTTTCATCATGCGAGCTACTATATGAACAATCAAGTTGAAAAGATCACCTGTTGTGCATGTGAGCGTGTGTGTGCGCGCACACACACACACTCTTACTGCAGCCTTCCGTCCGCGTGGGGCTTCTTTCTTGCCTGCACACGAACTCGCCGCCGCACGCACCTGGAAAGGGGATCCTCCTTACCTGCGCGCGCGCACTCTCTTAATGTCTTTGTTGCCTTCCTCCTTCCTGCTGCGTGCTTTCGCAAAGCAGGAAGTCCCCATCCCATCCTGCTTCTTGCGTGCACAGCAGGCCCCTCCCATGCATGCAGCAGGAGGGTATTTATAGGCGCACCCGCCAGTGCTCCGGCCAGATGTGGCTTCGGCGGCAGCTCAGAAGGCGCAGGGCTGGGAAGAGGGGCCACCTGGCTGCTGCCTGGGCCGGGAAACTCAACCAAGAGAGGGACCCACGTGAGGCTGGAGCCTCCCCACGGCAGCCTCCCCCCCTCCCTCCTCCCTCGAGGCTTTCTTACTTGGGCAGGAGAAGGAAGAGTGGAAGAGGTGCTTCCCCAAAGTGACAGATGCAGCGGGGGGGGGGCGCCCTTCCTTCCTTTCAAGGGTGTCACTCAGAAAGGACGCCCAAGTGGACGGCTGGCAAGAAGGAGGACCCCTCCCACTGGTGGCAGTCCATGCCCACGGGGGAAAGAGAGGGTGACTTTCTCTCTCTCTCTCCCGTGGGCCCTCGCCGCCTTTCTCCTTAAGCAGCCCCACACAGCTCGCTCGCCCAGGTCTCGGCTTGGAATGGGAGTCCCGAGGGCAGCAGCAGGGTTTGCGGTGGGGCTTGCTTGGCTTTGCCGCACTTTGTCCGGCCTCCTTCACCTCTTTCTCTCTCTCCCTCTCTCCCTCTCTCCTTCCAGCAACCGCCTGCCTGCCAAAAGGATCCGAAAAAGTTCTCCGGATTTATTTCTTCTCTCCTTGACTCTCTCTCTCTTTCACACACACACATTCCCTCCATCCCTCCCACAGCCTCGCATCCTATCCGTGCACTTGCCTTCGCCTTGCTCCCCCCCCCAGCAGCAACCAATGGGCGGTCATGTCACCACACCGTGCGTGACAAGACGAGCGCCAGGGCCCACCCACTAAAGCCTCATTTTGGCAAAAGAAGCCATGCGAAGGCGGCGGCGGGAGCGCATGTGTGCGCGCATGGCAGGAGCGTGCCATCCGGCTGGTGAGGCCCAAAGATCACCTGGAAGAGGGCCAAAGATCACCTAGGTGCTCCCGATCACCATAATGAGCACCCCTGCTGTACATGGACATTGCAATGCACCCCAGTACAAAAAAAATGATAGATGCATGCATTCTTGTCACTCTTTACTCTCTGAAAACATGACCATGGCTTTGTTAGAAAAGAGCTGTTTACATGATGAGTTTAAAAGGGTGATTGTGGTTTAGCTCAGAACAGAATTCAGATGTAAACAGTGACAACACAGTGAGATGCAATAGCATAAATCTGATTTAACACCATCAAATTCATTAGCAGAATGCCAGTCACTTACTGGAGGTGAAATAACGATATTTTCTTATAGACCAGGATAGAATTGATGCATCTATATGGTGTATTTTTAGTAGTATAGAAACATCAGTCCAACTCTGATCTATAGTATAGATCAGGCCTGCACAACCTGCAGCTGTTTTGGCCTCCAGCTCCCAGAATTCTGAATTCCTAGTCATTGAACATGCTGGCTAGGGCTTCTGGGAGTTGGAGGACAAAATGGCTCATTAAGCCATGGCAGTTAAAGTGGTATCAGTGCATTATTTCTGCAGTGTAGACCAGTGATTCTCAGCCTGTGGGTCCCCAGGTGTTTTGACCTACAACTCCAAGAAATCCCAAGGATTTTTGTAGTTGAAGGCCAAAACATCTGGGGACCCAAAGGTTGAGAACGGCTGGGCTAGAGGGATGCAGGCTGTGTCACAAGCTCCCTGAAAACTCTGCTAGCCAAGTGTTTGTTTCTGGAAAAGTCAGGTCTGGCCACAGTGGTCCATACCTTATTTACATCCTGATTGGATTACCATCATGCAGGGCCGTAGCCAGGATTTTGTTTCGGAGGGGGCTGAGTTTGGTTCGGGGGGGGGGGGGCTGAGACTGGGTGGAAGAGGGTCTACCCTATCAAATCTTTTGTATTGTTATCCCAATAACCCCATTAATGTGGGATATAATGAGCATGGTGATCAGATCATGATATGAATAAACATAACAGTTTAAATAATGTACCAGTAAGGCCTTTTTGCGGACCACCCTGAGAATTTCGGGGGGGGGGGGCCTGAAGCCCCCTTAGCCCCCCTGGCTACATGCCTGCCATCATGCATTCTACATTGGACTGTCTTTGAAAAGTGCTCAGTAACTTCGATTGGTCTGAAGAACAGCAACCAGGTTATTAACAACTATGTTGCAATGGCTCCACTGTTTACTAACCTGTTTCTGGGCACAATTCAAACTGCTGGTTTTAACCTATAGAACCTTAGAGTCAGGTTATTTGAAGGAATGTATCTCTCTGGATGAACCAGTTAGAGCTCTGTGATCTTCTGGAGAGGGCCTTCTCTCTGTTCCACTAGAGTCTCAGTCTAGTTTGGTAGGAAAGGCCCTTTTCAATGGCTGTTTCCAGATTCTGGAACTCCCTCCCTAGGAAGACCAGGATGGTCCCATCCCTGCTTGCTTTCGTTGGTAGAGAAAGACATTTAGGCATTTAGGGAAAGAGTAGGGCAGGCTTCTGGAGGTGGGGTGAGTGGGATTGGGGGAAGCTGTGTAGCTTTTGTTGGAAATAGCAACCTTCCAAGCTTTCACTATTTTTTTTGTTAATGTGTATATTTGCTAACCTGTAGTGTATGTATATATTGATTTGCCAGTTTGACTGATCTCTTTGGTGTGGGAGGGATTACAGATATGTGATTGTACTGAGCATGTTCAGACTCAAGACTCCATTCTATTGTCTGTATGTTTTTGGACTTCAATGGAAGCAAATGTCATTTGGACTTATACAGGAATAGTTTACTATATGTTTGCTTTGAGAAGTACTGAAAACAGTTATACAGTTTGGACCAGGGGTCCTCAAACTAAGGCCCGAGGGCCGGACAAGGCCCTCCAAGGTCATCTACCCGGCCCTCACTCAGGGTCAACAATCCTACCTCATCAGCCAAAAGCAAGCCTACACTTCCCACTGAAATACTAATAAGTTTATATTTGTTAAAATTGTTCTTTATTTTAATTATTGTATTATTTGCACTACAAATAAAATATGTGCAGCATGCATAGGAATTCATTTTTTCCCAAATTATAATCCAGCCCTCCAACAGTTTGAGGGACTGTGACTTGGCCCTCCGTTTAAAAAATTTGAGGATTCCAGGTTTGGACTTTCATACGATGTATACTTAAAGACTTTGGACTATGGACTATTGACAAAGAATGATACCTGCTGTTCTCAACACAGAGAAACAATATCCTATCTAGAAATGTGCCTGTATGCTGAATTAATACAAGATGTTTGTGAATAATCAAAATATGTTACTTTTAAGAGAAGATTTCGGGGTTTTTTTAACCTCTGAGTACATATTTTAAACTAAAAAATGTACGGTTTATCAGTTTAACAGCTGAGTTACCTATGTGCCATTACATGAATGCTTGTGAACATCACTTCACAAGGGTTGACTTCTAACAAGGTCATGCCTTCCCTTGACTAGTGGTTTTCAAACGATGGTCTCCAGATGTTCATGGAGATTCACATTTGCCAAAAGGATATGACATCATTTTTTCTTTTTCAAAAAGCTTATGAATGTTATTTTTTCCAAAAGATTTTAACTGTAATTTTAATTACATTTTAATTTTTATGCTTCATGACACTTTTAAAAAATTCATATTTTCCTTTACTTGTTTTGTTTTTAATTTGTATTGTGTAATGTTCTGTTAGCTGCCTGGAATCCTTATGAAAGAAAAAGAAAAATGAGAAAAAGTAAGTAAATAAATGAATAAATATAGATACATCAATGCCATCCCTGATCCAATAGTCTAACTTGAGTCAAAATTAAAAAGCACACAATGGTCCCTTTTGAATAACAACAAAATTATCACTGCCCAATGCAACCTAATCTTTCATTTTAATTAGAAACACTAACTTTGTAGCTAGTTAAATATTTACCTTTTTCACATGCAGTAGCTTTCAGGGCTTTAGCATTTCCATTCATTGATTGTTTGTTGATTTTGTGTGCTACTTGTGCATTGCATATTCTTTAAATACTTTTGGACATATTCTGATGCTATATTCATTACACTTAGCTGTATTCAAGGTACCTTCCCCTCCTCTCAGCAGATCCTTACTAAGATCTGCATTCAGTAAGCATCAGAAATACAAACCAAAAAGATTGGAGAAAAATGTTTTGAAGTAGGCATTGTATATTTTTTAAGCAATACTCCTTTCTTTTGATGCAGAATTTAACATAATTTACAGACCTTCAGATGTCTCAACTGTTGGTTCCAGGAAACCAATTTAGCTCAGGATTTCCCCATCATCTCTCTCAAAAAGAAATAAAAAATACAGCTGCTCTTTAATCTCTGAAGGCCAAACAGACCAGACAAAAATAGTCAACAGTAGCAACAATGGTCTCTGAGAAGCTTTAAAAGAATTATCTCATATATTGTGCAAAGTCATAAATATTATTCTATTGGTGAGAAATCTGCTAGATATAAATAGCAAAATACTCATGTTTTTATTCCAATGTCTTGGAAACAAAATACAACATTGAAAGTGCCCAGTAAACATCTGAAATGATGAAATGCTCCTGTTGTCAACGTAATGGCAATTCTTAGGTTCTGTGAACATGCACTTAAAATAAATTCTGATTCCAGGAAAACATGCCTGCGGAGCCCAAGACCAAAATTTAGCCTATCCTGCTATTGAGATGTCCACTCCTGTCATCTCCAAAGGAAACTATATAGAAATAACTTCTACATAGCACAACACTGGAAGGGTTAAAGAAACACTACAGATTACCAATTCAGAGCCAAGATGGGGAAGAAAATGTGGCTGGCATATGGACCATATTTTCATAAGCAAAAATTTGTTTCATTGTGTTACATGTTGTATCTTTTCTGTTAGCTGGCGGTACATTGTGAAGCATAAGTCAATTCCATTTTCAAGCTTTGAACTCGGATTTCAAAGTTGCTATTCCTTTCAAAGACTTATTTGTTTCAGTGTCTGTATTTGTATTTGAAATGTCTGCATTTCTCTGGATGTGAAGTCACTTCTTGGCAAAATAACCACATCTTTGCAATCTGTGATTGCCTTCTGAAATTTTTTCTCATGCCAATCACAGCAAGAGACATACTTGGCCCCAGACTGGTTGAACTGTGCACGTGCACGAGACATAGCTTGTTGTTAGAGAAGTGCATGGCTTTATCACATGTCATGTTATTCATTTTTGTTTCTCCTTAACCATACTGTGTCCAATTCTGGGCACCACAATTTAAAGGAAAGGTTGACAAGCTAGAACGTGTCCAGAGGAGAGCGACTAAACTTATCAAGTGTCTGGAGAACAAGCCCCATGAGGAGCAACTTAAAGAGCTGAGCACGTTTAGCCTGAAGAAGAGGGGGCTGAGAGGAGACACGATGGCCATGTATAAATATGTGAGGGAAAGTCATAGGGAGGAGGGAGTAAACTTGTTTTTTGCTGACTTGGAGACTAGGATGTGGAACAATAGCTTCAAACTACAGGAAAGGAGATTCCACCAGAACATGAGGAAGAACTTCCTAACTGTGAGAGCTGTTCAGCAGTGGAACTCTCTGCTCCAGAGTGTAGTGGAGGCTCCTTCTTTGGGGGCTTTTAAACAGAGGCTGGATGGCCATTTGCCAGGGGTGCTTTGAATGTGTTTTTCCTGCTTCTTGGTAGCAAGTTGGACTGGATGACACACGAAGTCTCTTCCAACTCTATGATTCTATGGTATAAAACATATGATAATGTTTTGAAAGCTTATATTGAGATCTCCGAATAGTCACCTGAAATTCTAGGTATATTGCACATTTACTCAAGCAACTTCCCAATATGTTCTCAGAAATTCATTAACCAGAAATCACATCTTGCATTAATGCATCTTTTAGGCTTCAAATGTTTTCTAGCAAATCATCAGAGTTATGGCACATAATAACCATGACATCCATTTATCACAAAGGCCTTAAATGTTACTCAAGAAAGCTAATAATGACACCAAAGGGCAGAAATTCCAATGGATAACAATATCAGACAGTTTGTGTATACCACATGACTTTTTTAAATAAAAAAAATCATTTTACCGCATGCCTTTTGAAAAAGTCAGGCTCATGTCACTTAGCTCTTGCGTGTGGAATATTTCATGACTCTAATGAACAAGCTGTTCTAGGCCAAACACATTTGCTCTGGTGTAATACATGGCATAATTAGTCTGTTATTTTGCTGAAATGTGGTTTCATAGGACCCCCCCCCCCCCATCTTTGAGTACAATCTCACTTAGTTGACATTGGAAGTGTAAGGAACAGTCGCCAGATATCTTATCTTCAATTAGTCCATTCTCAAAGTGTGGGCTGTGTGGGCCTTGATTCATGCTCTGTCTTACCATCACCATTTTGAAATGGTGAAAAGGACCAAAGCTGGAGTGGACTTGCCAACTGGAAATTTTCACTGTTGCTCACAACTGCAAAAGTTCTCCAACATTGCTGTAGATTGAACTTTCCCTGTTTTTGTCCACTACCATCAGTTCATTTACTTTGTGGCTGAAATTCTAAGCCAGCTAACTTAGTTGAGTATACTTAAATATGTACATTTTCCAACCCTTTCCTGGCCCACCCCTCAACCCTGCCTTACCAGGCAGCAGCCACTGTGAGGGGCGAAAGTCTTTAATCCTGTTAATTGGGAGGCAGCAGACGGACATTTCTACCTCTATTTCCAGTGCACCAATCAGAGATAGAATTCCTGTGATTCTTCTGTTTCCCAATTGACGGGAGAGTAGACCTATGTTGCTTGTAGCAGCTGCTGCCTGATGAGGAAGGACCGTGGCACTTTTATTATTTTATTTACTGTTTATGTAGTCTTAAACTTTCGTTTAAATACCCTCTTTATTTATTTTTGGCTTTCTTCTTTCTTTGGCTTTTTCTGTCCCCTTACATATGAAAATAATTTCTGGATCATGCATCAGTGGCTGCCTCTCTATCAATGAAGTGGCAATCTAAATTTTAATCTGGGTTACACCAGAGTTATCTAAGGCAGTGTTTCCCAAGCTTTTTTGAGCCGAGGCACGTTTTTTACATTTACAAAATCCTGGGGCACACCACCAACCAAAGTGACACAAAATGTTTTATGGCGTTTCGGCACCTCTTTTTCACAACAGGCTGCATATGCAGGGGACAAAGAGTAGGCAAAACAATAATAATATAGTGAAACAAGCAATATGCACAATTACAAACGTTTTATAATAAAGTTAATGTATCAATATAGTGAATTTGAAAAACGGAGTACAGTTTGGCACCCACATGATGTTGGCACCTCCATGGGAGAAAAAGGAAAAAAATCTTCCCTTACCGCGTTGGATTCGGCTCTGTACTGGATAATCTGCAATATATAGAAGTTCAATATATAAGAGTCATCCACAAACAGAGGGCAGCATGCGAAGGAGGAGAGGAGCACAAGTGGGCGGTTCCAAAAGTTGTCCACAACAAGTGGGCGGCTCAAAATGACGCTTGCGTCATTTTGGAGCCAAAATGACTCTGCTCCTTTGCATGCTCATTTTGGCAGCCGCCAAAATGATTGGCGTCATTTTGGAGCCGCCATCTCTCTACTCCTTTGCATGCTGCGTAATGCTTTTCCCTCACAGCAGGGGGCGTCTGCGGATAGAGCCTAACACCAGCGTGGTAAGGGAAGATTTTTTCTCCCATGGAGGAGGACAAAATAATAGCGGCGGCAAAAGGAGGGGGGAAGGAAGGGGGGCAAAAAGTTTTTCTGGAGGCACAGCCGGAGATCTGCAAAGGCACAGGTGTGTGCCTAGGCACACTGGTTGAAAAAGACTGATCTAAGGCATTGAACCTATTCTGTAGATAAGTTTCAACACCTTGGCTAGCTTGTTTTCAGTCTAGATGAAAGCTTTGAGCCAATTCACTATCTCACCATACATATGTTCTTACCATACATCAAGGGAATCACTGACTGCATAGGGAAGCTGATGAAAAAACATAATGTACAAACTATCTACAGACCCACAAAATACAACAAATGCTATGTTCAGCAAAGGACAAGAGGGATCCTCTCACCTCTGCAGGAGTCTATCACATACCATGCAGCTGTGGACAAGCCTGCATAGGGACCACCAAACACAGCATTGCCCAAACACGAATCAAGGAACATGAAAGGCACTGCAGACTAATTCAACCTGAAATGTCAGCCTTAGCAGAGCACTTAATGAACCAATCTGGACACAGCATATTATTTGAGAACATAGAAATGCTGAACCACTCAAACTACCACCATGTCAGACTACACAGAGAAGCCATTGAAATCCACAAGCATGTGGACAATTTCAACAGAAAGGAAGAAGACATGAAAATGAACAAAATCTGGCTACCAGTATTAACAAACTCTAAAATCATGACAGTATACAAGAACAACACACAGAAAACAGGAGAATTCCACACAGGAAACAATCAGAGACCGCTAACACCTCCCAAAAAAGGATTCCCCCAGGCAGCAAGCAGCCAAGCTTTGAAGCTGAAAGACAATTCAATGCTAATCAAGGTGGCCAATTGCAGCATTCACACTTGCCTCAAACAGACAACAGTTTTTTCTTCCACCCTGTACATTCCACAGAGATATAAACCCCACTTGCCTAGTTTCCAACAGACCTCACAACCTCTGAGGATGCCCGCCATAGATGTGGGCGAAACGTCACCATGAAGAAAGCTGACAGATTCAGTCATAGGTTCGCCTTAAGTGGAAGTCAACTTGATGGCAAGGAACAAAAAGAAAACTCGCTTAAAACTAAAACAGGAGCAGTGCTTTAAAAACACTGAAAGGCAAAAGAGGTGAGACTGCATTTTAGTATAAACTGGACACATTTGACTTGTAATTTTGTTGAGTTTAATGTGTTTTTTTCCTTCAAAGGTAGCTTTTAAAAATTTCTCTGAAAAGATTTATCACAAAAGTTTCCCACTTTTTTATATCTGTAAGGTAAGGCCAACAACATGACCTAAATGAATTAAATCAAGGAGATCTTTCATTAGCTGAAAACTACCAAGCCCCAACATCATCCTTTGAAGTTAGTTTTTGCTGTCATTTGACAATTTAAATTAATTCAATCTGGAAAGGGATCTTATTGTTCCCAAAATAAGCACAAGTTTTCATTTGCAAAATGTTCCATGTCAACAAAAGTAGCTCTTGAACAAATTGCATACTTTTAGTTAGTCTTTCTAATGTATAGAGCATCTGTTGCTCATCCATCACTGCTTTGAACAAGTATATTCAGAAAAAGGATCCCCTTCTGATCTGAAAACAACCCCTCAAAAGTCAATATATACATTCATTTCTAAATATATTTAGACCTGGAAACTGAGAGTTTTACTTTTTCTTCCATCAGAGAAGTCTTGGTCAATATCTAGTTAATCTTTACCCTGTGTAACCTGGCCATTGTCCTATATGAAAGAGAATGCCAACTGAACTATTTATAAAGTTTAGGAAGCACCATTCCCTCATTCTTTCTTCAAAAAGTGGTAGGGACATATTTGCACAGCCTGAAGTCAAGCAGCATGGTGACTTCACCTGTCTGGGATTTGTTTGAAACTGTTTCCCAAAGACTAAAGCAATGACAAATGATCAAGGCGTGAATTTGAATTTAAATGGGTCCTGGCAAAGAAACCAGAGGAGTCCCACTGTTATTGTGATGCACTGTAATTTGCCAACAAAGAATTTGTACCCACTGACTACATTAACTTTGCCAAAATTTTGGTATTAATTTGATATTTCCTCTTTCTTTAGAGGGCCTAGAAGTTTGCTTCAATATATTAAGATGTTGACATGTGTGATAGCTTGGAAAATAGCACATAAGTATAATAGTTTAAAACAGGGCTGTCCAACTTCTACCGGCCCAGGGGCCTGAATTCCGGTCACTGATGACCTGGGGGGCCAGAGGGTCTGCCCCCAGCTCTGCCCCCGCCCCCGGCTCTGACCCCTCCCCGCCCCCGGCTCCACCCTCTCCCCTGGCACCCTCTCCCTTATTTTAATTTAATATTAAATATATTTAATTCCATCCTCCCCGCTCCCCTTATTTTTATTTAATATTAAATATATTTAATTCCATCCTCCCCTCTCCCCTTATTTTTATTTAATATTAAATATATTTAATTCCATCCTCCCATCTCCCCTTATTTTTATTTAATATTAAATATATTTAATTCCATCCTCCCCTCTCCCCTTATTTTAATGTATTCCATCTCCCCTTATTTCATCTTTAAATATATTTAATTTTATATTTAATATATGAGGGGAGATGGGGGGAGGGAATGAGGAGCCCCCTGAGGAGCCCTCTGCTTCGGCCTACCTTTTCTAAACGCGCAGGATCCAGGAGTACCCGGACGACGAGAGAGGCGACGACCGACTGAGTCGAAGAAGGTCCTAATCGCATCTGTGGGCCTCAGCGATCCAGTAGTAGAGTAGCCAAAGAGTATCGTGAGAATACGCAATCCACACGGGATTTCGCTGTCAACGCCGGCGTGATCTCACGTTGACAGCGAAATCCCGGGTGGATTGCGTATTCTCGCGATACTTGCTCCAAACCCGGAAGTAGATATTTTTTTTATTTTTCAATTTTTATTTTTTATTAAAAAGCTTAGGGGGCCGTAGGGAAGGGGCTGGGGGGCGTATATGGCCCCCGGGCCACCAGTTGGGCAGCCCTGGTTTAAAATATAAGAAAAAGAGCACTAACGTTATATTATATTTTTACCTATCAGGGTGTTCTTATCATTCTTAATGTTATCAGCATTGACATTATCCTCTTTGTCAACTTCATGTAATATTCTGTCTTTTCCTCCAAATTGTGACTCAAGGCAGTGTTTACTAAGAGCAGCACTATTCCTTAGTGATGCAAGGATGGCAAGATGACTTTCAGATTAAGACAACAAAGCTTACATTTTAAACATTCATTTAAAATTTATTTTTAGAGAAACTATGAGGCCAGTTATGTCCTTTTGATTATTTCATTTTCATTTCAGAGTTGGATGGGTGCAGTTTGCAAAGGGCAGAACATAAAATGACGCACTTGTATCACCCACTACGTAGTCACAAGCCCTTTGCATCAATGTCTTTCAAAGGGGTTCTGATATGAACCTCTTATCAGCCACTCCAATATTTTGCCTTTGACTTCCCAAAGAGAGAACACTTGAAGAAATTTGGTGCTTGTGGTACACTCCCATTGAGAAATGCCAAAGAAAGAAGGAGGTATCCCTTCCACAAGAGGAAGAGATGCACAATATGTATTCCCCCTCTGTCTCCTACAAAAATGAGGAAATTTAGAGGCAAAATCCACTTTTCTAACGATAAATGAACAGTGGACACCGAGATTCCGTGCCTGAAAAGTCCAACTAACCCAAAAGATCAGACTCACCAGTTCGAAGGCAAATGGCAGAAGCTTTATTCAAAGGGATGTATGTTCAGCAATGGGTGGCCAAAACGTACAAGCTTAAGGATTATGGGACATGTAACCATTCTTATGTAGTAGAAATCACCACTTTATCTCATTCTGGCTTGATGTCCTTCAGTAAACTTTAAATTCCTAGCTATAAATCCCTTTTTATTAGGGGTGGGGTAGCCGTGTTTGATAACATCCTGTAAGATACTCCTTTGGAGGAAATATATCACGGGTTTAGGTTTGGAGCTGATCCAAGCTGACAGCTCTTTAACCTTACTTTCTAAGGCAGGGGTGCCCACGCTTTTTCAGCATGGGAGCTACCATATGAAGAACCAAGTTTAAAAGATCACCTGGTGCGTGCATGTGCGCGCGCATGCGCTCCTGCTCCCGCCTTCCGTCCGCGCTGGGCTTCTTTCTTCCCTGCCCATGAACACTCTCTTCATCTCCTCACTGCTGCGTTCGCCAAGCGGGAAGTCCCCATCCCATCCCATCCTGCTTCCTGTGTGCGCAGCAGGCCCCTCCCACACACACAGCAGTGTGTGGGAGGGGCCTGCTGCACACGCAGGAAGCAGGACAGGATGGGGACTTCCTGCTTCACCTCCCACGCATGCAGCAGGAGCGCGCTTCCTGCTGCGTGCGTGGGAGGGGCCTGCTGTGCACGCAGGAAACAGGACGGGATGGGGACTTCTTGCTTCACCTCCCACGCATGCAACAGGAGCGCAACAGGAGGGGCCTGCTGTGCCTAGGAAACAGGACGTGGGGACTTCTTGCTTCACCTCCCACGCACGCAACAGGAGCGCGCTTCCTACTGCGTGCGTGGGAGGGGCCTGCTGCACACGCAGGAAGCAGGATGGGATGGGGACTTCTTGCTTCACCTCCCATGTACGCAGCAGGATCGCGCTTCTTACTGCGTGCATGGGAGGGGCCTGCTGCACACGCAGGAAGCAGGACAGGAAGGGGACTTCCTGCTTCACCTCCCATGCACTCAACAGGAAGGAGGAAGGTGGTGAAGACATTGAGAGAGAGAGCGCTCGCAGGCAAGTAGGATTCCCTTTCCTGGTGCGCGCGGCGACGAGTGCGCACATGCACGGCAGAATCGCCCCATCTGGCTGGGATTGACTTCCTATGGCCTTGGGATCGACTAGTCGATCGCGATCGACTTCCTGAGTACCCCTGTTCTAGGGTTTTGCAAAAGGAAAAAAAAGATGACACGAGTCTTTCACCTCCCTGCACACAAGCTCTTCCCAATTTTTACAATTTCACCCTTGTCTCACCCTATTCTATTCCATTCTTCACCCTCCTCTTCCCAACAGAATAGCTTCAGAATTGTCAAATATGCATCATGTCAAACTGAGAAATATTCATGAGGAAATGTAGAGGAGCAGAAGGAGGGGAGGAAAGGTGTAGAGAGTGTGTATGGAGGACTGTGTATGTTCCTGCATGCACACACTTATCTCCCACAGCCAAGCCAAAAAGTGTAGCTGGGGAGTAAGAGGAGGCAGGACTTTGCTAATGAGGCCAGGTGGTCACCAATCTAGGGTAGGAATAAAAACAGTGGCAAATAACAAGATAGCAAAACACAAGCCCCAAAGAAGCACATGCAGTTGGAATACATTTACAAAACTATTCTGTAAAGAAAAATACATTAGCTATATCTCATGACACAGGAACGGTTAGCAATAACTGAATATTTGCTTGCATCATGTGGATAGAGATGTTAAATGTGGGAACATTATCAGATACAGATCTTGGAACTTCTTGGATTTGCCCACAGTTAGAGCAACTTGGTGAAATGATTCTGTTTTGGTGATTTTCCTTGGAAAAGATGGTAAGGCTCAAAAGGAGTCCAGATCTGCTGAGGATTTCCATTGTTTCTTTTCCATAATTTCAAATTAACAAATTCTTTAATAAATAAAGAATACTGGCTTCATATAGGAGGAGAATAAGACTTCTTTTCTGCTTGCGCAGTGGACATCTGGAAACATTTCGCTGCTTCATTTTATTAGAACGTTCAAATCACTCCATTAAATGAGAGAGAGAATGCTATTTGGACAGCAAGGCAATTGTTGGTGGATCAGTGACAGATTGTTCTGCCCACACTATCACTGCTAATACTTAATACTTGGAGATCCTGCTGCTAACAAAGTTATGCCAATTTTCTCCCATTGTCTTTGTTGTTAAAAGAGCAAAGCGATAAGAAACCAAACACACATGCCAAATGGCCCCCTCTAATAGCAACAGCTTTTATTTCACGGTAAAACGATGCACAGATCTTGCAGATTGCTAAACTTTTGAGCAGACCTGCTCTCTTTGACTGACTCTCTTAGGTCCCATTTGTACAAGGACTCTCTGTTTACATTCTACATATAGAGGGAGCCAGAAAAACTCCCATCCTTATATACTTTCTCTGGAATCAGAGCCTGGAAGAGTTTTAATTGAAACTCTAGCTTTTCAAATTACAATTCTTATGTTGAAATTCAGTATGGTGTTGGGGAACCCTAGGAGTCAACCATGTCATACAGTCATGCCTTTATTTATTGTGTCAGAAGCAAATTGAGAATGCAGTTATAATCTATAAAAAACCACAAATCAAGTTAAGAACTTGGCATTATACTAAATTTCCTTTGACCAGAAACTGGCCACTTCAAGTGCCTCTGGTGTCGCTGTAAGAAGGTCCTCCATTCTGCATGTAGCAGGGCTCAGACTGCATTGTAGTAGGTGGTTTGTGGTTTGTTCTTCTCCACCCTCGCATATCGTGGACTCCACATTGTGGCCCCATTTCCTAAGGTTAGCTCTGCATCTCGTGGTTTCAGAGTGCAGTCTGTTCAGCACCTTCCAAGTCACCCAGTTTTCTCTATGCCCAGGAGGGAGTTTCTCATCGAGTATCAGCCGCTGATTGAGGTTTTAACCTGCCACTTTTGGACTCTCATTTGCTGAGGTGTTCCTGTGAATATCTCTGTAGATCTTGGAAAGCTATTTCTTAATTTAAGATGTTGGCATGCTGGCTGATATCTGAACAGAAGATGGGCTGTAGATGTCAATGTTTTGGTCCTTTCATTACTGGCTGCGACTTCCTGACAGATGTCAGATGGTGCAATACTGACTAAGCATTATTATTTCTCCAGCGGTGTAAGGCATAGACATCCTGTGATAATTACACATATCTCATGAAGAGCCATGCGTATTCAGCAGCAGAGTAGCAAAGTGCAAGGGCATGAGAGAAGCCTCCCACAAGGATGATAAAACATCAAACCATCCCAGCGTCCCGTGGGCAACATCCTTATAGATAGCCATTTATCTCACACCAGAAGCGACTCGCATTTTTTTACACAAAAAAATACATTGTAATATAATATGACTGTATCCTTAGAGTCATTGATGTATGGGTGAAATCCCAGATACTCCAAAAGAACACTGCAAATTCCTTCTATATGATTTTTTTTAAAAAAATGCATCCTTTCCATTTTAATAGGGATAAGAACTAGAAAATAATTTCATCGCAGCCACTAAATAAAACTCTTAAGTGCATTAAATACCAATGTTAAAGTCATGTAGTTCACATTATTTCCAGTGTCTATGTTTGTGAAAGCTGGGCACGCAAGAAAGCTGACAGGAAGAAAATCAACTGATTTGAAATGGGGTACTAAAGGAGAGTTCTACAGATGTCATGGATAGATAGATAGAAAAATGAGTTCTAGAGCAATCAAGACATATTTTTCTCATGATGGCAACTTGACTGAACTGAGGCAGACTTTGGAGGTATCACGAGACATGATCCACAGGAGAAGACAGTAATTATGGGGGAAATGTTTGTTTATTTATCGTATCAGGAGCAAACCAAGGGTACAGACGTAATGTATTTTAAAAAGTACAAAGTTTATAAATGTGGCATTATATTAAATGTCTTTTGACAATTAGCTGGCTACTTGGAGTGCATCTTGTGTTACTATAAGAAGGTCCTCCATTGTACATGTGGCAGGACTCAGACTGCATTGTAATAGGTGGTCTGTGGTTTGCTCTTCTCCACACTTGCATGTTGTGGATTCCACTTCGTAGCCACATGTCTTAAGGTTGGCTCTGCATCTCATGGTGTCAAAGCACAGTCTGTTCAGCACCTTCCAAGTCTGCTACTTTTGGACTCTCGCTTGCTGAGGTGTTTCTGCGGATATCTCTGTAATGGGCAAACATAGAAGATAGTAGGAAAAGAGAGAAATTGAAAATAGAGATGGGTTGATTCAGCCAATGAAGCCGTGGCTCCGAGAAAGGTAAATGTTGGATGGAGATCTTGGAGATCTCTCATTCATAGGGTCACTCTAATTCAATGTTCATTTGGTGGCTAATGAGAAACAAACACTCAAGGAAGAGGCTACTGAACTGCAGGCTTAACCAAGCATTATAGAGGCATCAAAGTATTGTGTTTAAGCTGAAATTGGTTTTTGAACGTGAAAGCAGGGGCTTTTTAAAAGACATTCAGTTCTTAGAGCCTTGTGTTTGTTATCAAGGCATGGTTTTCACAGGCTCTTTCTTGCTCATCAAAAGTAATGTTTTATGATTGATTACAATCCCTACCCCCTACTTTTTGTGGAATGAAAGGTCAGTTTTCAAAGGGCTGGTTCATCCCACTTCAAAAACTACCTTTGTTTTAGCCTGAGGTAGTCTACCAGAGACCACTGGGAAGCAGGTGCATCTTATAGTGTGTGTCACTGAGCCATAAATTCAGTAATTACAGGTTATGAGCTGGAGCTCCCCTTTGATGTGACTTTTTTCTTGTTGTTTCAGCGGATACAATTTGGCTGAGATATCAAATGTAGATAGCAGTAAAAATTTAATTTAAAAAATCAAGGCTTTTATCTGGGTTTTTTAAGAACTCAAGCCAACAGGTTTCTTCAATCTAAAGTACTTGAAGAGGTAGAGTGCAGAAGTCAGCGTCTTTGTAGCAGCATACGAAGCCTGTGAGTTTAAAAAATAATGGCCTGCAAAAGATAAGGCTTCCAGTTAAGTGCTTCCCCCTTTCTAAAGCATTCCAGATCCTTCATGCAGGAGAACATGTTCACCGTTCTCCTTTTCCTTGAGTCCTGTCTTTCCCTTTTATCTCCTTCCTCCCTAGAAAAATCATGTCTGTTTTTACATCCCTTTAAGGGCCCTAATAAGGCTGTGTGGAAGGGCCCTAAGTTTCTGCTCCCAGTTCCTGAAATACTGATGTAGATTTTCACTCTTGGGACCTTACTTGTTACTGTCACGGAAATAAACTCAGAAGGGTAGTAGTGAAGTTGCAAGGTTTCATCTAGCCAGATATTTACTTCTGTTGCTAAGTGCCTAGGTTTTGTGCAAATGTTTGTAATATGAAGTAGAATTTTGACAGTGTAAGTTTCAATTGTGTTCTGGAGTGTGTAAAGAGCCCAATTTGGTGAGGATCATTGGGGGACTGCCTAATTTAAATTAAGTCTTTGATGGTCACAGGAAAATCAGTAAATGACTATAATGTGTCGTCGTCATCGTCGTCCCCCCAATTCTGGAATTACCGACAGCACAACACATGTCAGTTGTGACTTGTGCTCAGCCGACATCCCTGGGATTGAGAACATGTTGGACTGAAATGTACATCATGCCTTTCTATTGGCTCTACCAGGTAGAACTGATAAGAGGGGCCAGGCTGCAGAAAATTCCTGTTGATTGGAAGGTCAACAGTTGAAGCCCGAGTGGTGTGAGCACCTGCCGTTAACCCCAGCTCACCTGTCCATCTAGAGGGTTGAAAGTACAAATGCAAGTAGATAAAATAAGTACAGCTTTTAGTGGGGAGGTAATAATAAAAGGTGCCCTTAAAAAGACACCAATCGGAGGAAAGGTCCTCAACATAGAAGATGGACCGACAGCACCTCCCCAGTGGCCAGAGTCGAGCACAGCCTGCAAGATGCCTGAAATAAGATAGGAACAACTCCTTTCACCTCTGCTAGAAATGGAAATGGAATACATACAAATTAGATTTTGTTATTGTTACCATGCCTACGGGGATTGCCACTGCTATTGCAATTTGAAAGAGCTAGTTTGGAGAATAAGTATTAATGTTTATATTGGAAAGTGTATACTGTGCTTTTAAAACTTGTATATTATTTGATGTCATGGCTTATGGCTTGGCTAGTACAATAAACAACTCATTCGTATCACCTTTACCTCTGTTTGTGTTGTTTGTCCTTATAAATTAGATAATTGGTATTGAATTTTTGCCATATGTGTGTTCTGTAAGGTGCTCCCAGTCCCCTTTGGGGTGACAAGAGTGGGGTATAAGTACTGCAAATAAATAAATAAATAATATTTTCTGTCCAAAAATGCCAGGGCAGCATAGAGGGACATAACAGATCCCACACTTGTATTCTGATGCCTACAGCCCGCTAAGTTTTGTTGATTTTAATTGATAGCAGGTGATATCTGTACTGACGAAAACACAGAAGTCATCTTTTGATGCTAAAGCCACTGAAGCAATGAGCATGTAGGGGTAGAGTGGTATATAGGTTCTTCATGTGAAGAAATGTTTACTCAGTAGTGATCTTAGAGTCCTGCTGCCCAGGGATAAAGTGGTCATTCAACACATGCTTGCAGTTGACAGTGGCTACGGAAAAAAATGACTTGTGGATCTAATATTATATGGGAAACATCTCCCAGTGACGCATGACAAATTTTTGAAACTCAAATGATCTTTTTAAAAAAATGATATTTATTAACCACTGTTAAACTGAACTCTTCCAAGAAGCATAAAAATCACACATTACATTATGATTTTTGTTCATGGTTTATAAATGTACTTTCCTAATTGGTTCTATCATAAAAACATGGAAAAAGTTTATTAAATTGCAAAAACAAAGTACTGCAGCAGATTTTGCTATAGTTTTTCAGTAAATCCCTCATTGAGTCTCAACCAATTCAACATCGTTTCTGGCAGCCACAAAAACAGTTTCTGGAGTGTAACCACTACTTTCAAAGTAACAATTGCACAGTGCATAATTAATCAGAAAGAACACTTTCAAACCAGGAACAGTTCCACCCCCCTTTTTTTACCATAGTGTTATATAAACATCTGTTGCAATAATAGCAAAAGCAAATTAAAAAGCAATGAAACGGACAGTCTAAGTAGTTATTTTTCTTCTTGCATCAACATTATTGAAAGTCTTTAGATTGGCCAAAAGTAGATATTTGGGCCTTAGTTGATGCACTATTTTATTGCGATTTTAGATCTAATGTTATAGCCAAACCCTTAATGGTAAATCATTCTTTTTTTTCTTTTTAAAAAAAAGTCTTTATTGGTTTTCAGAAATTAAAAGACAGAAAAAGACATTGTGACATATAACAGACAAAGAAAACAGAACGTAAGCCTCGGGACGCCCAGAGTTGGCTCCCGCGGTTACTAAGAGTCAGATGAGGGTGAAAGTCGTGTGTAGACAAAGCTGTGTGAAGGGCAGAGACCTCTTCCTGTTTGTGTCTTCTATACTTCTTTCTGGATATTATCGCCTTTGTTGATTCCTGCGGTTGGGTAGAGAAGCAGTGTGTTTTACCTTTGATCTAATACTAAGTCGACATTAAATTCCCTTCTGGAGTAATCCCTTATTGCCCCCCAGTTCGTCCTTTCAGGTTCCTGCTTGTTTTTGCTCCGCAACCTTTCTGTCAACCAGTCCATTTGTATGGTCTCTATGACCTTCACGAACCATTCCTCTTTTGTCGGAGTTGTCTGTGTCTTCCAACCCTTCGCATAAAGTATTCTGGCTGCAGTTATACCTATCAACAGAATTTTCCTTTCCAATGGTTGCATTGTTCCCTCCACCATTCCCAACAAAAATACCTCCGGTTTTCTTTCCAAGTTAAATCTAATCATTTTCTGAATCGCCCTTTGGATCATTGTCCAGTACTTAGTAGCTCTGGGGCACGTCCACCAAAGGTGGAAGAAGGTACCATTCTTGCTTCCACACTTCCAGCATCTGGGGTCAATATTACTATACATTTTCGCTAATTTATCTGTGGGGAGGTACCAACGATAAATTATTTTAACCCAATTTTCCCTGAAGGAGTTGCTTAGAGATTTCTTAACTGTATTGCACCAGATGTTCTTCCACATTTGGGGCTTAATTCTGAATCCCAGGTTCCTGGACCACTCTGCCATATAAGCTCTCTTCTGGTTGTTTGCTGTGGCTGTCTCTAGGAGTGTTGTGTAGATTTTCCCTATTAGTTTCTCCTCTTCCCCAAGGATTTTTTTCTCTAGTTATTTTTCTTCCCCCATAAATCCTCTTTTTTGATCTTCCTTAAACTTTTCTTTCATTTGTAAATATGAAAACCATCCGAGTTGTAACCCTTCCCTTTCTAGATCCTCTTTTGATTTCATTGTATATCTCTCCCCGTCCCAATTTAAAGACTCTTTATATGTAATCCAATTATTCCCCGCTATCTCTCTAATTTTGAAGGCTTCATTCACTGAGGTCCACAATGGGATTTTTTGTTCGTACAGTGTATTAGAGTGCCTTTGCCAAACCCTTAGGAGGGAACTCCTTATAATATGAGAGTTAAATAATGCGTCCATTTTCCTTCTGTTATAAATTAAATACCCATGTAGTCCGAATTTCAGGTCGTGCCCCTCTAAATTAGTCAGCTTATAATTTCTCAAGAGAATCCATTCCTTAATCCAGGATAAACAGCTAGCCTCGTGGTAGAGTTTCAGGTTGGGTACCCCTAGCCTCCCCTTTCTATCGTGTCCTGGAGGGTCTTCATCTTTACCCTGGGTTTCCTCCCCTCCCAGATGAATCTTGCCAGGTCTTTCTCCCAATCCTTAAAGATCTTCTCATTCTTTATTATTGGTAGGGTCATGAAGAGGAAGTTAATTTTTGGCAGCACCATCATTTTTATGGCTGCAATTCTCCCCATAAAGGATATTTTTAGCTTATTCCATTTCTCTAGGTCTTTTTTGATTTTCTTCCACAATTCTACATAATTATTTGTAAACAGTTTCGAGTTCTTAATTGCTAAATTTATGCCCAAATATCTAATTTTTTCCTGTATCTTCATGCCCGACACCTCTTGAGGTAACTGTTTCCTTTCTTCTAACATATTCTTGACCATTAGGCTGGTCTTCCCCTTATTGATTTTGAAACCCGCCACCCTTCCGAATTCTTCCACCCTCTCTATCTATCTTTTTATATTCTCGGCTGGCTTCTCTATTATGAGCACAACATCGTCAGCGAAGGCCTTTACTTTTTTTTAAATTAATTTTTATCGAAAGTTTTGGATACGTACAGATGGGGGTGGTGGTTTTGGGGTAGGGCGAACTGGGGGTATAGGGGGGTGAGGGGTAGAGAGGGGTGGGGGTTAAGGGCGGTAGCAGTGGTAGACTGGTCAGGGATCTGGGAAGGATAGTAATGGATAAGGGTGTTGAGAAAGGATAGAAATAGGGGTAACGAGTTTTCTTCTAGCTTCCTTTTTCTTGGGTTCGTCTTGTTTATCTTGTACAGTCCCTGTTTGGTATCCATTGTCTGTTCCTTGTCCTTTAATATAGCTAGGTCTGTACCCCTTCATCTTCCTCAGTCCCCTTTCTAACCATTCTCTTTAGGAGATTCGAGGCTTTTTACATCCATTTCCAGTTCGTCACATCTCAGATGACTAAAATACAACTCTAGAGGGTAAAGACACCTTTTCTTTAGATTTTTCTTTCCTTTTTGTTGGGCTGTTCTCATCCCGCTTCTCTTCCTATTGGGCTGCGTCCCTATCTTTTTGTCTTTGTTCTTATCTGCAACCAGGGTGGAACTTTTGGAAGGTGCAACATCTTCTTGGTTTTCCCCTCTTCTTTTTGGGGGCAGAGATTTTGGAATCTTTCTTATTCAATCTTGGCACTTCCAGTGGAACTTCCTCTCTTTTGAAGTGGAGTTCGCTTTCTTCTGATGTTTCTTGCTGTTTTTAATCTCTTCCCCTCTCATCACTCCACCTTCACGTATTGTTACGTTTTTTCCTTGTCCTGAGGCGCTTCTTTTCCATCTTCATAGAGGTTCATCAGCTCCCTCTTTGTGGGAAGTGCTTCTCCGGTTGGTTCTGATCTTGCATGTTGGGAGTGCTCCTGGATCGCTTTGATCTGCCTCTCTTGCCTCATCACTATAGAGTCGATCGTCTGCAGGAGTCCATCTTGAGCGTCCCCAACCTTCCCCCCAAAGTTACCTCTTCCTCTTCTGGTCTCCTTCCCCGCCTTCTCTTCCTTTCTTCCGCTTCTGGGGCCCTTTCATGTAGCGCCGCCATCTTTTTGCTGTCAGTTGTGCTTTACTCTGTTTTACTCTTGAAAGTATGTCTTTTTTCCCCTTCCAAGATGGCGCTCCCGCCGAAAAGCTCTTCTTCCTCCCTGCTCCTGAGGCTATCAGAGCTCATCCGCCATTTTGGCACCCACCAGCTCTTTTCCTCCTTCACCCTCTTCCTTTGCCAGGAATGGTTGGCTACCCCTCTGTATGGCCTGTTTGCTGGATTTTTATTGCCCTTTTCTTGGGGGCCCGATCCCCTTAATGTGTGTGGGGGGGGTTCCGTGCAGCTGTTGAAAGCCCCGTTGTTTGCCCACACTCTTCCCTTCTGCCTCCAGTAGCGCCTCCCCAGTGCCGTACGGGCCGCTGATCCCCGTACTTACGACCTCCTTCCTCCTCGATTCTTCTGTAGCCTCCTGCCCTCTGCTTAAGGTGGGGGGAGGGGGGAGGCCGGGCTGGGCTGGCAGTGAGTGCGGGTCGCCGCCCGCTACCCACTTCCTGGCTCGCTCACCGCAGTGACGTCAGTCCGGGCCCTCTCAATCTCTCCCTCTTGGGGAGGGAGAGATCTTTGGAGCCGCCGAACCCCGTCCGCCTGCTTCGCGCTCGTCTCGGACGCTTCTGTCCGCGAGGAGGGAGGGCGTAGATCGCCCTCCAGCCCGAAAAGCAGGCGACACCCCAGGGAGCCCTAGAGTGCCCATCCTGCCGCCATCTTCGCCTGGCCGGGAGTCATGTGAAGGCCTTTACTTTGATGGTGTCTTTCTTTTTCCGCAGACCCCTAAGGTCTTTATCCTCCCTTATCTTATTCAAAAGAATCTCTAGTGCCATGATAAACAGGAGCGGGGACAGGGGGCACCCTTGCCTTACCCCTTTACTTATTTCTACTTCTTCGGTTTTCCGTTGGTTCACAATTATTTTCGCCCTCTGCTTTCCGTAGATGGCCTGAATTGCGTTCCTGATTTGGAACCCAAGATCCAGCTCTCCCACCAGGGTCTCCAAGTAACTCCAACTAATCCGGTCGAATGCCTTTTCCGCGTCCAGGAACATCAGGGCCACCTCCTTTTCATTTTTTTTTTCATAATACTTCAAAATGTCTACTATAAATCTAATATTTGTCTTGATTTGCCTTTTGGATAAAAAACCATTTTGGTCTTCCTTAATCCAATTATTCAAGAACCCTTTAAATCTATTAGCCAAAATCAATGTAAATATTTTATAGTCAAAATTTAGCAAGGAGATGGGCCTGAAGTTCGCTGGATCGCTTTGGTCTTTTCCTTCTTTCCCTATCAATGTGATATTTGACTCCCTCCATGAGTCCGGGCAATCTCCCTGCATCATGATTTCATTAAATAGCCTTTCCAGTATCTCTATTATATCTTCCTGGAATTCCTTGTAATATTCTGCGGTGAAGCGGTCAGGGCCAGCCGCTTTGTTTCGTTTCAGTGCTTGTATGACCTTTGATATCTCCTCCCTGGTAATTCTTTTGTTTAGCTGTCTCCTATCCTCCTCGGAGATTTTTTCTATTCTACATTCCCCTAGGTATTTCGAGATCTCTTCTCTGTTTATGTTTTCTCCTTTGTACAGCTCCCTGTAATAATTTGCCATGGCTTCCCTAATCTCCTCATCTGCAGTAAATTCCTTTTGGCCTACCTTAATCTTCCCCCTCTTCTCCTTCAACTGTTGGGCCAATAATTTCCCTGTTTTATTTGCCGATTCAAAATATTTTTGTTTAGTGTATTTCAAATTCTTTTACATTTTCTTTAGCTCCAGACATTCTAGTTGCTTTTTGTACAGATTTACCTCCCTTTTGCTTCTCTCGCTTCTGGGGTTAATCTTTAAGCTTTTTTCTGCTCTTTCCAATTTTTCACTGATTTCCTTCACTTCTTTTTCTCTTTGTTTTTTCCTGAAAGCTTGTTTTTTCAGGAAAAACCCCCTCATGTAAGCCTTGCTCGTATCCCAAATTAGCTTCGTATTCTTATTGTTCTCACAGTTGATCTCAAAGAAATCCTTCACCATTCTTTTCCCCTCTTCTCTAATCTCCTTGTCCTCCACTATGTGAGAAGGTAACCTCCAATAGAATTCTCTATGTTTACATCTCATTTCCAAGGTGATGCAACAATGGTCAGATACTGTCCTGGCGTTAATTCTGGTTCTTTTAACTAAAGGGGCAAGCCCGCTTGATATCAAGAAAAGGTCTATGCGAGACCATGTATTGTGGCGATCCGAGAAAAAAGTAAAGTCCCTTTCTCTCGGATGTTGCTCTCTCCAGACATCCATTAAGTTTAGGCTGTTCATGATTTCAAAGAGGCTTCCCGGGAGCTTCCCCTTAGATTTCCTTCTTCTCCCCCTCCCTGGACTTCTATCCAGCCCATTTAAGTCTCCCATGAGTATACATTCGTCAAACTCCGCTCCCGATACCACCCTCGCTAATTTACGAAAGAAACCTGCTTTGCATCCGTTGGGTGCATATACTGTAGCAGGAAAAATCCTACCAAATATTACCCCTTTGACTCCAAGGCTGTTATCCGTGCGTGCGCAGGAACGAGAAGACGTGACAACTGGGTTACTTTTCAGGAAACACAGTTTATTCCAGAACTACAGCTGCAGGGTCTGCCCTTTTGGCGTAACAAGACGCAAGGAACAGAACAGCCCCTCCTTTCAGTCATTCAGTTTTATACAATCAATGGAGTCGGTCTAAGTCCCACCCCATTCATTCATTTTTACTGGCTATCACTTATGATGTGCATTAATTCTAACCAATAAACAATGCATTAGGTAATCTAATATTCCATTGGCTAAAAGGCACTACGCAGTTTATTTTCTGACCAATTCTTAAAGCTATCTCTATGTGCGTAGCTTGTCCCTATATTGTTACTTTCTCGGATAAGCTTTCCCACCGGTCCTGCCAAGTGGGTGTTTCATCAGGCTAACACATGCGATGTCTCCCAAACCAATCTCTGCCTGGTAAACAAAGTGCACATGGAGTTTTCCTAACCAATTGTAATGCATCCAGGACAACCAATGAGGTGGCTTTTCTTTTAAGCCAATCACTGCTGTTTTCTAACGTGCTTGCTAATCTCTGCATTCTTCTCTATGCTTATGCTTGGTAGCATTTTCTCCTGACGTTTCTTCTGCAACTCAATGAGTCTCCTTCAATACATTACATACCAGAATTTTCTCCTTTCCCCGTTTAATAGTCATCCCTAAGTACCTCCCCTCCCTATCAACAAACACTTGTTCTGGTTGTAGGATGGTGTCCACATAGAGAACCACCCCCTTTTTCTTAACATCGGTAGCTGCTATGAATTCCAATCCCAGTTTATCATTTTTAAGAAACTTCACATCCTCCTTTCTAATGTGAGTTTCCTCTAGCCCTATCACATTGGCTCTCTCTTTATACAATTTATGGAAAACTCCCCTCCTCTTATTCCCACTATTCATCCCGTTCACATTCCACGACAAGCACCTTAAGTCCATTTATTGGTCCTCAGAGGGTAGTTCTTCTTGGCTTTTGGTCTTAGTAGGGTCCTCATCCAATTCCTGAGTCCTGGTCCGGTTCGGAGTCCGTGTTACCATCTCTTCCCAGTGTTTCCTCCTCCTCCCTCTCATTTCGTTTTACTCTCCCTTTTCCATTATGAATTCTCTGAAGTGCGTTCCCCAGAGGCTCCTTTCTCGAGTCACTTTGGCAGTTCTGGCTGTTGGGGTCTGTTTCGAAATCTTCTTCAAATTGGCATAGGAACTCCTTAGCTTTGGCCACAGTGGTGAGCCAGTAGTTTCTTCCGTTATATGATACCATAATCCCTTCTCTCTTCTCCCATCTATACCTAATGTTGAATTTCTTCAGGATGTCTGTTATAAAATAGTAGTCTCCTCTCTTCAGAAGTACGGATGCTGGGATTTCTTTTAAAATGCTCAGGTTTTTGCCCTTAAAAAGAACTGGTTTCTTTGAGCTTCATCTCAAGGTTTCATCTCTTAACCTTTTGAGTGTGAAGTTCACTACTACGTCTTTGGGTAGGTTGTTTTTTTTGGTGAAATTCGAAGGGACTCTGAAAACCCTGTCAACTTTGTCTGTGAGGGAGGCCTCTGGGATGTCCAGGATCTTGGCGGTAATTGAAAGGATGACCTCCATTAGTGGCTCATCCCTTTCCTCTTCCACCCCCCTATACCTTAATTGGTATTCCTTCTGGTGAATTTCTGTTGACGTTAATTTGTATTCTAGATCCTGTGTCTTCATTTCTAGTTCCTTAATCTTCTCCAGATTTCCCTTCTGTTTAAGTCTCAGTTCGTCATTTTCCACTTTGAGGTCTCTAATTTGGCCATTTAGTTCCATCATCTTTTTGTTTGTTTCTTGCATCCCCTTCTTCATATCTCTCAAGTCACCTTTGAGTTCGCTCTTCATTTCTTTCAGTTCACTTCTCTGTTCTTCTCTCATTTTCCTCCTCTCCTCATCTCCATTACGGATCGCAGACCTTACTTCTTGTATCTCGGCGAGGATTTCCCTCCAGCCTATCTCTCCCGCTCCTGAGGGTCTCCTGGGTATCTCCACTCTGTTGTCCCCTCTGTTGTCCTTCCCTCTGGCTCTTGTTGACATATTTCTCATTTATCCGGTCCCTCACTATAAGATCTGTGTGGTCTAGGTTAGGGATTCTCCCCACCGTCACTTCCCCTCTCTTTCTACTCTGGATCCTTCCCTTGCGGCCCTTATTCTCCCAGTCGCCTCGGGCTTCTTGGGCTCCTTGGTTACCTCTCTTCCCCCACTCTCTACTGTAGCAGCAAATTAGGAGTCCCAGAACTCCGGGTGGCAAATCCCTTTCTTACCAACAGCGACGTGGACGTGCGGGCACAGGAACGAGAGAACGGACAATTGACTGTTTTAAAAGTGAAGTCAAGTTTATTGTAATTTGACACCAGCTGGTGGGGTTCACCCACAGAACAAGCTGCTCCGGGCAAATCCTAACATACATTCTAAGAGCACTCATTATATACCCCTCATGGCGGCAGATCTTGGTCCGCCCTTCTTCACAACCCCCCATTGGCCAGTGTAATGATGTTGATTATTTGTGTGTAAATGTTGTGTGACATGTGTTAAAATGTATGTTGTTTTGAATGTTCTATGGTTTGTTTCTGTGGGTGAAACAGAAGGGAGGCATGGCAGAAGCTTAGAAGAGCTGTCGCCATGGCAACCAGGGCTAGAGGCTAGTAGAATGTTCAGGTTTGAATTCTACAGTTGGAAAAGAGCGGGAAGCCAACTGCCAAATGAGAGGGGGAGGAGTTATGTTCTAGTTGAGAGTGTCCTAAGGACTGAAAGAGAACGGTCCAGTGTTAGTGTGTGTCTTAAGGTCTGCTAGTGAGCAGTCCAGTTAAAGGGTATAGAGACCCTAGTTAAAGTTGCAGGGGTTTATAGAGGTTTAGTGGAAACCCTATAATAGGTCCCCATTGTGTTATGTAACAGAAAAAATTGTGCCTCTAAGGAAGTTTGAAACCAACCAAGATTGTACCCATTTGTGTCAAAATAAATTGTTTGCATCTTAAAAGGAAAACACCTCTCCTGATTCTTTTATTGGTGGTGGCCCTCAAAGTCAGTGGTCAGCCGGATAAATGGTGGCAGCGTGGTCAAGTGGTCACTGAGAAGTTTTAAAACTCCAGTCAGTTAAATGGTGAAGGGGTGAGACAGTACCCTGCCAATAAACGTGAAGTTGCTGAGGTAACTTCGAGGTTTCCCGGATCGGAGGTCAGCAGTGTGGACATAGAAAGATTGTCCAGTCTGAGGCTGGTCAAGAAGTGGAGTGGTCACATATTGGCGGCAGCGGTGGGATCTTTAAGAGAGGGTCCACCCTGTCCAGCCGGTTGATTTGAACGTAGCTTCACCGCAGCCAGTGTCTCAGAACACATTTCATTATCCAATTAAACACAATACTTATTAGCATCATATCATTATCAGGCTTCCATTCGTTAAAACACTGTGGCGCAGCAAGAAATTCATTTCCCATAAAACAGTATCAGCAGCTCTGGCCAGCCTGTACCCAAATTGCAACATTTGCTTCTGCCTCTTCCCTGCCAGCAAAGGAGGGGGCAGACCCTTCTGCGCTTGCGTAGTTCTTATCCTATTAGCATTTAGGTAAACAAACCCACGCCATGTACTGCTTTGGCCAATCAAGGCTTTTGTTATCATTGAAGACACATGATGTACTTTAGCAAATCACTACATACACTCGGCGTACCAATCAGGGCACAGCATTTACGGCATACATGCCAGCGTGATTTCTGGCACAGAAAGCCAGCTATTCTAAAGCTCTTGCTTGTGCATCACTCTCCTCTGACTGTACTTCTGCCCAAAGTACCAACTTTGCTATACTACGACCCTTTACCTTATCTTCTCTCACTCCCTTATCTTTCTCTTTTCGCGCAGTGATTTGTCCCTTCTCTTCAGCTGGACTTCTCTCCTGGGGAGTTGCTGTGTCGCTGTGTCGCTTCTGAGTTTCTTCTCCTTACGGCCGCTTTTACCTCCTTCCTTACAGTCTCCTTTCTGGCCCGTCCGTCCTTTTTTTGCCTCCCTTCGTTGTTGCTCTTAACTTCCTGTTCCGCCCCTCTGCTTTCTGGGAGATTTCTGGGAGCCTCCAAGGACCGCCCCTTCTGTCTTCTTCGAGTTAGCTTTGTTTACATTAGCAAGAACAACTTATCAGATCTTTCCGCCGCCATCTTCCCCCATGGTCTTCCCCTTCGCTGCTCGGGCCCCAGAGTGCGTAAGTCGGCTTCTTTTCCTTCCCAGTCCCCTTTTCCTTCCACTCTTCACCTTCCTTTCTCAGAGCTGGGGGCTTGCTTACTCGCGGTTTGGGCTTTTCTCAGTCCTGCTCTGTTTCTCTCTTTCTTCTCTCTCGCTTCCCCTCCCAGGCTTCTACTTTTTTTTTTGCGGGTCCCTACGTGCCTTTCCTTCTTCCTGCTGTCCCCCCCTTCAAAAGTGTGCAAGTGGCAGAGTGTCTGGCGGGGCGAGCTTCTTCCTCGGCTTAGTGCCGGGATGGCTCGGCTGGGGTCCCACGGGGTCTCTTCTGCTCCCTGAACCCCCGATCTCGTCGGGTCCCTTGAGGGGGCCCCACTCTGATCGGGCAGGGAGTCTTACCTGATCCCTGGACCTTCCTGCCTCTTTTGGAATCCAGGCAGCGGCGGAGTGAGATCTCCAACCCCAGCCTGAGTCTCAACACCCGGAGAGCTTTCTCCTAGGCTGCAGCGCTCGCCTCCATGCCAGACCGGAACAATGGTAAATCATTCTTATTGTCATTGCTGCTATATGATATTTGCACTTTATTCATTAGCTCTATTTTCTAATGTTGTGGCACCAGTCTGCTCACCCATGATGAGACATTGAATTTTGCTGTTGGTTGTTGGTTTTGATATTTGTTTTATATACTGTTTAATCTTGTTATTTCGTTATATTGTGGTTTTTTGTTATTGTTTTGTTAATATGCATTTTAATGTGTTATGTTTTAACTGTTCTGTTGGGCCTGGCCCCATGTAAGCTGCCCCGGATCCCTTCATGGAGATGGAGGCAAGGTATAAAAATAAAGTTATTATTATCATTATTAATGGTAAAGCTTCATTTTAGTTGTAGTGCTAAGTATAAACCATGGCCTAATCTGATTTACTGGTCAGTTTGAGAAGTTATACTGTGTTGAAGAGTTTGCAGTCTTCAAAGGAACCCCGGTTCTGAAACAAGATCTAACATCTATACCAGGGGACATATGGTCCTCCAGATGTTGTTAACTGTAACTACCCTCAGCATAGCCAGTGGCGAGGGGAACTGGAGTCAACATCTGCAGAGTCACACATTCCTATTTCTGATCTGAAACATGTTTTGAAATATATTTTATGTTCCTGAAATATATATTGTGTCAAAGAAAGTAAAATTTATCTGTATATTTTATATTGTATAGAAGATAAATCTTGACCATCTCTCTTTTGAGCAATGGTGTAGTCTTTCTCTGTGTGCTGAACAAATGCTCTGGTCATGCTTTAAGCTAAAAAAATGTTGCTTCAGTACCAAATGTCTTTATAATATTAAGCCTAAATATAATTCAGACAAATGTAATTAACTAAATGCATGGTTTATCTTCTATGTTGTGGATAGAGAATCTACCATAGATTCAAAGAGCCAGGGTGGTGTCATGATTTCAGTGTTGGATATGACTCCAAAACCCAGGGTTTGAAATCCACCCTCTTGCCTATGGAAACCAATTGGGTGACCATGGCCATATTATACTCTCTCGGCTTCAGAGGAAGGCAAAGACAACCATCGTTTGAACACCTTGCCAAGAAAAAACTCTGATAGAGTCACCAGAAGTTGGAAACAACAATAACACTAGCAATGATCTATTGTATTTCAATCATTGGGCAAGGATTCCAGCACCCTTTCATCACAGGTGAAGATATCTTGGGCTGATGTGAGTAATTTTACAATATGCGAAAGGCCACAGGATCCCCATACCTGTTTTAAGAATTTTTCCTCATTTTATGATTTTATGATTTACTGTATTTTCTGGCATATAAGACTACTTTTTAACCCAGGAAAATCTTGAAAATCGCGGGTTGTATTATACATCGGGGGTCATCTTATAGGGCGGGTGCTGAAACTTCTGAGCCAGACTGGAGAATCTGCAGCCGCCGCATATGGTGGGGGGAGCTCAAAAACAGCCACAGCCGCATCCCTGCCATATGCGATGACTGTATGAAAGCAGCAAGGGTGGCACTGTACAAGTACAGTAGAAGAAAATCCACTCTCCGGGATTTGTGGAAAGAAGTGAATTAACGCAGTCCCCATGACAAGATGAGGTCATTGGGAAGGTGTAAGTGAAGGGTGGAGGAAGCTGCAGGTGTCCGGGATGCCCGGGGTATGGAAAAAAGAGATAGAGTGGTGGTGTGCCCAGAAAAACACACCTTTTTCACTCGTCAGGCTCTTCCATACCTCCTTTTCTGCCTCTCAGATCTTGCTCTTGAGGACTGCAGTGAAGCGGAGTAGGCAGGCATGTGCAAGATCTGAGAGGCAGAGGAGGTATGGTAATAGGAAAATTACCATATTGAAATCAAATCTGATGGGGTTTTTTAAAAAAAAAAATTGGTGTGCGTTGGAAGAGGGGTAGTCTTATATGGTGAGTATATCCCAAACACTATATTTTAACTAGAAAAGTTGCGGGGTCGTCTTATATGCCCAGTCATCTTATACACCGAAAAATACAGTATTTATTTTAAGAATTATTAAGTCACTTCCATTTGTAGCAGAATGAAAAATTGTCCACATGTTAATAGTCTATCAAGATATATTCCTGCAGCTATTTTTATGGTAATATTTTAAAAGTGCTGATTTTTAAAAAAGATCCAGCAGTTCATCAACTGAAAAGGGACATCAAGGGCCTGGGTGGCAGAACAAGAGGGCGGGAGGTGATCAAAGTCAATGATTGCGCAGTTAAATAGAAACATGGGATGGGCGCCATAAGGTATTGCTGAATTTCCCCAGATGCATCTTGAGAAAAATCTGTTAAAACTGTCACTACAAACAACATCAGGAACATTAAAAGACTGCAGTGGAAATCAAAAGGAAGAGAAAGGATTTGCCACCCTTTGTGTTTAAGGGAAGCGAATTAACTTCTTGACATTTGCATTATTAATTTTTATGCTTTGATGGAAATAATCTGTTACAGTGCTTTAAAGTCCTGGGTTTCGCCTCGAAGTGGGGGATGCAGGAGAAGGAGCAAAAGACTTCAAAGTGAATAATTACCTGTTGCTGATGTATTGTATTTAAACACTCTGGCTGAGGATTAAAGCCAAACCTTGGGGCTGTTAACAACCTGCAGTAAACAACTAATGAATCAGAGGACTGGGTATAACCAACCAAAGCTGAAGGATTTTCCCATTACAGCTACAAGCTGTAGTACAATATAGTGCAGCCTTCCTAATCTAGTACCCTCCAGATGTGTGCCATCCCCAGCCAGTACCAACCATGGTGGATGGAGATAGTGGGAAATGTATTCCAGTACTCCAGGACGTGTAATATAATAGATTCACTTAACTGAACACGCCAGTACTTAGGAAGCAGTAATACTTCATTATTACCTCTTCTGGGATATCTTGAATAATTCCTTTTATCTGATGTAATAAACTAACATGATAGTTCTGTTACTGTACAAAGTTTTTCTTAGGTTTAGTAAGACTGTATACATACTAGAGATGTAAAATATATTGGCATTCCCACCATCTCACTGGTTATGATGGCTCGGGCTGATGGGTGCTGTACTCCAACAATGATCCCCTACCTTTTTCCATACAGCAGCCATTGTATTATATACATTTAACAGATCTTATTCATTATTCTAAGAGTGACACACTGGTTTGTAACTCTTACATTAGTCAACAATGGGGAACCATTGGCACTATGTTGTGGGTTACGATATGCATCATACTTGAGACTATTTGTCATGTTCACTGAGGCTGAAGAGGCCTAACCTCATTGTTTGTCGTTTTTGGGCTCCTCACTCACAAATACACTTTTTCTACTCCTATCTCACTCAGGGTTTTATCATTTTATCTTGTGCATTCGGCCCGCCCATTGTGTTCGACTTTCTATTATGTTATTTTACATTGTTTATTTTGCACTATTTAATTATTTTACCTTGTTATTTTATGTATTTTATTGTGATGTAATTTTTGTTGTTTTGTATTTTATTTTGCTGTATTGTACCTTCGGGCTTGGCCTCATGTTAGCCGCCCCGAGCCTCCTTTAGGGAGATGGGGTATACATTATTATTATTATTATTATTATTATTATTAGAGCTGAAATCTAGCGACCCTTGTTTTTTTCAGCCTCCTTCATGCTTCACAAGTGTGATGGGACTGAATATATAGCTAGTGAAATGGGATTGCTTTGGTGGCCCTAGCCCAGTAGTTCTCAAACTGTGTATCCGCAGATGTTTTGGCCTACAACTCCCATAAATCCCACCAGCTGTTAGGATTTCTGGGAGTTGAAGGCTAAAATATCTGGGGACTCACAGGTTGAGAACCCCTGTTCTAAACCCAAAAGTTGCAATGTTCAAATACATCTGATTTAAAGAAACTACTCCAAGAGGGAGAATACTTACTATGTATATAGATTCTTCATAGACATTCCTATGCCTTGCTAAGTTATCATTATTCTGAAATTTCAGATAATTTAAAATTTTCCCTCCTTCCTTCTGCTCTTTTTTCTGAAACACATCTTGCATATAAGCAACAACGTGGCAAACACAAATGATTAAATTTTAGATTTAGCATACCGTTTTTTTAACACTACCAACCACCAATGATCTTATTTTTTTAATTTTAAAAATGGGTGTGTGGGGGTCTATAGAACTGTCAGTGCTCTGAATTGAGAGGCAGAGTAAAGCACTGAAAATATGGGAAAGTAAATACAAGGCCAGAGAATGGAATGTAAACAGTTACTGTGCCGCCAAAAATCATCTTAGAGGAGGGATACAGACTCTCTCTGCCTGGATTACTTGCTTTGAAGATTTATGGTTTGAAACTCAAATCCATTACTTGTATATGTTTAATTACAGCTATCATCCTAAGGCAAGGACATTAATCCTGGAAGATTCTACTGACTGTGTTCAGTCTGCAAGGGTCACAAGAAGTCTCCTGTAAAAGTATGGTTCTCATTTTTAACTTTCAAGTATCTTTAATAAGTATTACCTCTGGGTAATAAATATTATCTAGATCCATTGTAATATGTGTTGAGGCCTGGACTGAAGTGGCCTCAATCTCTTGATCGAAAGAGAGAGGAGTTGGAGAGAGTGCAACCTTGCTGCTTTTGCTTGGCCAGTGGTTTTTGATGGCATCTAAACTATCCTATTCTCTGGATTGGCTCAAGGGGATGGGAATTGGGAGCATGGTACTTCCAGATTCCAGAGAGTAGCACTGAGAGATTATTTCTCTGCTTCTTGGCAATTGTATTTTCTTATCCCTAATTGTATTTAATAGCTACATGAAGCTACTGGAATTAGTCATTAAGAGATTTGGAGCAAAGTATCATCAGTATGCTGGTGACACCCAACTCTGCTTCTCTGACACATCTTGAGGAATCAAGTAAATTCTGAATTGGTAATTACATTCAGTGGAAGGATGGCTGGAGGTCAAGAAACTGAAGCTGAATCTTGTCAAGAAGTAGTCCTTGTAACAGTGTGTTCACCACATCTGGAAGAGAGGATATTATTCTGGATAAGGGTTGCACTCTCTCTCAAAAAAAATGTTTGCAACCCTTGTATCAGTTTTTGGCACTAGAAGCTGAAGTGATTTCCAGGGCTTTGGAGTATCTTTGATCATCTTCTGGGATGCCAATTGCAGCTATTTGTGGACAGAGATCAATGATATAGATTGCAATGTCTGCAAGCTCTGTTAGTTGCTCTAAAGAATTATGATAAAGAAGAAAAGAAAAGAATTTTTATACTGCATATTTAGACCGGACTCCTGTTGGTACCCTATGCTCGCATTTGCATATGTGTTGGAAACTGCCCTGAGTCCCTTTGGGGAGATAGGGCTGTCTACAAATAAAGTTATTATTATTATCATTAGTAGTAGTAATAGTAGTAATATAGTGGGGGAGATAGGACTGTCTACAAATAAAGTTATTATTATTAGTAATAATAATAGTAGTAGTAGTAGTAGTATAGTGAAGTAAGACGATTTCAGCCTCATTCCTTTATACATTAGATCCCAAATGTTAAATATCATTTAATGTATTTATATCTCACATTTTCTTCAGTCTGGGACTCAAGGCCCCAATTAAAAAGCTACAATAGTTGAATGCATAGTTTAAAAATATACTTTTACGCAATCTGAAAATAAGCATGAAGCTAAGTATAATTTAAAACCAATTAAAACATAGCTATTTAAAAGAAGAAATAAACATAGTAATAATAACTTTATGTGTCTGTAACTAAGTGGCAGAGGCCCAACAAGGGCTCAGCCAGAGAGCCTGATGCACAATGGGCACCAATGTTGTTTGGTACATGATGTGCATCAGTTACTGCTACAGGCATTGTGCAAAAAGAACTGTTTTGTGATTTTATTTATTTTGTATAAAAAACATTGCATAAATTAGTATAAAACTAATAAAAATAGAAGGATCACAAATGGCTAAATATCTTTTGACCAAAAACTAGCAACAGCAACCATATTGTCTGTAGCCTTAAACAATTCATGAGGCAGACAAGCATACAGATGCAGAGTTGTCTGTTTTGCTCCACAATCTCACCAGGTGGACAATTCTTTTAGGTAGTGCCATTTTGCCAGGTTATCTGCTGATCTACCAACTCCACTTCTGAGTCTGTTCAGGCACTTCCAAGTTGCCCATTCTTGGTTGACCCCTGGAGGAAGACCCGGGGGGGGGGGGCATCCAATTGTTTTGTGAAAACATTGTAGTGAGTACAGATATAGAGCAACTGCTCTGTTCTCTTTACCAGACACAAAAGGACACTTACGTTGATATAAGCCACTAACAGAATGTCAGCCAATGTTTTCTGAACTGAAAAGCTTTGATTGGTTTTGTCTTCCCATGGCATTGCTCTTTACAATGAAACGTCTCTTACGTTACGCATTCTCTTGTGCATCTCTTTTCCAAAACTTGTTTCTACTCAAGCTGGCCTGACTTTTAGTTACTCAATGTTCCTTGCTTGTTGCAGAGCCTAATGGATTTCATTAGCCCCTTTTATGAGAGAACTGGCTTCCGCAACTCAGAAAATATACTTGTACAAAAAGAGGAGATCCTTTCATTAACAATAATGTCTGTTACTCAACAAATGTCATCCCTCCCTCTCCATTTCCCCTCTTGGCCTGGCTCAGGACATGTGTTTGTAATTGCACTGTTTGTGAAGTGTTGCTTCAAAACACAGTTTGGACTTAAACAATCCAGTTTGAAGAGCATGGGAAAGGTCTGCAGCATCAGCCTCTTTTAATTAGTATGGAGGCCACCACACATGAATAACTGTATGCTCCGTGTCTCTGTTGTGCTGTATTTGTCTTCAGCATCTACATTGTTAGGTGTGGCTTTCCTAGAGTTTTCAAAGTGTAACTTTATTTAACTGAAATTTAATTAGGTTTGTTAAGAAAATTCAATGAAAATTCATTTAAACTTGGTGGTTTGATGATAGTCATAGAGTAATTTTTTAAAAAGTTAAGTTGTGCTTGTGGACTACCTATTTCTTTTCATTGCTTTATATAGTGTTATACCAGTTAACTGTACTTTGCTTGTTGTTCCTTCCTGCATTCAAGTAATTTCTTGTTCATGAGGTTTTCTTGGCACAATTTCTGCAGAGAGGGTTTGCCATTACCTTACCTTGAGATTGAGAGCATGTGACGTACCTGAGGTTACTCAATGGATTTCCATAGCCGAGCGGAAAATTTGTAGTGTTGTGTGGTTTCAAAGTCAGATCTCCAGAGTTGTAAGTCTTAGCTTAAGCCCAGTCTATGGTCATTAAAAAGCTATGGATGGGGCAGCTTATTGGGCACTTTGTTATTATCATCATCATCATTTGTTCCATGTATATTTTATTTATTTATTTATTTATCCTATTTATATCCCACCTTTCTCTACCCCAAGGGTTACTTATGCGGATTACATATGGCAATTATTCAGTGCCTTAACATATACAAACAGTAAACTTAAAATCAATTGAATTAAAATTAATGCATATTAAACATGAAAAAATACATTCAGTATTAAAATCACGCGATCCAAAATCACAGTCTAAAGCCGTTCCACAGTCATTGCGTTTGGTGAGGATGAGAGTCAGGGCCTTCTCCGTGGTGGCCCCTTGGCTGTGGAACTCCCTCAACAATGAGGTTAGATCTGCCCCTCCCTCCTGACCTTCTGGAAGAAACTTAAAATCCTGGTTATGGGATCAAGTGTTCACAGAACAGTTGTTTTACTGGGAAATACAAGATTTTATTGGACTGTACTTGGACTGCTTTGGACAACGATTTTAATTCTGGCGATTTTAATCTGGCAAACGGATTTTAATGTATATTTATAATTATTTTAATTGTATGATGTACTTATTATGTGTTTCATATTATGTTTGGCATTGAATTGCTGCCTGTTTGGAAGCTATTCTGAGTCCCTCCTTGGAGGTCAAGAAGGACGGGGTATAAATGTTTTAAATAAATAAATAAAATAAATATTCCAATTATATTATTGCACTGCGCCATCTCCAAAAGCCTGACCACAGAGCCAGGTTTTTACACTCCTTCTGAAGGCCAGGAGGGAGGCAGCTGATATAATGTCACTAGGGAGGGAGTTCCACAGCTGAGGGGCTACCACTGAGAAGGCCCTGTCTCTCGTCCCCACAAATTGCGCAATTTGTTCTATTGTAACTGTACGTCTTCCGGCAGGGATTGTCTGCCGTATGTGTGATGTAATCCGCTCTGAGTCCTCTTCGGGGTGAGAAGAGTGGAATATAAATAAAGTGTATAATTATTATTATTATATCTTTCCAGGGGGAAAGCTACCCGCTCACTTCGGAACTGCTCAGAAACCTGTATGACAGCAGAGAACATTTTGTCTTCTGTTTTCCTTCCACCACAATTACTCCAAAAGTGAATTATGCTACCATATCGGAGTATTATATTGAAATAAGTCTTCAGTGGATTCTGGCCTTAATGCAATGGATTCTGCACAGTCAAACACCCAAATCAGGGTCTTTGAGAGCCTCAGGCTGCACCTTAAAGTACCTGAGGCTGCTGGGAGCAACAGCAATGACAACAAAACAAGGAACGGTTAATATATCAGTTTTGAAAGTATGAAACCCAGGTGTTACTTGTAAATGTTTACACCCTAGGGTGAAACATACAGGTTACTTGATACTTATATGTAAAAAAATATTGGGCCACTAGGCAGTTTTTATATTAACAGAGCTGGAGATAAAATTCTGGATATTGTGCTGGGTTTCTAAAAATATCCTAGAATGCAAATGAGGCAACTTTGCCTGGTTGCTCAAGAAAAAATCCTGTCTTCTGATGATATAAAATACCATCACTAATATGGTCTTATGATAAACATGAGCTTTCAGGCAAGTTTCTCTTTGCTTGCAGGGCAAAGAAGGAGCTGATCTTTTCTCCTCTTACAATATGCTGCGGAAAAGCACTCAATGATCATCAAAGGTGCATGGTTTCAAAACATAAAACATCCTTTGTATATTGTAAACTTTAGGTAAATAACCCTCGCTGATGTCTTGATAACACGGTGGGAGAGAATTGGTTTCTTCTCTCTATCTAAAAAGGAATCTGGCTTGTCGTGTCTGTGAGTAACTGTGTTCTTTTATGTAGAAAGTCTCATTAAAATGAATGCCAGAGCCACCCTGTGTTTACTTTATAGTATGTCCCTTTCTTCTTCCTCCTTCAAGAAGTGCCTACAGGCAAGTGATAGCAATGTTATCTTGCTATTTCATGTCTATCAATATAGTTCCCCCATAGCCAATAAAAAGTGCTAGATAGTTCCTTTATGTAGCATTTGGTGACACGAGACATATCTTGGCAAAACACTCTTTGAAGCTCCAGAATTATACTTTGCACATTGCTATGTCAACATTTGCTTTGAATTCCCAAAAACAAAGAACCTGACAATAAATTGTTGTCAAGATGCCCCAGAAAGCAAAAAGGGAGCAGTGCATGCAGGACGGGCTTTAAATCACAATTAATTTTATCATATCACTACTGAACTGGGGGTACAGTTGTAATGTATTTAAAAAGCACGAACTTAGCATTATATTACATGTCCTTTGACCAGTAGCTGGCCATTTGGAGTGCCTCTGGTATTGCTATAAGAAGGTCCTCCATTGTGCATGTGGCAGGGCTCAGGCTGCATTGTAATAGGTAGTCTGTGGTTTGCTCTTCTCCACACTCACATGTCATGGCCTCCACTTTGTGGCCCCATTTCTTCAGGTTAGCTCTGCATCTAGTGGTGCCAGAGTGCATTCTGTTCTGTGCCATTTAAGTCACCCAGTCTTCCGTGTGCCCAGGGGAGAGAGTCTCATTCAGTATCAGCCATGGCTTGAGGTTCCGGGTTTTAGCCTGCCACTTTTGGACTCTTGCTTGCTGAGGTGTTCCTGCAAGTACCTGTATCTCTGTAGATCTTAGAAAACTATTTCTTGATTAAATGTGTTCCTGAGAGTACATGATGAATGTATGTGAAATCTCAGCTGTCCTGACAGTTATAAAGAAAAAAATCATCCACATATTTACTTTACACACATGACCCATAGTCATGTGCATCTTGAAGCCTAGTGCACTGGCACATAGGAACAGCAAACTTTCAACCAGAATTTCTAGTTTGCTTTTTTCATTTGAGGTTTCTTCTGCAGATTAAACAATAAAGAGGAAAGATGTTGCCTGAAACTCCACTTTCCCCTCAGTCAGTGGGCTTTACTCAGAAAAGCATGCCTCAGTAAGATATACATTCAAAAAATTAAATCAATAATAACTAAATAACTAAGCCCAGGTTTTATGATCAATCATAACACAAAAAAACATGAAACGAAAGTTTCATAAATGAAGAATATCACTTGCTATGACAAACAGATCTTGTTATCAAAATCCCAGGACCCAAAAGAAGACCCCAAAATGTGCAGTCATTGAAAGAACTTGATAGCAAAGTCGAAGACGACCTTTCTCCCAGAAACTGAATTTGGGCTAACCTCCACAGATGACTTCATACACTCACTAGGGAGGAACATAGGGAAATCCCATCACCTCTTCCTAGGAACATGCTAAATGTATCTGGTAGCTGCATCCATCTTTTAAGAATTTCCAATACTTCTGCAGCAAATCATCTCTAGGTGGATATAGAGCAGTGTTTCCCAACCTGGAGGTAGGGAACTCTGGGGGGGGGGGGGGTTGCGAGGGGGTGTCAGAGAGGTCGCCAAAGACCATCAGAAAACACAGTATTTTATGTTGGTCATGGGGGTCCTGTGTGGGAAGTTTGGCCCAATTCTATCATTAGTGAGGTTCAGAATGCTCTTTGATTATAGGCGAACTATAAAACCCAGCAACTACAACTCCCAAATGACAAAATCAATCCCCCCCCCCCCCAACCTCACCAATACTTAAATTTGGGCATATCGGGTATTTGTGCCAAATTTGGTTCAGTGAATGAAAATACATCCTGCATATCAGATATTTACATTACGATTCATAAATGCAGCAATAATTACAGTTATTATTATTATTATTTATTTCAGCTTAGTAGACTGCTCACTCCGAAGCTCAGAGCGGTTTACAGCAATAAAATACCAATAAAAACACAATAACAACATTAAAACAACGTTAAAACCAATTCAACCCCTACTTATGAAAGTAGCAACAAAAATAATTTTATTTGTTGGGGGTCACCACAATATGAGGAACTGTATTAAGGGGTTGCAGCATTAGGAAGATTGAGAAACATTGATATAGTGGTTTGGCTTCTGTAGAAGCACCTAATTCCTTAACCAAATGGCTCTGTTGCCATACTATTTAAAAAGCTTGTTATAAATGGTGACAGGCTATATTAGAGCTGCAAGTACAAATGTCATTTAGTGAGTGTGAACAATGGCACCAAACACTTCTGTAGACCTAACCCCTTTTTTCTTCTTTTCATCCTAATATTGTGTTTTTGTTTTAAATGTCTAGAGCAGGAAAGTTAGTGAACTTTCCAGGCACTGTTTGGGTACATTAGTGCAATCCTGGGGTAGCTGAAGTATTTTTTGGCTCTGGGCCTGGCAAAGCACCCTAGGCAAGAAACAAAACTTCCAGAAACGCATGGCTTGTCATGTTACATTGCTCTACTAACAAAGCTCAGATTCTCGGGGGACAGAAATGTTTGTGTTAGCTCAAATGAGATTAAACTATACCTTAGTTCTAGTGAGCCAACTCAAAATACAAAGGTGTTTAGATTGGTTTGTGTAACCTTAATACCTACTCATTGTGTCTCACACATTTTGAATTTTCATTTTCATTTTGAAAAGGGTAACTAGATCAAATAAGTAAGAAAACCTGGTGGGTGGGAGTAATGTTGCCGTAAATTATGACATGAAGAATCACTCAACCAGCAAGGCTACCATTTATCCGGATAGGCTGGAGGATGACAACAATGATAACATTTATTTATATCACATCTTTTTCACAGTGCTGAGGTTTAAGGCATTAGAATTAAAATTGGTACACACTACATGTTTGCATAGAACTGTTAATACACAATTAAGCTATCAATCGAGGTAGAAGGCACTTAAAAATAAAGGTAAAAATTTCCCCTTGACATAAAGTCTAATTGAGTCCGACTCGGGGGGTGTGTGTGTGTGTGTGTGTGCTATCACCATTTCTAAGCGGATGAGCCAGCATTGTCCGTAGACACCTCCTAGGTCATGGAGTCGGCATGACTGCATGGAGCGCCTTTACCTTTTTATATCCATTAAAAAGCAAAAAAATTAAATAAAATAGGGGGGGGGGATGCAGCTTGTTATTAAAAGCCAACTTGGTCTCATCACACTAGAGAAAAAATCCACTTAAAATCTGGTTTCTGTCTCCTGCAGAATCCTGGGGTTTGTATTATTTATTTATTTACTACATTTATATACCGCCCCTCTCAGCCCAGAAGCAACTGTAGTTTCGGGAGGAGCCTTTAACAGCCTCACTAAACTACAAACCCCAGAATTCTGCAGGAGGCAGAAACTGGATTTTAAGTGGATTTTTTCTCTAGTGTGAAAAAATCTGGTGGGATGTACCTAGCTGGTACAGTTAGGGCCATGTAACTGGGAGAAAGTCCCTTCCTGGAGTTCTTATACCTCAGGAAGTTCCGTAAGAGGTCTTGAAAGTATATATGTCACACCTTTTAATAGTGCCCAGAAACAAAGCTGCTGTAGTCCTGAAATACATTTTTCCATGTTCTGTCCACAGAAGGCATAAAATGTTTTCAGATCTAAATAGCTCTATAGCCATGATATCATACACACACACAAACTTTATTACTTCAATTATAAGACTTCATATATTGTAAGACACACATTGATTTCAGTACTACAGACAACAAAAAGGTATCCATGATTCTAAGACATCCTCCATTTTTAGAGATATTTACTTGGGGGGGGGTGCATCTTAGAATTGAGGAAGTACAGTATATGGAGGGAGAAAGAGCAGTTGCACACTTAGCACATGTGGGATCAGTGATGTTTAGATACTAGAGTTTTGTAATATTTAATAGCATTTATTTATTTTAGTAATGAATAAACAGAGCACAACAGAATACAACAAGCTCTAACAGGCAGCAAACCAGCTGATTCTGTGTGATATTCCTGAGAAATTGTTTTCCTGTTCTGCTTCCTCATTCCTTTCAGTTCTTTAACTAAGTCCTACCTTTCTCTTCAAACTGCTTCTCTCCTTGAGTAAGGGTATGTCATGTTCTCCAAAACATGGTAAGAATCCCATGCCATAAAACAGCACTTCCTAGCTGTGTGGCCCTGCTCCTTTCATAGTACAATATCTACTGATCACCCTGGACTTTTAATGAACTATCACCTGAAAAACAGTAGGATTCCACAGACCACCAGACGGAATCACAATAGTTAAAGCAGTGCCAAACTCGTATGTGTACTCAGATATATAACAGTTTGCCACTGATGTTCAATTGAATCTGGATCCAATTTATCGGGATTTGCAAACATAATGTTTAAAGTATTACTGTTGTCCATGGATGAACTGAAGAAAAATTAAACAAATGCTGTAATTACGTGTTTTGTGAGTAATTATTAGCTAGACAAGAACTGCTGGTGTTTTTGCTGTTATAAAAAGTGCTATTGTTTCTATCGAATTAAAAGCGAGCCAGCACAACATAACCACAACTTAATCTTTGTGACTTATATCATACACTGCCCATTGGCAATGTCCAATGCCAATAATGACCCTGATTAAATGATTCCTGCAAGGCAGCTAGACCAGGAATCTTTCTGAGTTTCTATGGAGACATTGATATTTCTGGGCATTTGTATTTGGCTTAGAAAACTGCAGTGGTGTCACTATGATTGGTGTCAACCAATGCAGGAAAGGGGAGCAACTCCTGATGGCTGGAAGACAAATCACTTTTCCTTTCCATACAGTGGACAGTATATCTCAGAGTGAAGTCTTGGCTCTGCCTTTTCCCCTCCTCTGCTTTAGTTCCCCCTGTTTATAGGTTTTTCCAATAGTGTAGATACCTTCCTTTGTATTAGTTTTTGGGTGGAGCCTAAAAACACCGTAGAGGCCAGCCTTAGTTGGTCTATTCGATTTGCCTGTATAGGGGTCTTTTGCTGGACTCCTCCCTTTTTCTGCAACATAACTACAGTGAACAGAGGCTTGAGCATTGTCTGGTAATCCTAGGCCCAAGCAAACCAAAACAGGTATCCTTAGCACCTGCATTCAGCAGTCCCAGAGACAACAGAAACTTTTGACCAGTTTAAGCTTCACAAGAAAGAAGATTGAGACAGCTTATAAGCAACAGCTTGTAAACCATCACGTTGCAACAGAGGCAAAAGACTCCAGAGAGATTACTGCAGCCAGCAACATCTCTTTTTGTAAAGTATTGTTTTAAGTTACCTTATAATAGTCCTGGGTGGAGTTAACCATTTATTCATCTTGTTTTCAGTAAATTCTTGGTTATCTTTCCACCTTGCCTAAAGTGCCTCTGTGTGTTAAGGGTCTGAATCTTAACAGAAGATATCAGATAGCCCCCGAGTAAAGCCAGGCACGATAATCGGGCATGCCGTCACACTCAGGGTTCAATAGTAAAATATGAAGTAGGTTTTGCAAGCCTGAATCTTGTTCATCCCTCCCTAAGAGGCTGATAAATGATTTTATCCACTTGAATTTAGGGATGCTCTATGAAAATGTAGGCCTGTTGAAACTCCCATGTGCATTTATATTGGAAGTCTGAAACTAATTTCTTCAAAGGTGGCTGATAGACAGATATTACTGGCTTGCATTAAATAGTCCAGTATATGACCATTCCCAGCTGTGGCTTCAGTACTGGGTAAAGTATCTGCCACATTAAATTATCTTATAACAGGAAGAATAAAGGAGTCCCTTCCACGCTCCTTTACCCAGAAAAAAACCTCAGGGAACTTTAAAAGCCTTGGGTTCTTGCTTTGTTTATTTTCATAAATACTGATTCATCTGATTGTTCTGTACCTTTCAGGAAACAGGGTAAACAAAATGCAAACTCATTCCAGCAACCTCGTTGCCTGCAAGTTCATGCTTTTTGAACAAATCTGTTATGAATCTGTTATCAGCTTCAGTGGGATGTCGAGTTTCTCAAAAAATTATTATCCTGGCTTCCAAATCCAGAAAATTAAAATGGATAGATTTTAAAATGAGGGGTATTGACAATCAGAATGCCATTGCCAACTGTAGAGAATGAGAGGAATTCCTGTCTAGTCCAAGCACAAAGCTGCGAACCTGGTCAGGCTCAAAGCAACACAAACAAGATGTGCAGAGGGAGAGCTGGGATAAGGAAAGGCCAGTGCCATCTTGGACAGGGAAAGATTGCCAAGAAGGAAAATCAGGAAACAGCACTGAGAAGTGGTCATGCTAGAGGAAGTGACTGACACATTCATTTTGTCTCCTTAAAAAAAAACACCTAAGTTTGCTCTCCCAGGTGATGAAATCTCCCTAGTTTGCTCACCCACATTTGTTATAGCACCCGGTGTTCCTCACTTTTAAACATTTTCCGGTCCCAATTCAAAGTGCAGGTTATTACCTATAAATCCATAAACACTTTGGGTCCTGCCTATCTCCCCATCATGAACTGGCATGGGCTCTAAGATCTGCTGGGGATGCCCTCCTCTTGGTCCCGCCACCATCACATATGCTGTTGGTAGAGATGAGGGAGAGGGCCTTCTTGGTGGTGGACCCCTGGCTTTGGGACCCCCTCCCCTGGGAGATAAGGCAGGCCCCCAGCTGTGCTCCTTCCAGAGGGACCTGAAACCTGGCTGTTAAAACAAGCTTTTGAGAATGCCTAGTCCCTAGTTGTTCTACACATAGTTATGCAACCTTGCACTTCATCCCATGCCCTCCATCCATGCTTACAGCTTTTCACTTATCCCATTCCCTTGTCCTATTGTTTACAACCTGGCTATGTTTACAGTAGCTTACTGCCATTGATTAATGAGCACTGTTTTGACTGAATCTTAAGTTGTTGTCTTGTATGCCTATATGTTTTATTCAATTGTATTTCATATGATTTATTTTCTGTTCTGTTTTTTGGGCACTTTGTGTTGTGTGAAATCCACCCCGAGACCCTTTGGGGAGATGGGAATAATAACGTTGTTGTTGTTGTTGTTATCTTCATCATCTTTGACATAATGAGACTGCTGGCTAAACAAAAGAGAAAAGTGACATGTTTCAGAATACTACTGAGATCAGACCATCAGGAGCCCCCTGCGTCCAAGCTGATCTGACCTGCAGCAGGGAGTCCCGCAGTTCCCGGATGCCCCATTGGGCCAACAACGCTGGGGAGGGTGGTCACAGTAGCAGCCTCAACCAGCTATCTATCTCTGTTTTACTCTCTTACCCCTAACCCCTAACATTGTAACAAATCCCCTAATAAAGAATCATTTAATGGTTACATTTCCCTTTTCCATAGTGTTACTTTGTGTCTTTTCCTGACTCTAACTCCAAAAGTATAAACTTTCCCTCTTCCGGGCCGCAGGGCACTGCAGGCCTGCCCGGAATGCCTTTCTTAGCGTCCTGGGGAGGCCGGAGCTGCGTTCCTTTAAACCGTAGATATGCAAACGCAAACCCCCGTATCCGCGATTTTAACAGATCGCCTCCATTTTGGTGCCATATTTTTCCTACACTAATTCTAAGCCTAACTGCTATCTCACTCTTTGGATTTGGGCCCCTGTGCCCTGGGAATAACATTTTTATTTTCAAGTATTAAAGTTTGAAAGATAAAAACAGCTGACTGTCAATTGGCGACACCTCGCTGCACCGACGGGTCCTGCCGCTGTTCCATGGACGTCCGGAAGCCTGTGACCTGAGGATCGTACTGTGGTCATCCTGTAGACTCTCAGGGAAGCAGGTCCTCCATTGTGCATGTGGCAGGGCTCAGGTTGCATTGCAATAGGTCCACTTTGTGGCCCCATTTCTTAAGGTTGGCTCTGCATCTCGTGGTGCCAGAGTGCAGTCTGTTCAGTGCCTTCCAAGTTGCCCAGTCTTTTGTGTGGCCAGGGGGAAGTCTCTCATTCAGTATCAGCCATGGCTTGAGGTTCCGGGTTTTAGTCTGCCACTTTTGGACTCTTGCTTGCTGAGGTGTTCCTGCAAGTATCTCTGTAGATCTTAGAAAACTATTTCTTGATTAAATGTGTTCCTGAGAGTACATGATGAATGTATGTGAAATCTCAGCTGTCCTGACAGTTGTAAAGAAAATAAAATCATCCACATATTTACCTTACACACATGATCCATAGTCATGTGCATCTTGGAGCCTAGTGCACTGGCACATAGGAACAACAAACTTTCAACCAAAATTTCTAGTTTGCTTTTTTTCATTTGAGGTTTCTTCTGAAGATTAAACAATAAAGAGGAAAGATGTTGCCTGAAACGCCACTGTCCTTGTCAGTGGGATTTACTCAGGAAAGCATGCCTCACTAAGATATACATTCAAAAAAATGAATCAATAATAACTAAATAACTAAATCCAAGTTTTATGATCAATCATAACACAAAAAACATGAAACGAAAGTTTCATAAATGAGGAATATCACATGCTATGACAAATATATCTTGTTATCAAAATCCCAGGACCCAAAAGAAGATGCCAAATCGTGCAGCCATTGAAATAACTTGATAGCAAAGTCCAAGATGACCTTTCTCCCAGAAACTGAATTTGGACTAACCTCCACAGATGACTTTTAGCCTGGAAATACAAGTTCCACAAGCACTCACACACTCACTAGGGGGGGGGGGGACATAGGAAAATCCCATCCCCTCTTCCTAGGAACATGCTAAATGTATCTGGAAACTGCATCCATCTTTTAAGAATTTCTAATACTTCTGCAGCAAATCATCTCTTAGTGGATATAGAGCAGTGTTTCTCAAACAGGAAGTAGGGACCTCTGGGGGGGGGTCGTGAGGGGGTGTCAGAGAGGTGGCCAAAGACCACACAGTATTTTCTGTTGGTCATGGGGGTCCTGTGTGGGAAGTTTGGCCCATTTCTATAATTGGTGAAGTTCAGAATGCTCTTTGATTGTAGGTGAACTATAAATTCCAGCAACTACAACTCCCAAATGTCAAAGTCTATTTTCCCCAAACTCCATCAGTGTTCACATTTGGGCATATTGAGTATCCGTGCCAAGTTTGGTCCAAATCCATCATTGTTTTGAGTGCACAGTGATCTCTGGATGTAGGTGAACTACAACTTAGGTGAACTACAACTTTGCTGTGGTGTTCCCGCAAGTATCTCTGTAGATCTTAGAATACTATTTCTTGATTTAAGGCATTGGCGTGCTGGCTGATATCCAAATGGGATGGGCCGGAGATGTCACTGACTTGGTATTTTCATGATTGGCTTCTACTTTCCAATGGATGTCAGGTGGTGCAATACCAGCCAAACAGTATAATTTCTCCAGTGGTGTAGGGCATTCATTGGTTAAATTAAAACTTTATACTGGTGTCAGTGACACGAATTTAATTCAGAACTGCTATTTAACATTTTTGTAAGATCTTTCCTTTAAGGATTTTATTTGTGGGATTTTGTCTTTTTTCAAGCTCATGTATTTCACAGGGTAGAATGGAAAAAAGTGAAATAAATGACCAATTTTCTAGAATTTAATTTGGAAAAATTAAATCAGTACACTTTAATTAAATGTTTACTTCTAGGAACCCTTATACTTCTGCATGCCGTTAGCTCAATTTTAATTACCTACTGTACTAAATGTCATCTTAAAATATTTCTTTCTTGTTTCCTTTCTTTCTCACCCTATCTCTCTCTCTCTCTCATGATCATTTTTACTTCTTTTAAAATGTTGTTGGGGAAACTTGGATAAACATGTACCAAGACTAGGCAGTCTTGAGTGCCCTATTTACTTTAGAAATGCCTCGTTTTTTTTAAACTGAAGTTGTAAAAAAAAAGGGAGATAAGTAGCATAAAAACATGTACTTACATTACTCATACTGAAAAGAAATGTAAAAAATAGTAAGTGCCACACCTGGTTCCTTGGGTCATATCAGGATAGGGACCAGTTGGGTAAGCCTATGCCTCAGGCTTATGTAACATTCGTTAGTTCTGCATGCCAAGCATTTCTCATTACAACGGATACCAAGCATATCTGAGCTTGTTTTTCATGGAGATTAAACTGTGTGGTGGTTTCTCAATATGTTTCTTAAGAGTTGTCTTATGTTCTCTTTCTCTTGAAATGGTTCCGGAAATGTCATACATGCTTAACTATGCAAGATTGCAGTATATTCTTGTATCTTTGGGCCTCTCTACATGGACAAAAACAATTGTAGGAAATGCCAAAAATTTTATCGACTGGAGCAAAGTGCAATATAACCTGACAAGATGCCACATTAATGTATATTATTTTTAAACTGTTTTATTTTAAAGTGTTTTTTATCTTTATTGATTTTTAAATTTGTTTTACATATGTGTTTTGATTGTTGTTTATACTAGGATGATTTTAAGCTTTGTCTGAATGTTTAAATTTTATGTATGCCTTACGTTTAATGGTTTTAATTGATCTTAAGTTCATAGATATATGTAGTAATTAGTTATTATGTTTCTTTGTGTACTGTGTTAGCACTGAATTTTTGCTATTAGTATGTTGTAAATTTTGAGTCCCCCCAGGGGTGAGAAAGGTGGTATATAAATACAGTAAATAAATAAATAAATAATTGTTTGTACAATATTAATATGTTGGAGGCCACTTTGGGTCCCTTTGTGGAAGAAAAGCGGGATAATAATAAATATTTTTAAATAATAATAATAATAATACTTTATTTATATTTTGCTCTATCTCCCCAAAGGACTCAGAGTGGCTTCCAAACATAAAAGGTAAACATTCAGTACCCGAATACAACAACAATAAATCCATACTAACAAAATTTATATAACCCAATATATAAAAACGAATTATGACTTAACAACTAAAATTAAATAAAAAGCACAGCCTGTTAGACATAAGACAAAGCATAAAACATCAAATGGGAACAATAATTTCCAATAATAATAATAATAATAATAATAATAATTTGAAACACAACAAGATGAGTCCACAGCAAACAAGATCACTCTGCTGGCTGTTGTATTGGATAACATGGCGGCCACTTCCCAAGTGTCCAGGACTGTGTGATGTATCGGCAAATAATGCGTGCAGATCCCAGTAAGGTGGCCTTTTGCAGCTGGCAGATGGTAATTTTGTCAGCACCGATTGTGTTTAAGTGCAGGCCAAGGTCTTTAGGCACTGTACCCAGTGTGCCAAACACCACTGGAACCACCTTTACTGGCTTGTGCCAGAGTCTTTGCAGTTGGATTTTTAAATTCTCATATCATGTCAGATGAATGATAAAGGGGGGGAGGCTGCTCAAACTTTATTTTCTCCAAACTCCACCAGTGTTCAAATTTGGGCATATTGAGTATTTGTGCCAATTTTGGTCCAGATCCATAGTTGTTTGGGTTCACAGTGCTCTTCGAATGTAGTTGAACTACATTACCCGTAAATGACTGTTAATTCTTCCCAACCCCCTCCAGTATTTTATATCTTTCTGTTTAATTGCTATTAAAAAAATTTTAATTAATTTCTAGGGGGCGTTGAGTAAATTTTTTTCTGGAAAGGGGGCGGTAGGCCAAAAAAGTTGGGAACCACTGCCCTAAATCTATCTCTATCTGCATCTGTTTTAATTTTTGTAAGCTGCTTTTAAAAAAGTCGAGCATAAATAACAACACTCTGTAGCTGGCTGGCTTGTACATAAGTGGGATATTTTGTAAAGCTTTTTGGAATACCGGTATTCTACATATGTACAATCACTTTGTAGAAACCAAATCAACAATTTTATTGAAAGTTTATATTGAACATTGACTTTGCTGTTTGTCTTTGCTGATATCCATATATTCATTCTATCAAAAAAAAAGTGGGCTGTGGAAATGCTTTCCAATATGGGCACAATTCAAAGAGCTATCTGAGAAACCTGAGGACATTGTAAAGAGAACCAAGATATTAAAGGAACAGATCCAAAGTATTTAATGTGTTGGAAAGCTCTCTCCTTTTCTTTTAAAAGGGAAATTGCAGTGCTGCTATAGAAAGCAGCAGTATCTATAAAATATATCAAATAAGTACAGATTCCGCATATAAATGGTCAGCTTTAAAACACAGTTGGAACTAAAAAAATTTCCCTTGGCACCGATTCAGAGCCCCAACATGGAGTTTTTTTAAATGCAAAACACAGAAGGAAGATTGTGTTTGATTATGCTGTGTCTGTGTCATGTGGCCTCTTATAAAAGCTGACTGATTTTGTGTTGCACACCGAGTTTTGCATCAGAAACATTTCAGGGTTTTAGAAGCGTAAACACAGTTCACTTGTTCATAACGATAAGTGAATAGAATTGCACAATATTAGCATGAATAGCTGAATTATGTTTATTCTTTTCAAACTTTGAAATGAGTCAGATACAAACATCATGTATAACATCCTTATTTGGGATAATTTCTATGTTAATCTAGGGGCCCATCCACACGGGCCCAAAACACATGAGCTTGCACACTTTTACCTGAGGCATCCAAACAACGCCTCAGGCAAAAGTTATTTAATTCAGGACAAAACAGTAAACCCTGCTTTGTCTAATTAGGTACTAGATTAGATTCAGGTCTTCCTGAAAGACTGGGTCTAATCCAGTATGGGCCCTGTGTGGACTGCCCCCTCGGAAATCCGCACAGCCCTCTCATGTTTTCTGGGATGAATCAGCCTGGAAAATCCAGAGGGCTATAACTTCCCCAGCATCCCTTAAATACCTCTTTAAGATTTTGAAAACAAAATTACAAATGAAGCCAGAATATTTCTTCATTGAGTATGACAGACAAGAAAATTGACATGGATAAAAATAAAGACATTCTGTTTGTATACCTGACTACAGCAGCAAGAAAAGTATATGCCAGATATTGGAAAATGGATTAAATCCCATCAACAGATCAATGGCTAGGAAAAGGTAATGGAAATTATGGATATGGACAGTTTAACATATGTAATGAAGAGACATTCAGGGAGACTGCTCATGCCTACTGACTGGCGCCCAGTGAAGGCATATATGAAAATATAGCAGAAAGAGACAAGTTATTAAAAAGCTATCTAGAAATACAAGAAAGGTTCTGAACATTTAAGATGAATAGGATATAAGACTTTTATAATAAATATATGGAATAAGAATAGTAGATAACTGCAAAGATGAAGAACTGAAGTAATATAATTCCCTCCCCTCCCCCCGAACCTTTTTTCTTTCCCTATTCTTCATACACTTTTCCCCTCCTCCCCACTTTTACTCTTCCCCACTTTTCTAAAATCTATCTATCTATCTATCTATCTTTTAAAAGCCCCTTTAAAATAACTTCTCTGGCTGCTATTTCTCCTTTTCCGGAGCTCCTGACACATAGAAATGACGTGCCAGAAGAAGGGGCGTGAGGAGGAAAATTGCTCCCTCGTTCTTTCTGCATCATTTCTACACACCGGGAGAACTCTTGGGAAGGGGGAATAGCGGCTGGGTATGTTATTTAATTTAATCTTTAAAATTTTTATTGACAGTTTCATTTGTTACAAAGATAAAAAAGTCAAAACAAAGAAAAAGGGAGGGGTGAGGAGGAGGAAAATTCCCTTGGATACCAAGGGAATCAGTAGCTACTGAAATGGACATCCAAGTGCCACCTCTGTGTTGATGGAGGCAGGCAGGATTTCCCGGGTACTGGTTGTGGGGGTCGGGGAGCAGGTGAGGGTTTTGCCCTCCTTTCTGCTAGAGATCCCTGTGTACAACTAGTGGGCCACTGTGTGACACAGAATGCTGGACTAGATGGGCTGAGGCCCGATTCAGCATGGCTCTTCTTATGTTCTTATGTTCTTATGAAAGTATGTGTTTTGGGAGCGGGTAGGGGTAAGGGTAAAAAGGGGGAGGAGGGGAGGGCAAAAAACAAGAGGGGGGTTTCTTCCATTCATCTTCACAATGGGTTTAACTTCATGTTATTGTCCTTACTCTTCTTCCTTTGAGTCCTTTACTTTCCAGCAGAGGTCTTTTCGGTTGTATATGGATAGTGTTTGTTTATTTTTTTCCTTTTCTTTTGCACCTTTAAATTAGTATTTTCACTTTATTTTCTTTCACCCAGGCCGTCAGCATAGACCAGCCCATCATCGTCACATGTTTATTCTGTGCTCTCGAGATTAAATATGTCAATTTATCCATATTCATTATATCTAGAATTTTCTCTATCCAATCTTCTTTCTGTGGTCTTGATTCTTGTCTCCATTTCCGCGCATAAACAATTCTTGCTGCGGTTGTCATGTACGTAAACAATTTGTCTTCACTAATATTTCATTATATCTGGGTCATTCCCAAAAAGAACAGTTCTGGTTTTAGAAGATTTGCAAGATTTTTTTGGCAAATTTCGTGTATCTCTTTCCAATAAGATTTCGCTGTCTCACATGTTCACCACATATGTAGGAAAGATCCTTTATATTTTCCACATGGTAAGTTATTTTATTTTTAAAGGGGTTTAAAGGGATTTGGGGAGGAGTGTGGGTGTCGCCCCTCCCTCCCTGAGAGGGCATCTAGACAGCCAGTGGAAAAGCGTGGGCTTTTCAGGCTGGTGTGGGGACAGAAGGCTGCCCCAACCCGGGTTTTTTAAACCCAGGTCGGAGCTGACTTTTCCCCTGTGTGGAACCAGCCCCCTTCTGATCCCAACCTCATAACAGTTTAACAAATTCCTTTAGCTTTGATACCACTCCATCACTGCATCTAAAAAAAAGGAAGTGATATCCATGGCAACTCATATAAAAACAAGCTAGCTCAGTGTTTCTCAACCTTCCTAATGCTACGATCCCTTAATACAGTTCTTCATGCTGTAGTGACCTCCAACCATAAAATTATTTTCGTTGCTACTTTATAACTGTAATTTTGCTACCGTTGTGAATTGTAATGCAAATATCTGATATGCAGGCTATATTTTTATTTACTGGACCAAATTTGGCACAAATACCTGATATGCCTAAATTTGAATATTAGCAGGGTTGGGCGAGGGATTGATTTTGTCATTTGAGAGTTGTAGTTGCTGGAATTTATAATTCACTTACAATCAAAGAGCAGTAGATGATAGAATTGGGCCGAACTGCCCAACCAGAACCCTCATGATCAACAGAAAATACAGGAGGGATTTGGGAGGAATTGCTAGTGATTTAGTGCTCTCCCCTCCTCGCTTGGGGTCTCAGAAGCAGCCCTCCCCTTGGCTGAGAAGCCAGCTGAGAGGCTGGCCAATCACAGAAGGAGGAGGGCTTTTGGTGGGAGGATTCACCATCTGTTTCCAAAAAGGAAGAGAAGCGTAGGTGGAGAGATCTTCAGCCTTCTCTACCAAAGGGGCTCCTAAGACCATCAGGCATTTTGGCAACCTCTCTGAGACCCACTCGCAACCCTCCAGGGGTCCTGACCCCAGGTTGAGAAATGCTGAGCTAGCTAGCCCCCCCCCCCCCCCAATCATTCATCTTATGTTCTCTTCTACCACCATCATTTTATTTAAAAGGGGGTGAGAGGGTAGTTTCTCCAACATGTTCAGACTATGTACGGGGAACTTAGAAAATCACTAAGTTCCCCATACATGGGAACTAGAGTTCAAAATCCTGTGGAGGCCCACAGGCTGAATTGGACCATTGCTGGAGGATATATTTATTTCTTGTTCACCCACTGCTTCTGTAGACTGTATTTTAATAAAAATTAGAGCCCTATTAGTACATTACTTCCAGAGGAACTCATATTTGGGAGGGCATATATGTGTTATTGATGGATCTACTTGCCAGTTGTGCATACCACAGGTATAAATATAAATCTATAATAAGTACCTACATGAGGGAAATTGGCTTGTTTGGGTAATTATAAAGTATAGTGACATCACAGAGTTTGAAAAAGTTACTTTTGGGGTAGAATTCCTGGAGTCCACCAGTCAGCATAGTCACTTGCCATGTTGTTCGGAGCAAAAGGTAGTCCTAAAAAGTAATTTACCAAACTTTGAAAAATAAGCATAACTCGTACTTTTAAATACAGCATTATGTTGTATGTGTAAGTTTTAATTTGGATATATTAAAAAGAGAATGCCTTTAAAGGTTAGTAAAATATTTTGTTCCTCTCCCACAATCAGATCTCATTGCTTTTTTCCCCTTATACACAACAGAAGTCATTGGTTCTGTTTTAAAATGCCTCACTTTGGATTGAGTCCTGCCCATTATGGTGGGATTTACACTCACATATACACTTGAGAGAGAGAGAGAGAGAGAGAGAGAGAGAGAGAGAGAGATATGATGCAAACTGTTGAATAGGTCCCCTGATCACATTATGTGTATCTGCAAGTAATTTTAATCATGCTCAAACATTTTTTAGATTCCAGAAATCTAACCATTTTGGATTCAGATGCATGACAGGCATTTTGTAACAACCTATTCTTTGATTTATGCAATGGACTCACAAAGCTGGGTCAAATATGTAATACATGTTTGTGTCATTTTAGGGTCAATTCTCAGAGGACCTCTAGAAAAACAAAGAGGCATAAATTACATGTCTGCCTAGCTAATTGGAAGGAAGCCCACTGCAACCTCAGTGTGGCAAAGACCTGCTCTTGGTGTTTGTTAGTTAAGCTGTCTCACCTAGTACATACAGTATTAACACCGGCAAAGGGGTCAGACAAGGATGTATTCTTGCCCCCCTGCTATTTAATCTGTATGTAAATGACCTTCCAAATTCGCTTAGAGGGGTGGATGTCCATATGCCTAAAGTAGCTAACTTGCAAATCAACTCACTTCTGTATGCAGATGATATGATCCTACTCTCCTACACCCAAATAGGGATGAGGAGATTATTAAGAAAACTTAGTGACTACTGCCTTAGAAACGCACTAAAGATAAACAAAACCAAATCAAAAACGATGATCTTTGGTAAACGCCCCTCCAAAATGAAATGGAAAATAGAAGGTGAACAATTAGAACAAGTTAGATCCTTCACTTACCTAGGATTAGACTTTGCAGAAAATGGTCTATGGCACAATCATTTCCACAGGTGTTCAACTAAAGCCAAGGGCAGAACGAGCTTACTCTTAAAGCTGCTGAATCAACGGCAACCGGGCTCCCTCGTTCCCCTTCTGAAAGTTTACAATCACAAAATCTCCCCGCTGCTTCTTTATGGTTCTGAAATCTGGGGTGCAAATGATACTCCTCTCTTGGACAAGGCCCAAGCTCAACATCTGAAGTGGTTTTTAGGGGTCGATAGAAGCTCCCCGGCAGCGGCAGTTAGGGCGGAGTTGGGAATGTTCTCTATTAGCACACAATCTAAGATCAGAGCCTTTAACTACTGGCTCAAGGTCATAGAGATGGAGGCGTCTCGCCTCCCAAAATTATGTTTGCTGGAACAATCTAGCAGTTCTTATAAATCGGGGGCTGACCATTTGTTTGATTACATCAGAAGGTGTGGCATTCAGGTAATATTCCCAGTCCACCTATCTGGTCAAGAGTTAAGTAAGCACTTCAAAGAAGTGCGTCAACGAATAATGACTTTGCGGCCCAAACCGATATAGACTCTTTGGGTTCTACTGTTTCCCTGAGATGGTTGAGTAGTTTTAAGAAATCCTTCCAACTAACCACTTACTTACAGCAAGGAAGGTTACACCACCTAAGGAAAATTTTCACTAGAGCCAGGTTTGAGCAATTAGATTCAATGGTGAGATATGGGAGGTTCAAGAAAATTCCCTATGAAGAGCGTATCTGTATTTGTGGTGCCCCTGAGATCGAAGATCTAACTCATCTTCTGCTTTATTGTAAAATCTATCAAATAGAGAGAAAACAACTGCTAGAGATATTTCTCGTGGGAAAAAATCATTGGGACCCTCTAGCAAAAGTCTCACTTCTGCTGGCCGGCTCCAACAAGCTGATAACAGATGCTACTGCTCGTTTTCTCTGTAAAGCCATGAAACTAAGATCTGATTACATAGATGCAATTGGAATAAATTGTGTTGGAGATGAGGACCTGTGAATTGTTACCACCTCCCTTAGAATCCCTCCTGCTGGGCAAAACAGGGGTTTAATTGATGTAATGGTCTAGAATTCTCCTCAGATTGTTTTTAGAATCATTGCAATGTGTCTGTGTTCTGTGTGTATTTGATATGGCTTCTGGCTAATCAATAAAATTGTTGTTGTTGTTGTAGTACAGTAGACAACAGCAGTGGGCAGCACCGTGGTGCAACGCTAAACAGCTATTTAAGAAGGCAAATAAATCAATACAACAGTGGTAATAAAATCAAGCAGTTCATTAGATTGCAAAAGGTAACAGGTAAGTCTCCACAATGGGAAATATGTATGAATGATAGTGGAAGAACCACTATAGCAGGTACAGTATCAAATCATCAATAGGCACAATGGCTATACAGAAATGAAAGTGGGTAAACCACTATAGCAAATCGCTATACAGTATACAGAATGCAAAATCAAAACATCAAAAGGCACAATGGCTATTGAACATAAACAATAATTGAGGAGTCAGTTATTACAAAGTAGGAAGGTAATAAAACTTTCCTAATCAGCTCGAGAAGGTTCAATACTTCACAGTGGGTGAGCAAGAACTTGCAGGATGGGAGAATCCCCAATGTTCCGAAACAAGCGGAAGGATGAAGCTGGTGACGCACAAATGGTCGTGGGCGAGTAGGCTCTCTTGGGCATGCGCAATGGCACACCGCTGAGGATAGTGGGCGTCGTAGTCCAGCTAGGCTCGCTCTGTTACCCGGGCGCATGTGCGCATGCGCGGGAACGCGTAATGGCGGCCCGCAAGGGTTGCTGGAAGAGGTAGTTCGGGAAGAATAACAGGGCGTCCTTGGTAGTGAAGGGTGTTCAGGCTAATGCCGGGGTAGTAAAGTGGGGTCCACTGCTCGCAGGGTAGGCGTAGGCAGTGGAGGGGGGTCGCCTGACGGCGGGAGCTCTCTCCTGAGCCGGCTAAGGGCCGTTTCGTCGCTAGGACTTCCTCAGAGGCGTAAATAATAGCGTCCTCAGTATAGGTGTATCTATATAATCATAAAATGACAAATATTAAGTCTTAAATGAACGGTGTGGTCTGGGCATGTAAGGAGTAACTAGGTAGGAGATAATTACCGTTCAGAGTTGTTCAGACTTCACGGAGGACGGACCACTCCAAAATCCGGAAATGGCAACGTATGGAGGTCGTCAAAGGGTATTTATGGGATTTTAAGGCAAGCTTTTTAAAGGGGCACTCTCTAAGTGTGTGTTAAAGAGAAGGTAGGTCGGGAATTAGAATGGGGAGGAGTACCTACATGATGGGTAGTGACAATTATTTATTCAAAAGGGCATTTATGGTCAGGGGGTCATTAAGGCCCCAAAACGTTTTCTGTTGCTAATTGCACAATCCAGAAAGTCTCCCTCTTTTGAGTAGGGATGTCATGTCCACGTGTGGAGAGCCTTTCACTCTCTCAACTACTTGAATTTTAATGTTGTCAAAGGTATGTTGTTTTTCAGTGCAGTGTGCGTATAATGTGGAATCTGTTGATTTAAGTTTAATTCTGGTTTGTGCTCATGGGAACGCTCGCGTAGGCTCCTAGTGGTAAAGCCTGTGTACTGCAAATGGCAGCTGCACTCTAGGAGGTATATTAGGCCGGTGGATTGGCAATTAGAGTATGTTTTTAGTTTAAACTGTCTCTTGTTAGTGGTGCTGATGACCATTTTTTGTTGTTTTATGTGTCTGCAAATCGTGCAGGATCCGCAGGGGTATGTGCCGACCACTAGGGAGCTCTTAAGTCGAGGTTGGGGTAAACTGGTGTGCGTAAGGACATCCCTAGGTTCCTGGTCCTTTTGTGGGCCACCATCGGAAAATCTTTAAGGCCAGGAATATTGGAGACCAAGGGCCAGTAACGTTTGACAATTTTAGTAATTTGAGTACCATGAGGACTCAATGTAAGTGGCCACACTATTCTATCTTCCCTTTCTTTGGTAGCCTTGGGTTCAAATAAAGATTGTCTGCTCAGTCGATCAGCTCTTTCCCTGGCTCTACGTAAGATGTGTCCTGGATAGCCTCTACTCCTGAGGTTATTTTCTAGGAGATCAGCTTCTAATTTGTAGTGGGTCAAGTGAGTGCAGTTCCGTTTCAGGCGAAGGAATTGACCATAGGGCAAATTGTTCTTTAAGTTGAAGGAATGATAACTCTTGTAGTGTAGGAGACTATTTTTTTGTATAGGTTTTCTGTAGTTCCTGACTCGAATGGTGTCATTATGAATGTACGTAGTTACGTCTAAGTAATTGATGCTGTGACCGTCCGATGTGGATGTGAAGGAAATTGTATCGTGCCACTGATTGAGCCAGGAATTAAGCGTGGCCATGTCAAGATCTCCTTGCAATACAAAGTAAAGATCATCAATGTAGCGGAACACTCTACGAATCTTAGAAATTAAAGGGGAGGCAGTGGTAGAAAATAGCATCCGTTTCTCTAAATAAATCATAAAGATGTTTGCGATGGTCGGAGCAGCACTACTCCCCATTGCCACTCCGTCTACTTGTAGATAATATTGGCCATTGAAGGTAAAATAGTTGTAATCAAAGACCACATCCAAGAGTTCCATGAGGAAACTCGTTGGTGGATCTTTGTGTGGTCTGGTATCGAGTAAATCCATGATAATACTCCGGGCCAACTCGAGAGGGATGTGAGTGTACAAAGACACTACGTCTGCTGTTGCCAAGTAGTCCATGGGGTTAATTTTAAAGCCCTCTATTTTAGTTATAAAGTCTTTTGAGTCGAGGATGAAGGTGGGAGTGTCCGTGGAGAATGGGTGTAAGATATCCTCTAAGTATTTAGATATCGGTTCAAGCAAGGAAGACACGGCCGACACAATTGGTCTCCCCACTGGGGGGCGCTGTGGTTTGTGGATTTTAGGTAAAGTATGAAAAACTGGGACACGAGGAGATCTATTAACTAGAAAGTCCGCAATAGTATCCGTGATGTAACCCATGCTGTGACCATGGTGTACTATGGAAGCAATGGTGGTCATGTATTTTTTAGTCGGGTCTTGACCCAAATTTTTATAGAACTTCTGGTCTGATAGTTGCCGCATACATTCTTTGACGTAATCAACACTGTCCATAAGTACAATCCCCCCTCCCTTGTCTGCTTTTTTCCATGTTAGGGAGGGGTCTATCTTAGAAACTTCCCTTAGAATAGTGTCCTCGAAAGTCTTAACATTAATGTTAAGACTTTCGAGGACACTATTCTAAGGGAAGTTTCTAAGATAGACCACCGCACCGATAAAAAATATAGTAACCTCACCCGGACGGAGATTGACATTCTTAACAGATTAGGATCAGACCCCTCCTTAACATGGAAGAAAGCTGACAAGGGAGGGGGGATTGTACTTATGGACAGTGTTGATTACGTCAAAGAATGTATGCGGCAACTATCAGACCAGAAGTTCTATAAAAATTTGGGTCAAGACCCGACTAAAAAATACATGACCACCATTGCTTCCATAGTACACCATGGTCACAGCATGGGTTACATCACGGACTTTCTAGTTAATAGATCTCCTCGTGTCCCAGTTTTTCATACTTTACCTAAAATCCACAAACCACAGCGCCCCCCAGTGGGGAGACCTATTGTGTCGGCCGTGTCTTCCTTGCTTGAACCGATATCTAAATACTTAGAGGATATCTTACACCCATTCTCCACGGACACTCCCACCTTCATCCTCGACTCAAAAGACTTTATAACTAAAATAGAGGGCTTTAAAATTAACCCCATGGACTACTTGGCAACAGCAGACGTAGTGTCTTTGTACACTCACGTCCCTCTCGAGTTGGCCCGGAGTATTATCATGGATTTACTCGATACCAGACCACACAAAGATCCACCAACGAGTTTCCTCATGGAACTCTTGGATGTGGTCTTTGATTACAACTATTTTACCTTCAATGGCCAATATTATCTACAAGTAGACGGAGTGGCAATGGGGAGTAGTGCTGCTCCGACCATCGCAAACATCTTTATGATTTATTTAGAGAAACGGATGCTATTTTCTACCACTGCCTCCCCTTTAATTTCTAAGATTCGTAGAGTGTTCCGCTACATTGATGATCTTTACTTTGTATTGCAAGGAGATCTTGACATGGCCACGCTCAATTCCTGGCTCAATCAGTGGCACGATACAATTTCCTTCACATCCACATCGGACGGTCACAGCATCAATTACTTAGACGTAACTACGTACATTCATAATGACACCATTCGAGTCAGGAACTACAGAAAACCTATACAAAAAAACAGTCTCCTACACTACAAGAGTTATCATTCCTTCAACTTAAAGAACAATTTGCCCTATGGTCAATTCCTTCGCCTGAAACGGAACTGCACTCACTTGACCCACTACAAATTAGAAGCTGATCTCCTAGAAAATAACCTCAGGAGTAGAGGCTATCCAGGACACATCTTACGTAGAGCCAGGGAAAGAGCTGATCGACTGAGCAGACAATCTTTATTTGAACCCAAGGCTACCAAAGAAAGGGAAGATAGAATAGTGTGGCCACTTACATTGAGTCCTCATGGTACTCAAATTACTAAAATTGTCAAACGTTACTGGCCCTTGGTCTCCAATATTCCTGGCCTTAAAGATTTTCCGATGGTGGCCCACAAAAGGACCAGGAACCTAGGGGATGTCCTTACGCACACCAGTTTACCCCAACCTCGACTTAAGAGCTCCCTAGTGGTCGGCACATACCCCTGCGGATCCTGCACGATTTGCAGACACATAAAACAACAAAAAATGGTCATCAGCACCACTAACAAGAGACAGTTTAAACTAAAAACATACTCTAATTGCCAATCCACCGGCCTAATATACCTCCTAGAGTGCAGCTGCCATTTGCAGTACACAGGCTTTACCACTAGGAGCCTACGCGAGCGTTCCCTTGAGCACAAATCCAGAATTAAACTTAAATCAACAGATTCCACATTATACGCACACTGCACTGAAAAACAACATACCTTTGACAACATTAAAATTCAAGTAGTTGAGAGAGTGAAAGGCTCTCCACACGTGGACATGACATCCCTACTCAAAAAGAGGGAGACTTTCTGGATTGTGCAATTAGCAACAGAAAAACGTTTTGGGGGCCTTAATGACCCCCTGACCATAAATGCCCTTTTGAATAAATAATTGTCACTACCCATCATGTAGGTACTCCTCCCCATTCTAATTCCCGACCTACCTTCTCTTTAACACACACTTAGAGAGTGCCCCTTTAAAAAGCTTGCCTTAAAATCCCATAAATACCCTTTGACGACCTCCATACGTTGCCATTTCCGGATTTTGGAGTGGTCCGTCCTCCGTGAAGTCTGAACAACTCTGAACGGTAATTATCTCCTACCTAGTTACTCCTTACATGCCCAGACCACACCGTTCATTTAAGACTTAATATTTGTCATTTTATGATTATATAGATACACCTATACTGAGGACGCTATTATTTACGCCTCTGAGGAAGTCCTAGCGACGAAACGGCCCTTAGCCGGCTCAGGAGAGAGCTCCCGCCGTCAGGCGACCCCCCTCCACTGCCTACGCCTACCCTGCGAGCAGTGGACCCCACTTTACTACCCCGGCATTAGCCTGAACACCCTTCACTACCAAGGACGCCCTGTTATTCTTCCCGAACTACCTCTTCCAGCAACCCTTGCGGGCCGCCATTACGCGTTCCCGCGCATGCGCACATGCGCCCGGGTAACAGAGCGAGCCTAGCTGGACTACGACGCCCACTATCCTCAGCGGTGTGCCATTGCGCATGCCCAAGAGAGCCTACTCGTCCACGACCATTTGTGCGTCACCAGCTTCATCCTTCCGCTTGTTTCGGAACATTGGGGATTCTCCCATCCTGCAAGTTCTTGCTCACCCACTGTGAAGTATTGAACCTTCTCGAGCTGATTAGGAAAGTTTTATTACCTTCCTACTTTGTAATAACTGACTCCTCAATTATTGTTTATGTTCAATAGCCATTGTGCCTTTTGATGTTTTGATTTTGCATTCTGTATACTGTATAGCGATTTGCTATAGTGGTTTACCCACTTTCATTTCTGTATAGCCATTGTGCCTATTGATGATTTGATACTGTACCTGCTATAGTGGTTCTTCCACTATCATTCATACATATTTCCCATTGTGGAGACTTACCTGTTACCTTTTGCAATCTAATGAACTGCTTGATTTTATTACCACTGTTGTATTGATTTATTTGCCTTCTTAAATAGCTGTTTAGCGTTGTTGTAGTACATACAGTTATTTAACCATCATCTCTGTTTCCTGATTTAATAAAAATTGGTGTCAGTGGTGGCCATTGCTTGACAACTGCACAAGAAACAAGAACTTGTATTTGTTTTTGAAATGTGAATGCAGAGTCAAGCAGTTGCATAAATGAATTGCACAGAACAACCCTAGAGGGTGGTACATGACTCCCACCAGAATTGAAGCCTTGAGATAAGGCCAGGGCTTTTGGGTGCACATAAAGCTTCGAAAGTATATTACCAAAGTGGAGGCCTTACAACTTAATCTCCATTTACTTTTTGCAGTTTGAGAAGAAGCCGTAGAAGTCTTTATTAACAGTGGAAGTAAGATGTTCTTTCTCTTGGCACCAGTGGTTTCCCAACTTAATTTGACTGTGACTGGAATTCTGTTGGGACATTAAATAATAGTAAAAACAACTTTCCCATCAGCCGATCTTTCCAGAATCACACTCACAAAGCCCCTCTGGCTATTGACTTCATACATGGAGAAATAACTGTTGTGCAACAAGTGAACTCAAGACTTTAGTATCTGAGCCTCTATGGGATCCAATGTATATTGACACTCTGGACTTCATCACATTGAGCCACAGAAAGTGGGGGGGGGGGGGAGGTGCCGTTTCATGGGGTTCTGTCTTTAAAGAAGACAATTTACTCACTGCCATTGGAAGCGTCCAGACAAGAAGTCCATAATCCAGGAACAGATTTAATATGATAATCCAAGTGTAGACACCAGTCTATGTGGGAGGCTGATTGTCAGACTGAAAGAGTTTTACTAATATATATCAGCTCAGGTGATAATTATTAAATTACTTTGTTACCTTAATCAGCAAAAGTATGATAGCTGGGACCCAACTGTACGCTAGTTGCAGAATGCAGCTCTGAATTAAGGAAGGGAAAAGGTGTGCGAGACTGTGGAGCGAGTGAGAGATGCAGCTGCATCAGAGTCCTGGGAACATTGTTCACCAGAAAGGGGGAGATGAAACATTTCTACCCCGTTTACCGTTTTCGTAAGCCGTTGTTTATCATTTAACAGTAAATAACTCTAACATTACTTCACTTGCCTTAAGCAGTATACTTGGCTGTTTGTTGTGTCCCCCCTTCTGACCCGCGTTGCGCATGTCTTCCCTTTATTAATTCTGACCCGTGTTGCGCAACCAGCGTAGGGTCCCAGCTACTAGCGTAGGGTCCCAGCTACTAGCGTAGGGTCCCAGTTATCATACTTTTGCCCCTTAATCATTAATAATGTTACCTGCATGTTTATTTTTATTTATTTTTTATAAACATGTTTATTTTTATTTAATTTTAAAATAGAATTACTAAAACTTCCCATCCCATTAATAATGCCATTATCATTTAACTACAGGCAGTCTCGAGTTAGAAACATATAACCTAAATATAACTCCTAATTACAAATGGGGTTTTCAGTTTCCTCCTTCATGCTTACATGAAATGCTCATTGATTCTATGGCAGCTTAGTTATTCCAGCACTGTACAATGTGGTCTTCTCCAGTTTACCCATTTTCTTCTCAACAGTGGGGGATAATTTAGATTTAGCATTTGGGTGAGTTAAGGCCAAGCAGCAAACTTTGATTATTCTGCTTATCTCTTGAAAATATCTATAATAGGTCCCACAGACAGTTGCATATTTATGTAAACAAAGCGCAGCATCTATTCCATAGTTGTGAGGATTGCAGCTGATGTGGTAATACAAAATATCTTCGATTCCTTCAAAACTCTTCTGTTTCTAACCACATCATATGGCTGACGTCCAGGGGGAAAGTGACAAGTTTCTTCTGCCTTGCAGTAGTTTATTTGAGGTAAGCCCTCTCTTCGATCCCATTTATCTTGCATATGAACCATGCTAGGGACAAGTCCATACTAAATATAATCAAGGCCTGTGAGTAATCTTTCATGCAGCCTTATTTATTAATCATGGCTACTAGACATGATATCTAATTGTGGTGGTTGTGGTTAGCTAACAGGATGCAAAACATTTAATGCAAGAGATATTTCCTAAAACCATCTTCTAAGGTTTGTTTTAAATCCACAGACTGACTCCCCTGCTCCAACTTTTCCATTAAAGAAAGGGTATCTGTTTCCTAGAAGAAAAGGAACATTAGTTTCTCATTGAACAACAGCTGAAAACAATCATTTTAAAATCTTTGATTTCTTTTCTAACATTGGACATTTTCCTCTGGAAGATGCATTTGCAGTGCTAAATAGTCCCAATCTACCTCGTATAGCATTAGCTGGTTTAAACAGGAAACATTACCAATTTACTGTCATTCTTTTAAACAGTGTTAATATTAAACTCTGTAATCTTTATACAAGTGCTGTTTTATATGCTATTTGCCAGAGACAATCACAGACCTACAGTCTCCAAAACTTATTTTCCTTGAAAAATGTTTCATCAACTTTCACCAAGACAAAGTAAAAACACAGTTCTTAAATGTGGCTTGTATCATATAAAAGGCACAGAGTTCAATTAATATAGGAACCCTGGTGGCTCAGCAGGTTAAACCGCAAAGCTTTTGAACTTGCTGACTGAAAGGTTGCTGGTTCAGATCCAGGGAGTGGGGTGAGCTCCCACTGTTAGGCTCGGTTTCTGCCAACTTAGCAGTTCGAAAACATGCAAATGTGAGTACATCAATAGGTACTGCTCCAGCGGGAAGGTAACAGCGCTTCAGGCAGTCATGCAGGCCACATGACCTTGGAGGTGTTTACAGACAACGCCGGCTCTTCAGCTTAGAAATGGAGATGACCACCAACCCCTAGAGTTGGACATGACTAGACTTAATGACATGGGAAAACCTTTACCTTTACAATTAATACGGTCCTAGTATTGATTGGTTTGATCTTCTTGCGATCCAAGGCATTCTCAGAATTTTCCTCCAGCACCACAGTTCAAAAGCATCTATCTTCCTTCACTCAGCCTTCTTTATGGTCCAACTCTCACATCCATAGGTTACTATGGAGAATACCATTGCTTTAACTATTCAGATCTTCATTGATGTCACTATGACGCCCCCATGGGGCTGATATTGCAGCTGCATTTGTATTTCACTGCCCTACCTGTAAGGTCTTTGTTCTATTGTTGTTGGCCATGCGGTCACTCAGGGGCAGAGTTGTGTTTTGGCTCCATACCTGGCGTCTCCGCCCCCAACTCCTCCTCTTCCAGAGGTCATGTGAGAGGCAGCATTTCCTCTCTGGCTCATTCCAGAGATTTCAACGGACGAAGCAAAGGCTGGAACCTAAGCTTGCTTGGACATAGCATTCTCAGTTCACCTACAGAGTCTACCTGTTCTCTCAACCAAGCTGCAGTGCACAGGAGGCACGTCCTCAACAGAGACTGCGGATTTTGGGGGTTTTACAGGTCTTCGTGGGCCTACAAAGACCAGAGAGGAGCAGGACACCTGGGATCCAAAGAGAGGTACCTTCGCTTTGCATGAGGCAAACGAACGCTTTCCCTTTGTTTAAAGGACTCTTTGCAACCAACTCAAGCATTTTGTGCCACCAGCCCTTTTTACTGGTTGTGTTCAATAAATGCTGTTTTAGTTCACTATTTCTAAGTCTAGCACTCATTATTATAGAGATCCTGGGTCTCCCTGCATGTGGGAAGGCTCTAAACTCTACCTTCGGGGTCATAGCTTGCAACGTCCATCCTTTTAAAGCTTTTTGGACCTGGGTCCAAAAAGGCTTTAAACTAGGACAGCAGCAAGCTTTGACCCTGGGAACAGAGTTAAGGTTTTCCCACGTACAAGAAAGCCTTGGACCTCTATAAAAAAGAATGCTGAACCCAAAATAGGGGAACCAAACAGGTTTATTGGATTACAATCAGCCAAAGCTGATGGTTCAATAACTTGAGTTGGTTTCAAAGTCCTTTAAGAAAAAGGGTGTCTATCACAATGCCTATGGTGCAATGTGACGGTACCTCTATTAAGTCCAAGGCGTCCCGTTGTCCTCTGACTTGCAGGCAAACGAAGTCCTGTAGCAGGCCCCAAGATCCACAGCCTCTGTTGAGAAAAGGATTCTCCTATACGCTGAAGATTTGGTGAAGACGTGGGTAAACCAGCAGGTAAAACGAGGTTGCCCTTTGCAGCAACCTAGCTTCCAAACCTTGCTTGTCCTTGTGATATTTGGCAAAGAGGAAGTAAAAGGGACGTCCAGCCCTTAAGTAGACTCCGGAAAGGGGTGGAGTTGAAGGCAGGTCATCAGGTAAGAGCCAGGATGCAGCTCCCCCCCCCCCCCTGAGTGACCACATGTGCAGAACAAAAGAGCACATGTCTGAGCAGAGAACAAAGACCATGCAGGTACATGGTAAACCAACCACAGGTAAAACAGCCCTCTAGAGTGTATCACAGTCACTACTCTTTATTATTTTATCGAGATTGGTCATTGCTCTCCTCCCAAGAAGTAAATGTCTTCTGATTTCCTGGCTACAGTCTGCGTCTGCAGTAATCTTCGTGCCTAGAAATACAAAGTCCATCACTGCCTCCACATTTTCTCCCTCTATTTGCCAGTTATCAATCAGTCTGGTTGCCATAATCTTGGTTTTTTTTAAATGTTTAACTGCAACCCAGCTTTTCAGTATATCTAGTATTTGGCCTTGGTAGTATAGTTATTGGAGGATCTTTCAGTTTATCCAACTTTCTGTAACATGCACCTGGCTGCCATCCTACCAAAATGATGTCCCTCTCTCATTTGGATATTGGAGGTTATAAACATGGTTTTCTATTCTAGGAAAACCTACTGTATGTGACAATCTCTGTGTCTTTGTGACAGAATCTTCTCATAGTGTTATTTCAATTGCATTACTTTCTCTTGAGAGGCAAAAGAAGGGAACATTCTCTTTCGGCCAAATGGGAGCTCTGTCTTGTCCATTATTGGTGGTGTGCCAAAGGCCTTAATCCTCTAGTTAAAATAGCCACATTGAATCACAGAATCATAGAGACCTCATAGGCTCCCTGCCAAGAAGCAGGAAAATCTCATTGGTCCAGGTTTTATTTCCCATATCAAATATTGGGGATTATTTCCCAAATTTTAGAATCTCAGTCGCAATGTCACAACTGTGGTTGTAAAATGTTCATTGAAAAATGGTGGTCTTCTAATACTGTACATTCAGCACATCACTGTTAACATCAATTGATGGACTATTTGTGTGGGAAAGGAGGAGCTTTGATTTAAACTGGAACACGAGGTGCTAAAAACATCTTGATGACAAGGCAACAAGTAATAAAAATGAAAAATAACAGAGCTTAGATAAAAGAGGAAAGATAAACTATAATACCATCAAAGAAAAACATTCATTAATGTTAAAATAATGTTGCCCATATTTAGGCATTACAAACCAATGACTTTTTTATATGCACTCTTGACTACACACACACACACACACTATTCTCCTGTGCGGCCCTGGAATTACTTCGGCCTGACATTTGGCTATAAGGATTGTTACTCTGTTCTTGTACTGATGTACTCAGTGTGGTATCCTATGCTTTTAGGGAGGCTGTTATGAATTGAGGGTGTTGAAGTCAATAATAATAATAATAATAAACTTCATTTATATTCTTCTCTATCTCCCCGAGGGGACTCAGAGCTGATTACAGTACACATATATGGCAAACGTTCTATGCTGTTATACAATTAACAAGGACAGACATTACATAAACAGAGGAAAAGGCTTCCCATCTTTTCCCATCTCCGGCATCTGGAAGTCGTGCTCGACACAACACCTGGATGACCAAAGTTTGCCCATGCCTGTTATTGGATGTGGAAGTAGGTGAGAACAGCACTTAAATCTTACTGAAGTAATGCTGTTTTTAAAGTACAGTATTCCCTCACTTATCGCGGGGGTTACGTTCCTGGACCACCCGCGATAAGTGAAAATCTGCAATGTGGGCCTGGGCTTCCCTACAATGGCACCCAAGGGGCCTCCGAGGAAGAGGAGGAGGAAGAGGTGGAGGAGGAGAGAGTTGCTGCTGCTGCGCTATCGCCGCCTTCTTCTCCCTTCTCCTCCTCCTCCTCCTCCGCTCCTCTCCTCCTCCACCTCTTCCTCCTCTTCTTTGGAAGCCCCTTGGGAAGCCAGGCTGGATGAGAAAAAGAGCGAAGGAGAAGGCGAACTGCGAACTAGTGGGAGAACACTGTATATGGAAGCCAGGGTACACGACACTGTGTCTGATGGGGACCCTAAACCTGATGGTAAGACACTTTTCTCTCCCTCTCTTTGAATTAATGTGAAGTCATGTCAGAGAAAATACACAGATAAGAAATAGAATATCCTAATAAATAAAGTTGGATATGTGAGAACTGCCCATTCTATGCACAGACATCATGTGTGACCACTTGTATCTATATCTGCTCTTCTCCTACTGTTCATCTCACAGCACTTTCTTGTTTTTCCTGGTCATATCTCAAGCCTCTGCTTTGTCACCTGTCTTCCCCAGGTGAAGACTGGAGAGGGAGGGAGGGAGGGAGGGAGGGAGGGAGGGAGGGAGGGAGGGGAGGAGAGAGAGAGAGGGAGAGAGAGAGATCAAAGTTAGAAACAGTCTTGCTGGTTCTCTGCAGAGGGGAGCTGGAGGGGAGAGACAAACTGACTCCAATTTGCTGTTTACAGCTAAATCAATGCATGGTTTCAGAGGGGGATAATAAGAGGTTTTATGAAATCAAAATGTCCAGATAGACTGAATAGCAAATGTAAAGGAAAGGGCAGTTAAGAATGCAGGGTGTGTGTGTGTGTGTGTGTGTGTGTGTGTGTGTGTAAGACAAAATGGTATGGAGAAGAAAGGGATAATTAAATGTTATATACATACATACACACACATACACTGTATATATATATGACAAAGTATATAGGCAAGAGAAATGAATATAGAAGTAGGAATGTTTAGTTGCCTCCTCTGTAACATTTGCTAGGTTTGACCAAAATTAAGAACAAATGAAGATGGTGACTGAAAAGAATACAATGTGATTAAAATTAATTGAAAACTATGGTAGGAGCCTTCAGGTAATACTGTTATCGAACAACCGCCAATCCCACAGGCCTGTTGTTGGACAACCGGACAAGTCCCACAGACCGACTGCGGGACAGAGGCCGCGAGGGTTCGGTTAACCTGGCGAGCCCGGAGCGACTAGGTCCTCGTAGTCTACCCGCCTCCCGTAGATCCAATTATGCTCACCAATACTGCAAGGTAGATGCCATGAAATTGTTTATTCTGCTCAGCTGAGAGGATGCGAACCGCAATACCCTGATTCCCGCAAAGAACGCATACATGTACATTCAAAACATTGGTTTTTAAAGGTTACAGAACTGTCAAAACAATTGAATTTCCCGCCCGCCTTCTTCTGGGCCGGCTCTGCTGGTGATTGGTTGGAATGTTTGAGGCCAGCTGATGGGCGGGAGGCCGGCCAGTTCCAGGGAGCCTATCAGCGCTCGCTCCCATTTGCCGGCTTCGGCCAATCAGAGGTCTGTGGCCATATATGGAGTTCCAGGAAGGAAGGCTTAGGCGGGGATTACTGACAGGTTGGCATATGAATGTAAACAAAGAGTCCGAGCCAGGTAACGACCTGGGGCAACACCTGGAAGTGATGAAATCATTGAGTTGATGTGTCCCATCCGTATGTGAATGGGGAAGAAGAGGAAGAAGGCCTGGTGATTCACTCAGACCCCTTTGGTGACAAAAGGACTTATTTTGGGGCACACCTGGGTTCCGAGGCCAGCTGTGGCACCCGCTGTGAAGAACAAACTTTCATTGTCCAGGTTCCAAAGGCGAGCTAAGCTTGACGACTCAGACCGGTGAAACTGCCTCCAGATCCGGCCAGACGTGGAGTTGAAACAAGAGATCAATTTCCATAACAAGACTCTGACCGGGCAACGCATGCAATATGAAATGATGGTCAATAAAGAGGTGTGGAAAGGGCTTGGCAGCATTTCCTCTTGACAGACATAGCAAACACTTCCAAGGCAGTCTTTTCTTAACTGACAAGGGTGAGATGGGGAAGGGAAGGGTTACAAGGGAACAAGGGAGGCATGGGGCAACATAGTATGCAACACAAAGATCCCCAGCAATTTCCCAGTACATTCCCATACAGTTCTTGCTCCCAGAGTTATGATCTTTAAACCAGGCAACGCAGTGCTGCCTTCCTTCTGGGAGTTGTAGTTCTCCTTGATGTAATTACTGTCCTTGGGAACTGCAGAGTCTTTGGGGCTTGGGGTGCAAAGCAGTGAGAATAGCAGCAAGAGGAGTCCGTGACCAGTATCCTTGGGTGAACTTCAGGTCCCAGCTGGGAGCCAGGCCGCTGATTGCGAGCGGCCGCTTTCGGGCTTTCCCCAGGCATGGGAGGGAGAACGGGGAGAAGAAAAGAGCAGAGACAAGATGGGGGAAGAGGCAGAGTGCCTTGGGGCAACAACGGGGCAAATCGGGGGAACTTCCAACTTGTGGATACTGAATGCATGGGTTCTATTGGCTGTGCAAATGTTGTGTGGATGGGGCAATGGGAGGCAATGGTGGCTGGGTGTACTGGGAGGGACGAAGTTGGTGCAGTGTGATGTGAGTGTGAACTGAGTGAGGCAGAAGGGAAGGGGGGAAAAAGGGGTCTGGTACTGGTGCAACTTAGGCCATGGGCCAAAAGGAATACTGGGGACTCTCTGCGGTTTGACCTTCTGGATTCGGGGCTTCCTGGTTCGACTACAATACTGGAGAAACCTATGGAAAATTATATTATAGTAGCTATCTCACATAAACACCCTAAAGCAGGAGTGCTCATTAGGTATTTCGCGATCTACTGGTAGATCGCGTAGGGCGTCCTGGTAGATCGCAGGCAGGGCTGGAGGAAGGCCCAAGTGCTGCCGGCCCTGGGTTATCTGAGGTCCTTTCCACAGAGTTGAATAAAATCCCATGTTATCTGCTTTGAATCAGATTATATGGCAGTGTGGACTCAGAAAACCCAGTTTAAAGCAGATATTGTGTTATATGTTTCACATTTTTGTAGTGGGTAGGTAGATCATTTTGACTTGGTTGTTTCATAAGTAGCTCACATGCTGAAAAAGAATGAGCACCCCTGCCCTAAAGGCACCAGATTACAGCAGATTTTGGGAGCTAAACCCTGTTTAGTACTTGGATGGGAGACAACCAATAAATATCATGTTCTATGGGCTATATTTCAGTGAAAGAAACTGGCAAAACTACCTCTGATTATTCTTTGGCTTAGAAAATCCAATGAAATCAATAGGGTTGCCATATGTCAACAGGTCACTGGAAGCATACATGCACTCAGCTATCTCACTGAATTTTGTGCAATTTACGAATAGCTACCATAACAAAACACATGTCCCCTTCACCCCATGCTTAACCTTGGTTAGGAAACATGACTCAGTGAACTGAATAAAGTTGCTAGAAGATGCATTGACAATAACATGCAACGCCCTATAATTCAGTTGGGACTTTCTATATAAAAAAACAACAACTTGAAAGTATTCTTTTTTCTGTTGCAGCTTGCCAAAATTTTGCTTTTCTTCCTGTAGAGAAAGAACTGGGGATGGAGCCGGGGGGGATCCTTTATTTCCTTTTATAAGGATGGTGGTTCAGACTTCAAGAGCTAATCTGCACACAACTGTAGTAACATGCCAAGAAACAGTCTGCTTGGAACATGTGAAAACAAAGCTTGTTAATCAAAATTAAATGAAGAGTTTGCAATATTCACATGAAAAAAAATCAATGTCCAGACAAATACTTCTTCAGTTGGATCTGTTTAAACATGAATAATTATAATAATATTTCCAGTGCATTAAAAAAAAAACAGCAATCCTTGAGATTATTTTTCATCCTCTTTTAAAGGTTATAAACATGTAACGATGGATTGGATTTAAGAGCCAAATTTTCCTGGCAAACATAAGTGAATTGTTTTGCCGCAGGCTTGTTGAACAAGCTTGTATAGCCTGTTGAGCCCAGGATAAGGGGCTCTGTAGGAACCACACTCTTCATGTGCAGAATATCATGTATTGGTCCTAGGCCTTTCTGGGGAAAGTCAAGGAAGGTGAATGTAGAGCTCCTTAGATTTTACTGGGTGTGGTTCTATCCTTGTCTGCTTATTTTGTTCTTTTGGGGGGCTTTTTGTAGGACCAATTTTTACGACCTGCACTAAGACTCTTGTAAATAATTTTCTAAAATGGATAACAGTTTGCTGTACAGTCAGCATAGTATAGCGCAGTGGTTCCCAACCTTTCTTCGACCTGGAACCACTTTTTTAAAAAACCAGGGACCACGCTTCAACATTAGTACCAAAAGGATTACGAATCAGTTTTTAGTCAACTTTAGATTTGGTTTGGGGTGCGGATTCAGAAAATCAGCTCTAGTTTCTGATACAGAACATATGCCATGGTCAGCGACAGGGAAGGAGTGGCAGACAGTGTGAAAGGAGTGGAATTAAATTAAATTAATAAAGAGGAAGAAGGCTCGCGGACCAGATTTTCTTCCTCATGGCCCACTGGTGGTCTGTGTCTCACAGGTTAAGAACCACTGGTATAGCTGCTACAGTTTCAATGCTGAATTAGGATTCCAGGACATTTCTGCTCAGCCATAGGTGGGTGATATCCATCAAGATATCAATCAAAAGTACTGACTTTGAACCTAAATAACTGTTCTTGGGGAGATTGCACTCTCAACTTAAATTAGGAGAATATTAATATTTTTATTTTATTTATTTATAAATTCGATTTGGTAGACCGCTCTCTCTGGAGCCCAGAGCGGTTTACAACATAAAATCAATAAAAACATCAATAAACAGATAAAAGCCCCACTCCCCACAAATGACCCCGGCAAGCAACAATATGCAGAAGCAATACATGGCAGGACGGTATGTTGGCAGCTGGCAACTATAGGAGGCATCAGTTGGGACCAAATGCCTGCCTATATAACCAAGTCTTCACAGACTTGCGGAAGGCCAACAAGCCCCGTAGTGCTCGTATCTCCTCTGGCAGAGAATTCCAGAGGGTCGGAGCGGCCACTGTAAATGCTCTCTGCCGGGTGCTCGACAGCCTACAGATCTTAATACTAGGGACCTCTAGTATGAACGTAGGCTGAGATTGGACAAAATTAAAACATACATTTTATTACAAACAAATATCAAATATTGTCCTATAATTTAATCTGACATTATATAATATTTATAAGATTATTAGACAAATAAATATCCAAATGATCTAAACTCTACACAATCACTAATTTTTCATTACTTATTTTTGAAGAAAATCATCCCAACTGTTTCATGCTTTTGTCCTACAACTTAGCATCTTTGTTACCTTATAGACTCATTTCAGTTGTTTGTACCCTTCCTAAACTGTAATGTCCAGAACTGATTAAAGCAAAAAGGTATATAGTTTTCCCACAATATCTTTATTATTTATAATCAATCCATGTTTTTTCTTCTTCCTCTTTATGGTACTTTGTTTGCGATCTACATTTCAGGCTACAATTCCATGCTGTTTTATTAAATGTTGTATAACTTATGAGTAAACATGAATAAGGACCTAATCACATTAAGTTGCCTAATGTGGGTAACAGCGGGGATGGGGTGGGGATTTGCCTGGCATCGCAATGAATCTGTGGGGCAGCGTGGGAATCTGTTGTCCCGCACCCCACATTGCCCAAAGTGGCGTCTTCCCTATCACACATTGTTGTGCGGCTTCCCCCTGCTCTCACTTAGTTGCCCCCTTGTATGACGCTTTCAGCACAGTTTGGGAAGAGAGCCCTGCTGGAAATAGCTGTATGTCGTTTGATGGGATCCGGCAGGCTCCATAGCCAAACTGTGCTGAAAGTGTCATACAATGGGTAAATTTGTTTGTGTGAGGAAGTCCATAGATTGCTGTGTTACTCACCATTTAATTTTTTTCAAATACAGATTCAAATGAAAAATGTCTGTCTTTTCTTTTTACTTTCCATAAGCCTAGTTCTTGCCGAAAACCAATAAAAAGTCAGTTTGCAGGTTCTTTTCTTTTTCCTCCTTTTCTAGAGTTTTAACTTTTCTGTATTAATGCTTCTTTAATTGTCTTCTAAACGTATTGGTATGATTGGAGAAAAGGTTTCCACTCACTCTGGCTTTTAGTGTTTCCAGATCCATAGGATGAATTACCTACATAATATAGAAGAACATCGTACTCGGTCTCAATCACAAAATGCTTTGTACTAACAATATAGTACATCTCTCAAGACAAAATGGCCGCGTGCTGATGGAAAAAAGATAATGCCAACATAATGTGATTAAAAGGGAATTCTATCCCAATTTTTTAATAAATTGCTTCCTACTTTCATGTCTCTGAAGTAATTCTTAAGTAAAATTTATTTGTTCTGTAAAATAAACAAATTTCATTTTTATTGCATGATATCTAAATTTTCCTGAAGTATGAACTAACTTATTTAACTTGTCTTTTGACTTACCACCTTGCCCTTCTTTAATGCATGTTTGCTCATGAGCTTTGGAAGCTCTGTAGAAGGAAAGATTGTCTGGGCCCTCTAGAAACACGTAGACCCTTATAGTCATTTCTCCACTTTTTTCGGTTTTGACTTCAGTGGATTTGATTATTCACAGATTTGTTTTTAAATGTTCTCTATATGAATCTCTAGATCTTCCTGTGTGATTCTGTGGTCAACTTCCTTCAGTCATGCTGAAGGATCTAGCATTTCTGCAGAGAACACCTCCCAATGCATTCTGGAAAACCTAGAAATTACTAAAGAGAGGTTCTCTTAAGTTGAGATATATATATATATATACACATATATATACACTTTTAACAGGGGTTCTGCACTACTAACCCCAATGAATGTTGGGGTGGACTGTAATTGGGGATGATTTATTGGGAAATATGCTACAAAATATATTAAATAAATAGATAACAAAAGCTCCCCCCTAAAATTAAAGGAATATGCATGTACCATTTCTAAATGTATCTGCCTTGGGACTCCTAATCTATATCTTATTTCCAGCGTTTATACCCCGCTTCTTCTCAACCCCCGAGGGGGGACTCAGAGCGGCCTCACAACGGCAACAATTTGATGCCACACAATATACATATAATAAACAACAGTTAAGATTAAAATCCATTAAATACTAGAATTAAAATACATTAAAATACAATTAACATTAAAATACATCGTGTACATTCACCACCGTTAAAACAGAATTCAATCCATAAGCATTAGATCTTATCCACCAGTTTGCCATCTAGCCAATCTAAAGTGCAAACGCTTGGTCCCATTACCAGGATTTCACTCTTTTTCTGAATGCCAGGAGGGATGAAGCTGATCGAATATCAATTGGGAGTGCGTTCCACAGACGGGGAGCCACTACCAAGAAGGCCCTATCTCTCGTCCCCACCAACCGCATTTGAGATGTAGGTGGGAGCGAGAGCAGGGCCTCCCCGGATGATCTTAAAGTACGAGATGAGACGTAGCGGATGATGCGTTCGGACAAGTAGGCTGGGCCAGAACCGTATAGAGCTTTAAAGGTCAAAACCAGCACTTTGAATTGAGCTCGGAAGTGGACAGGCAGCCAGTGGAGCTGACACAACAGGGGGGTGGTATGCTCCCTGTATGTAGCTCCCGTTAGTAATCTGGCTGCCGCCCGTTGGACTAGTTGCAGTTTCCGAACTGTCTTCAAAGGCAGCCCCACATAGAGTGTGTTGCAGTAATCTATTCAGGATGTGACCAGAGCATGGACCACCGTAGCCAGATCAGACTTCCCAAGGTATGGGCGCAGCTGGCGCACGAGTCTTAACTGTGCAAAAGCTCCCCTGGCCACCGCCAAAACCTGGGGTTCCAGGCTCAGCGATGAGTCCAGGATAACTCCCAAGCTGCGAACCTGCGTCTTCAGGGGGTTATATCTTGACACAGAAAGTGAAAAAGCATGATTGCCTCAATAATGGCTGCTACCATTCTGTGTTTTTATTTATGGGTGGAGGTGGCATGGATGGCTAGATAACCAACAAAGGCTCCAATTTACACAAATAATACTCTTTGGGGTTTTTTTTAAGAGTTGTGCCCCACCAATGTTTTTTCTGCTGACAGAATGATTTCTGACCTAGTAGGGAGGTTTGTTAGCAGAAAGGGGAGAAAGACAAATTTCAGTTAAATCAAATGACTCAGATTTGAAGCAGTCTTGCAATAAATGCAGCAAAAAACGGAATTCAATCTATCTTGGATTGTTTGTGGATTTTGATATATGAGATTTAAGTCCATTGCTATGGGTGTAAACATTTTATGTAACCATACTAGTATCCCCTGTTATTAAAAGCCTTGATTTAAAACATGATGGCTTTAAAGCAAGCCTAAGGGTGTTTATTTGGAAGAGTTACTTTCTTAATCTTAGGAAATAATTCAGTACTGAGCTAAATCCTGCAAACCAGATTTCTGGCCAAAGAACAAGAGTCCATTTACTTCATAGATGTTTTTGTGCAATGGCTTGGTGCCTCACATAAAGGATAAATTTTAGAGGATTACCATTAGGGAAGGCGGGGGAGTCAGGATTAAACAAAAAAAACCAGGAAATTTGTGTAACTGAATCGCTGCAAATTCAGTCCAAAGGCTAAAAGCAATAGCTTTCTGACCAACAACTAATCCATCCATACTCTTTTCCTGACAAGAAGACAGAATTCTTAGTAATCACGAGATTGAGGAGAGAGTGTAATGTATTTATATATTTGTGTGTATGCATGAGCAGGAGGAAAGTTGGGGATACACAACTATTTTTTTACAAGCTTCCAAATCTTGGATGCAAGGCAGGCACCTATTAATGTATTCCTTTGCCCGGCTCTGGAGTGCTGACCTCCTGTCTAATCCTGCCCTTCAGGGTTCTTAATTTCCAGCCCTGCTCAACCTAGTCAGGCCTGTTTAACAATTCCTTTTCTGAATTAGTGTCTTTGAAGAGGCTCTACTTTCTGTTCAGTGACATGAAAGAGATACTAATGCTGATTATCAAAGGCATGTGCTTTAAACCACCAAGCGTCTGATGCCCTGGGGAGGTAATATTATCCCTGCCTTCAGATTTGTACATCCTCCCACAGGGAAAAAAATTGGTGGTTAACTTGCACGTCTTTTTCTCTCCTCCTTTCCTCCCCTTTTGTCCTCTGTCCTTGCTAATTTTGCTTGAGATATCAAGAGGAAAGTCAATAAACAAATAGCATTAGCTTGTAGGATATGCTAAGGGAACATGTTATTTTGAATTAGACACACTGGAGATTTGAAATGCGTTGCTTCAGAGCAACTATAAGTGATGAACGCATTATGCTGCCATTAAACCTGCAAGAGGTGCTATGCCAGCCAAAAATTGTAGACATGTAAGGAGTAAAATTACAGGAGAAGGGGAAATTGAGGGTATTGCCACTGCGTTTAAGTATTCTGCCTCCCAGTACATTTTCCCCAAAGATTGTTGAGTTTCTATTGGATCTGTTTGAGTACTGCTGAGTCTAGTAAGGCTGGGGAGTTTTAGTTCTCCTTGTCTGCCTGTAATCTCTCTGTAGTAAAAATGCAACAAAAGTCTTTGTGCTTCCAAAATAAATACTTTATCAAAATATACTTTGGCAACAGTTTAAGACAGTATAACTATAACATATAAACATGCTGCTAAATTGCAGATTCTTCTTCTCATGCAGTCAATTGCAAGGAAAAACAACAGTCTTACATTTAGTCCTTGAAAACTGCTTCAGCATAAACAAAACAATGCTTCTTCCAGGCTGGCTGCCAAAAGATAGCTGTTGCTGACTTTCCAAACACCAAAGGAAAAACAAAACACCTTCTTTGCTCCTTCTACGACAGCTTCTTCAGACACTCCATACAGACTCCTCTACCAACTCAAACCCCCCACACTAACTCTCTTTCAGCTAACTCATTATATAGAGGAGAACCTGCAAAGTAAAAACAGCTGTAGCTCCACCAGCATTATTCTAGATCAGGGGTGCTCAGAAAGTCGATCGCGATCGACTGGTCGATCTTGGGACCCAGGGAGGTCGATCCCAGCTGGATGGGACGCTTCTGAGGAGGCAGAGCCATGCCGCACCAAGCCCCGCCCCCTCCGCCAGCTTCAGCCTTTCCACAGCTTCTCCTGGGTAGAAGAGGATAATGCCAAGCCAGTTGTGGCAATCTATGCCACCACTGGCTTGGCATTACACTCCTCTACCCAGGAGAAGCAGTGGAAATGCTGAAGCCGGAGGGGGTGGAGCCCAGCCCTGCCAAGCCCCGCCCCCTCCACCAGCTGCAGCATTTCCACAGCTTCTCCTAGGTAGAGGGAGGGTAATGCCAAGCCAGTGGTGGCATAGATAGCCACCACTGGCTTGGCATAACCTTTCTGTACCCTGGAGAAGCTGTGGAAATGCTAAAGCCAGAGGAAAAGGGGGCGGAGCTAAGCCCCGCCAAGCTCCGCCCCCTCCGCCAGCGTCAGCATTTCCACAGCTTCTCCAGGGTACAGAAAGGTTATGCCAAGCCAGTGGTGGCTATCTATGCCACCACTGGCTTGGCATTACCCTCTTCTACCCAGGAGAAGCAGTGGAAATGCTGAAGCCAGAGGGAGGAGCCCCGCCAAGCCCCGCCTCCTTCCCCAGCTCCGCCCTGTTCTCTCTTGGTAGATCTTTCTGACTTGGTTTTAGTTTAAGTAGCTCGCATGCTGAAAAACATAAGAACATAAGAACATAAGAAGAGCCATGCTGAATCGGACCTCAGCCCATCTAGTCCAGCATTCTGTATCACACAGTGGCCCACCAATTGTACACGGGGATCTCGAGCAGAAGGGAGAGCAAAACCCTGACCTGCTCCCGACCCCCCACAACCAGTACCCGGGGAAATCCTGCCTACCTCAACCAACTCCGAGGTGGCACTTGAATGTCCTTTTCAGTAACTAAAAAGTGTGGGCACCCCTGTTCTAGATGATTCTAAGTTTGTTAGCAAACTTACCCAGAGTAGTCCCATTTAAATTCAATGAATACTTTTACATTGTACAAAATAATTAGCCCATATACGTTTTTAAACCCAACAAAGATTTAACATTGAATAGAGTAAGACACTGAATATTCTTCACATATTGCTCTCATTCCTTTGGTCACTTCAGTTGCCCCTCTGGGGTGCCTAAACTGTATTTCTAAATGCACAACAACAACAACAACAACAACACTTTATTTGTATTCAACAACAACAGCAACAACACTTTATTTGTATTCCGTCCTATTTCCCAGAGCAGATTCCATCATATACAGAGACACAAGACAACCATCCAATGCCTTGAAACAATGAAACACAGATACATAGATAAAGGTAAAGGCTTCCCCTTTACTCTCTGGCTCTGGGGATGGTGCTCATCTCAGTTTCTAAACCCATGAGCCTGTGTTGTCCATAGATACCTCCTGGTCATGTGGTTGTCATGGAGCACTGTTTACCTTCCTGCTGAGGTGGCACGATTGATCTACCCACATTTGCATTTTTCCAACTGCTAAGTTAGCAGGAGCTGGGGATAACAGCAGGAGCTCACCCCATCCCCTGAATTCGAACCACCACCTTTTGGTCAGCAAGTTCAGCACCTCAATGGTCTAATCCCTTGCGCCAACAGATTCTCATTGTAAGTCATTTCAAATAAATAATTGTGGGAAATTGTGTATAAATTGTGGCCATGGCACCACTCGATAATATGGAACCCTTCCCTTCCAAATAACACTGGTGCCTGACCAAACTACAACTTCCATAATTACATTGGCATGGCAGTTAAAGTGGGGTCAATTGCAGTTATTTTTACTGTGTAGATGAACCCAAAGTTTTTACACAGTAAAAATAATTAATTATTTCAAGGATGTTTTTTGCTATGTGGAAAATCAGGGGCCGATGTCTGAGATAAGTGTTGTGAGAGCTGGGTGCAAACCCTATCAGCTTTCCCACACATCTAAAAGAGAGTGACATGTGAATCAAACAGATATTGCTAAACATGGTGCAAGTATTGCTACAAATGATCTCAAAATTGCTAGATTTCCATTTTGTGCTAGTATTCCCAGAAAGTGCTGTTCCCCTATGAATCCCTAATAGAAAACGTCATCATAATTTTAATTACAAAAACAAACAAAACAAAAAACAAAGCCAAGCTTTAAAAATACTACTTACTTACCATTAAAATCTGGTTGTTTTTTAAAAACAATTCATCAGTGGTCACTTTTCCACTGAAATTAAAAATGTATCTTTCTGCTGCAGTTCTGAATTGAGTATATGGCAATTCCGTAAGTCAGAGGTGGGCTCATTGGGTCTATTAAGCAAAACTTCTGTGTTGTTCAACTTTAGATGCAGGAGTGCCACCTCAAGAACATGCTTCTCATTCTCTAATCTGGTGGTCATCAACCTTCCTAATGCCACGACCCCTTAATTCCTCATCTTGCGTTGGCCCCCAACCATAAAATTATTTTCGTTGCTGCTTCACAACTGTAATTTAGCTACTGTTATGAATTGTAATGTAAATAGATGATATGCCAGATGTATTTTTATTCACTGGACCAAATTTGACACAAATACTTGATATGCCCAAATTTGAAAACATGTGGGGTTGGGGAGATTTGGGAGTTGTCGTTGCTGGGATTTATGGTTCACCTACAGTCAAAGAGCATTCTGAACCTCACCAACGATGGATTTGAACCAAACTTGGCACACAGAACTCCCATAACCAACAGAAAATACTGGAAGCATTTGGTGGGCATTGACCTTGAGTTTTGGAGTTGTAGTTCACCTACATACAGAGAGCACTGTGAACTCAAACAATGATGGATCTGGACCAAACTTGGCACAAATACTCAATATGCCCAAATGTGAACACTGGTGGAGTTCAGGGAATATAGACTTTGACATTTGGGAGTTATAGTTGCTGGAATTTATAGGTCACCTACAATCAAAGAGCATTCTGAACCCCACAAATAATAGAATTGGGCCAAATTTTCCTCGCAGAACCAACAAAAATACTTGAGGTATTTGGGAGGAATTGACAGTGATTTAGGAGAGAGCATGCCTGCTCTCCCCTCCCCAATTGGAGTCTCGGAATCAGCCCTCCCCTTGGCTGAGAGGCCAGCTGAGAAGCCAGCCAATCATAGCAGGAGGAGGGCTTTTGGTGAGAGGATTCTCCATCTGTTTCCAAAAAGGAAGAGAAGGATAAGTGGAGAGATCTTCAGCCTTCTCTACCAAAGTGGTTCCCAAGACCATCAGAAATACTTATTTTCTGATGGTCTTTGGCGACCCCTCTGAAACCCCCTGGCGACCCCCCTCCCCAGGTTGAGAAATGCTTCTCTAATGGATGCTGTCATTGTGCTGCATAGCAATTTTAGGCAGGAGTTCCAGGAAGGCTTTTGTCATCAAGACGGATGCAACACACAAGTGTAGGTTATGTTGTCCATGAGACATTTGTGTCCACAGAGCTTGGAAAAGTAACTTTTGGGATTACAACTTCCGGAGTACACTAGAAGGGTTCTGGTAGTGAAAACACTCACTTTTCCATGCTCTAGTTGCCTGTCCTGTTCTCGTAAGTTCATTTTCCTGAGTTTTCACTGGATCGTGCCAAGAGTAAAAAACTGTTTCTGTTTCATATCAATAGTTAGACATTCAGGTCTGAATAGACTTTTTTGTTCATACATATACTTACAAAAATAGGTCTCTTCACAAGTCTCTTGTGCCCCTCAAGCACTATTATATAATATTCTGTAGACATTTTTTCAAATCCTGTGATGGTTGCTTTTGTTGTTATTTTGAGAAGCCTGTCCCTCGGGTTTGTAGAACATAATGATATAGAATGCAGTTTGAGAGGAACTGTTTACCTCCCATAGAATGGACTCAGCTCCCCTCAAAAAGATGAAAATCTCAAATATGGTGCTTGAGCAGTTTACTATTGATTTGCCTACAACATGTTTAATTATTTAGAGAATATTTCTCTTTTTTTGTCCCCAGCAAAATGTGCATTCTTCATTTATTAATGCCATATGAAACCACAGATTTATGCAGGAATGTTTAACGCAAAACTATTTTGAAGTATTGGCATTTAGGATGTTCATCCAAAACTCTGTCAAACATCCCTTTTAGCATATGGGTAATTCAAAATGGAACCAAAGAGAAGTTTACTGAAAGAAGGAGGTCACCGTAAATCGGAAGATAACTAGACATAGGCTAAGTTAGAGATTTCCACAGAAAAGAGGTTTGATAGGAAAGCACAAATGTGGGACAATCAAATGCTGGTATTTTATTTATTATGCATTATGCATTTGATCATGTAGTGATAGAATTTTCCTCACTCCTACATGGTGAAATGGCCATAGTATATTTTTGTTTATGAAACACTGAAAAGATATATTAATTTGATACCATGTTAACTTTCATGGTTCCATCCTACAGAACTCTGGGGTTTTTTTTAGTCTCTAGGGATATTTCTAATTCTCTGCTAGGAAACTCCACGGCAATGGTTCTCAATCTGTGACTCCCCAGAGATCCTAACAGCTGGTAAACTGGCTGTAGGCCAAAACATCTGGGAAGTCACAAGTTGAGAACCACTGCTCTAGGGCTATAGTTCAGGGAAATAGACTTGAGCAATTTGGTAAGACATTCTAGCCATCTTGTCAAGCTACAAATCCCCCCCAATATGAAACCCTCTAAAATCATAGTCTCTAATGGCAAGGAAAGCATCCACGGAGAAGGAATGTTCCCCTATCCAGACAATTGCTTTCCATTCAAGGACATCAAAAGGTTGCCCTCTACTAATTTTTTTTTATCTGAATGTGTTTTATTTCGATGTATTTTTATATATGCTTGGAAACCGCCCTGAGCCTTGGGGAGGGCGGGTTAGCAAGTTGAAATAATAAATAATAATACTAAATAATAAATAATTCACATGTTGCTTCCAATGCTTGTTCAATAAATGAACAGGGCTTACATATACCATGGGTAAGAGAAAACTGTCATTTGAATGTAGGCACACTCTGTGTGCTTTTCAGTGAAACCAACCAATGCACTTTGTATCTTCCCATCATTAATTGTCTGTATGTATCAGGCACCAAGCTCTTTATTGTTGTCATTGTTGTGTGCTTTCAAGTTATCTCCAGTGGTTCAGAAAAGTTACTCTTTCGATCCACAGTTCCAAGAATCCCAGAGCTTTGCTTTGGCTGACTGATTGTGGGATTATAGCATAATTAGCCTTGTTTCTAAGGTGTCTTCTCCTATATCATCTCTATCGAGCTGGATTCCTGACCCCACTCTGATGTCTGGCCAACTTCATATATGTAAGGACAGATAGATTCTTCATTTAAGTACAGGATCCAATTTGGTTTTATTGAAATGTGGAGTTAGCAGCGATCCTTTCTATTCCAGCTTCAGCATTCACTCATAGTTCAGCAACAATCAAAGAGATGCTGGTGATTGAAAACACAGATTGTTCAGTACTTGCACACCCAATTCATTATTTTCCGAGAATACATTTTTGCATACCATACAACAAATGTAGGCTGTAGTTGGAAGATATTACTCTCTGCTAGCTATTACATTGTTGAGTAGCCATCTTTCAACACTATTTACATGGGCCTGAGATAGTTTGAGAGTGATTAGTTCTCCTTTGCCCAAGAAAGATAGCACATTTCCTGGAACTGCCTCTGAAGTGGTAAACATAATCTTGAAAAAACAAAACTGAAACTAAGATTTGTATTTTGTGATTTTTTTGTTTGCCATTTAGAGAGTCTTGACCAAAATTCTGATTTTGTCTAGAAAGTAAAGCTTTCAACTTGAGCATTAACTCGGTCTTAAATAAAAGATGACGTGTTTGTTGTATATATGCCTGTCTGCAAGTCTTTCTATAAGAATCATAATTTCAAGACCATACAATCTTTACACTAAAACTTTAGATTCTTTTTTTTTTTAAAAAAAATCTTAATATAAATAAATTACTCAGGTCTTGAAATGTTGCATTTGTACTGACTGGATATGAGGGTCTACATCTCTGGGTTATTTGGGGTTCTGTATTGATGTGTGTTTGTGTATTATTTTGTATTAATTAAATGTGTAATATGTTTGGAGGCTACAATAGTGTTCTGAGTCATTAGGTGGTCCAGTGCTTCAACCACTGCACGGGGAAGGAATTTTGAATTTAAGGGTCTTCTGCAGTCTGAATTATGGGACAGTCTTTGTGAGGTGCCTGCACCCTGTGGGGGACCCACTGTGGTAGACAGGGCCGTAGCCAGTTTTGGCTGTGGGGGACCCACTGTGGAAGAGGGTTTACATATCCCAATAACCCCATGAAGGTGTAATGTTGATCAGATCCATGGCAAATAATGTACCAGTAAGGCTCAGACAGAGCCTGGTAGACATATCTAGGGTTGTTGTTAGCAGCCATGGCATCTCTCAGACAGAGCAGACACAGTGTCTCCAACTCTGACAACTGTATAATTTCACTTGAAGTCTTTTGTGGATCAATCTAAGTATTATTCCAGTGCTAGAGAACCTTTTAGTAGTAAAACCTTTGCTAATAATATGTCTTTGGGCGTATTACCAGTAACTGTCAAATTTTTGGTGTATTTATGACATCTTTAGTTTTGACCAAGTCACTCATATGAACATTCCAGAAATAACCAGTGGCTGGTAATTTGCAACACCTATTCATCAGTTTACCCCCTTACTCATTTAAACTACATTCAGATGTAACACTGTTAGAAAAATATGGTCAAAGAATATTATCTTATCAAAATAGAGACAAAACAGTTGTGCGTTTTTTGGCACACTTTTGAAACCAACTCAAACAGTCTACAGTTTGAGTCAAACTGTCTCTTTTCACAGATATGTTGTCATGTCATAGTGCATTTTTCTTTCTTTCTTTGTAACTTGCTTCTCATATTGGGTGATTGATTGTTAAAGGAAAAAGAAACTCACCCTACTAAATAAATAAAGGTTAGACAGCACTTTATTTAATGGAGATCCCAGGTTCCATCAAACAGATCTTCAGATATGGTTGTACCATTACGAAATCCTCACATTTTTATAAACAGAGTAGTCTTAGAGCCGAGCCACTCAGACAGTTAGAAGGTGGAGCCAAAGTGTACCAAAGCAAGCCAAATAATTGAGTCAGGCCAATGGAGCTGACTAAGAGCATGTGAATACAAAAAGGAAAATACACCATTGATAGATGAGATCAGTGCAACTATCAGATGAAAATGCCAGAACAGACTCTCTGCTATGGTCATCTGTGTTCAAGCAGATGCAAGACAGAGTCAAGCTTAGACTTTCTCTACTAAACATGTCTTGCGTTTTTCTTTACTTAAGAGCATCTTATGTCTGGGGTAAGCAGCTTGGTTGTTTTTTTTAACCAATGTGAACTACCAAACAGCAGTTGAGTAAAAGGACAATGTATAGTAGTCTGCTTCTGGTGAACTTGTGCATTCTTGAATTTCATGAGAACTGAACGCCCAACCTCAAGTGTTATGGTTTTCGTACTCCACCTGAAAAGGCTGGTTCAGTGACCTGATGTAACTGTAGAGAGTCTGGCTCAAGAGCACTGAAATGACTATGAAGTCACTGTCACTATTTGACGTAGCAATTTGGCCAAAGTCACAGGGTTAACTATAGTCATTTCAAGGGATATGTGGATCAAATGCCCTCCCAAGTATGCGTTTACTATTTCCAATTTTTAGTTTGGCATTAATAACAAGAATGAACCACCAAATATACAAGTTAGGCCAGAATTTTCAGAATTATAATCAAGAAGATGTTCCCTTCTATTCTCAAATAATGGATACTTCTCAGGATGTAACCATCCAGCTTGAGATATGTGCTTATATCTTCATGGTCAATACAGTGGTGTGGATCTCCGCTACAACTATACCTCATGTTTTCATGTAGCAAGTACCTAGTTTTAATGAAGCATTCTTATGATCTCTGACTCTTTTAGAGATACTCAGTTTTCATGCCAGAGTTATTTTCTGATTTTGGGTTTCTTCCATAAAATATAAAAAGAAGTACATGCTCTTCCCAAAGTGGGGCTGATCATGCTTCTATCAGTGATCTGGTGCCTTTGCCTGAGGTTTTAGTTCAAAGGTTTTGAGATTAGAACTTAAGGCTTCATCACACTGCTTACATTAAAGTTATTAACTATGATTGCTTGGTTTTTTTTAGTTCAGGAACGACTAAGACTATGATGATGTGAGGGATGCATACAGTTTGGATGAGTTTAATTCAAACATTCATCACACTAGAAAAAAAATTCCACTTAAAATTTGGTTTCCGCCTCCTGCAGAATTCTGGGGTTTGTAGTTTTGGGAGGAGCCTTTAACAGTCTCACTAAACTACAAACCCCAGAATTCTGCAGGAGGCAGAAACCGGATTTAAAGTGGATTTTTTCTCTAGTGTGATGAAGTGAACGTTCATGAAAGATTCTCAATTCTATTTAGAGCTGTTTTGTAATATCCCCTCCCATGTACCATTGCTTTCAGTTAGGTTAAAAGGAAGAAGGTTAAAGGGAAAAGCCCGGGGGGGGGGACCTTATGTGCCTCTCAGGGTCCTTCCACGCTTCCCCTATAGCTCAAGATCTGATCCCAGATTATCTGTTTATCCCAAGTTATTTGGCAGTGGGTGAAGGCGAGCCCCAGAAGACCCCCCTGTTTTCAAGTTGGTTTGGCCTGCAGCAGGGAGTTCCAACGTTCCTGCATGCTCTATGTGGTCTAGCATCATTATGAACAAAGGCTGGGACTAGGCTTCAGAAGACCTCTAGCCATTTTTATCCTTCTATTTCCATGCCCCACTTGACCTGGAACTTTGTAACGCAACTTTAATTTGGAACACTTCACATCGCAACATTTTTCTCCTACCGCATATATACAAAGTATCATATCTGGCTCACTCATCAGTTTCTGTGAAAATAAACTTTTCCAGGCCACAGGGAACTGCTGGCCTGCCCGGGATGCCTTTTTGGCTTCTTGGGGAGGCCGGAGCTGCGCTCCTCAAAACCGCGGATAAGGAGTCTTTCAAAATGGCGCTGATTTCCCCCAGCATTCGCAAGAACAAAAGTTTAACCAATTAACTCCGTTCCAATTCCATATTTTTCTTTGACTCTTTCTAAGACTTTCTGCCATCTTGTTTTCTTCCTTTGAGCTCCTCTGCCTCTGCTACAGCCTTTTGATTTTTAAAGAATATTTTTCCAAAGAATCAGCTGACTGTCAAAACTTGCTGGTTTTACAAATCTTCTGTTCCCACCACCGTCAAAGGGCTCCATTTAGGTCCTGAAGCCATGGGCTCCCTGCATGCATCCCCTTGGGAGTTGCATGAAGACAGGCCAGAGTTTGGGCAGCCCTGAGCGGTTTGGAAAACATAGTTTTCCAAAGGTTTTTATGTTTTAGGACTCTTCTCCGTGCTGATTTGAAAAAAGGACTCATTTCTTTAGTTTCCCCAGGGACTGAACCAGATGAATTTCCTTTTTTATAAATTACTCATCATGATTTCCCCAGAACATATGGACTGCTGTTTTAAATTCCCCCTATGAACTGCTAGACAAAATCCTTTCCTTTTTCCCTTTATGAGATGATGATATTATTAAATGCATTGGTGATGGTGGAAATATTCCCTCTGATTCCCATCTATGTATCCCTTTCCTGCAAGTTTTCCTTCCCATGTATCTTTTAAAAATATAAGAAAATGCCATGTGTTTGTGCTGTCAGCTGATGCAAGAGAAGATCGGAACAGCTGCATTCCAAGCCGCACCTTTTGATTAACTCATCAATGACTATTGCATGGACATAAAAGGGCTTTTCGGGTGTGGAAACAGAGGCTATCTTGTTTCCCAATGAAGACCCCTTATCTCTCAGCAGGAGGGGCCTCGAAGTTTCGCTCCCCCCTCAGGCTGGGGATATTGGCATGATTATTTCTATTCATCATAAAGTCTGCTATCTTTGACTTCGGACCCCAAAGATATCAGCAATCCGGAAAGATCTTTTTATTTATCTATTTTCCCGAGACTTCCTTGCAAAGATCTGTATCTGTCCTTTGTCAACCGGAAGAACAGATTTGGCCAGTTCCCCACTTCCCAAAAGAAACAAAATATTATCCCAGCCCGAAAGGCTGAGAGCATGGCATCTTCATATTGAGTACCAGATCACCTTCAAAGTGCTAGTTTTGACTTTCAAGACCTTGTATGGTCTGGGGCCAGTGTACCTGAGGGACCGCCTAACCCCATACTGTCCCACAAGAACACTTAGATCTGAAGAGTGGAACCTTCTAGCCGTGCCCAATGTCAAACAATACCATCTAACTTCAACATGGAGAAGGGCGTTCTCCATCATCGCCCCAGCTCTCTGGAACACACTACCCCCAGAGGTTCAGGCCTTGCGCAATCTGTTGGCCTTTCGGAAGGCCTGCAAGTCGGTCCTATTCCGGCAGGCCTTTGAGTTGTAATATGTTATCTTCTAAGACTTGTGTTTTCCTTTAAGGAATTGTTTTTACTCTTGTGGTTTTATTACTATTGTACATTTGTTGTTTTATTGTGGTGTTTGATGTAAGCCACCCCGAGCCGGCTGAGAGTGGCGGCCAATAAATCTAATAAATAAATAAATTTATATAAGAACTAATTTAATCAAGACATTTCCAGCCACATTGTTTTTCCTTAAGTTTCCACCTCTCGCTTCCCATTTCGCTATTGGCTCCTCCTCAGCTGGTCCCAACATTCCATCCAATCAGCATGGAGCCGACTGGCGCATGCGGGCGGGAAATTTGATTTTTGACAGCTCTGTATAACTATAAATATGGCATGTATTTTGAATGTAACCTTATGACTGCTTTGCGGCAAGGATATTGCGGTGGCCATCCTCTTCAGCTGATGAGAAATAAAGACCTTGGTGGCTTTTCTTCGACTTTTGGTGAGATTTCATTGGGAAATAATTGGGGTGGGATCTTTGCGATCTGCTTTGCTCACCAAGGGTTTTTGATCCCTCTTTTTGGGCACTAGGGCTCTTGCCCGTTTTGGGCAGGGCCAACCCAAGTTCTGCTTGGTAACATGGGGACTCATATATTTCAGTTTGAAGCAAATAATCTGGGATCAGATCCTGGGATAAAGGGCAGTGTGGAAGGGCCCTCACTCCACACTTTATGTACAAGCTGACAAAACTCCAAGGTGTTGCCAGAGCACCCCTGCTTTATACATCCCTGAGTTCATTTAGCATGATCCAGTTATGAGTTCATCTACAATGCAGATTTCATGCAATTTGAAACCTCTTTAACTGCCAAGGCTAAATTCTGTGGGATATTGGGATTTGCAGTTTGCTGAGGCACCAGCACTCTTTGGCTGAGAAAGCTAAAGACCTTGTAAAATTACAACTCCCATGATTCCATAACATTGAGCCATGGCAGATAAAGTGGTATTAAATTGCATTAATTCTATAGTGTAGCTGTACCTGATGTGCTGTTGAGTAACACTAACAATTCAACATGCTTTACAGGCTTTTCATTGGCCAGTGAAAGCAACAAGTTCAATTGGGCTAAGTTTAGCCTGTTTTTAAAGGCCTCCACAAATGGCCTCTTTAGAATCTGGATTTCAGATGTGCATGTTCTTGCTAACGTAACAAACACTATTATTTTGCTCTTGAAAAATATATTTAAAAATTGACAGAAGCAAGAACTCTGGCTGATCTTTTGATTTCTGTGCAATTCCCTGTTGGTTTTGCAATCTCCTCCTTGGATGTGTAATCTCCCGCCCAGCTCTTCTTTTGGTATTGCTTTATTGTTTATTCTTCTTTTGCTTACTCGGCTTGAAATCATTGTACTGAGCAGAAAGCTGCCTCCTGTTGTTTTGCAAGCCAAAAAGGATCAGTCGGGGGGCCCTATGGTTTACTTGTTAATAATGTCAGGATGATACAGGATGAAAGATCATTTCAAAGACTCTGACTGTCTTACTGTGCTTTTTTAATTAAAATTCTTTCTAAAATTTAACTGTCGGACATTAAGATTTATGTCACTTCTACGGTTCAATATATTTATGTTACAGTGCAGCTTTAATTATATCTTCAGATTCCTTTAAAGATTTGGAAAAAAGGAATACTAAGTGAGGGAATATATCATCCATTTGCTTAACAAGAAGTGTGATCCTGCCCTTAGAAGAAGATTTTCAGAATCTGTCTTCCTTGTAAAAGGCTGATTGAAATACTATGTCCAATTTCATTCTTCATTCACTGGTTATAATCCAGGAACAGCATTTTCAGTCCCATTGCTTTCCATGGGAAAAGGTTGAGCACATTATTAACGGTACCGCTGAAATTAATAAGCTTGAAAGTTGGGAAACCTTCTCTGTTTAATGTCATCTTTCAATCCTACCTGTCTGTAATTTTGAGTCCTAATTTGGGATGGCCCATTGACATTAGTAGAACATTTAGTTAAGGCTCACACTTGAATTTAGTATTGTATTTCCAAAGCATAAGGGGTCCTTGGTATCCGCTGGGATTTTGTTGTAGGACATCCATAGATACCAAATTTCATGGAAGTTTTATTAATTGTGTCTCTGAGTGGTGAAAGGCACGATCCTAAATTTATCCTGGGATTACCTAAAAGTAGCACCAACTTTGCTACAATGCCACTTCTGGCCATTTTGGGTCTTTGGGAGAGAAAATGGTGGCAGCAATAGTCAGGACAGCTGACCTAATGAGCTGGTGATGATGCTTTCCGCTCCCCATAGAATGACACTTGGTTTATCAACAGGTCATATACATTTTATATATTTTTCCCCGCAAACCTACCCTCAAGTTATCTATCTATCTATCATCTATCTATCTATCTATCTATCATATATCCATGTAATAAAAATGAAAATACGTGCGTGTGTATGTGGCTGGGGTGTCCACTTACACAGACAAGCTCCTGCCTGCACCAACAGCGACAGCTCCCACTACTCAGGAGACAGCAATGGCCATCCCTCCAATGACATTGCAGGTTATAGTGTGTGCCATGAACATGTCCAAGACCCCTACAGATGTTCTCAACAAATACCATGCTGCCCACCAAGTGAAAGCTTTCATATTGAGACAATTTCATCCTAGATTTTTTGATTTTCCTCCACAACAGACATCCCAGTGTTTCTTACTCTCTCAATTGGTGTGGAATTTGCATGACCCCACCCACTGCCTCTCCCTTAAACCTTTCCTATTCTTTTATATGGCACATAGCAACAGAGGAATTGATCAGCAACTGAACATGCTAGAAAGGTTTGGGGGAGAATTCCCCATGATTTATAGGAGTTGTAGGTACTGGGATGTATAGTTCACCTGCAATCGAAGAGCGCTCTGAACTCCACCAATGATGGACCTGGAAATAACTTGGCACACAGAACCTCTATGACCAAAAAATACTTCAGGTGTTTGGAGGGATTTATAGGACTTGTAGTTCACCTACATCCAGAGCACACTATGAACCCAAACTATGATAGATCTGGATCAAACTTGGCACGCATACACGATATGCCCAAATTTGAATACTGGTGCGTTTTGAGGGGAATTGGCCTGGGTTTTTGGTGTTTTAGGTACTGGGATTTATAGTTTAACTGCAATCAATGAGCACTCTGAACTTCACCAAAGATGGAATTGGACCAAACTTGGCATACAGAGCCCCCACGACCAGCAAAAAAATACTGGAAGTCTTTGGGGGATTCACCTTTATTTGGGGGAGTTGTAGTTCACCTACAACCAAAGGGCACTGTGAACCAGCACACCGGTGGATTTGGACCAAACTTGGCATACATACCTGCTATGCCTGCCTTTCTGGGAGTTGTAGTTTACCCACAACCAGAGAAACCATGACCTCCACCGATGATGGACCTGGGCCAAACTTGGCACACAGAACCCCCATGACTAGCTCAACCTACTGAAGGGTTTGAAAGGACTGAATCACCATGGTGGGAGTTGTTGTTTACCCTACAGTCAGAGAGTACACTGAACCCCACCAATGATGCATCTAGAGCAAGCTTACCCAACATAACAAACTTTAAGTACTGATGGAGTTTTTTGGGGTTAACTTGGCATGATGTGAGTTGTAGTTCACCCACAATCTTATGCATTTTGTACAATTAAAAAATGACTTTTTCAAATAACCCAGGCAATGCCGGGTACTCAAACTAGTGTGTGTGTGTAGTTGACATACACATGAGTATATACAGTAGCAACTAGGGTATGTGTGTGAAAATTAATTCATTTTCAGTTTTAAAATAGTTTACAAAGTAATTTATAGTAACTGAATTACAATTAAATTACAAATTAAAGTAGTTTGCAATAATGTATTTCAACTGTGTGCCTTGTAAACTACCCCAAGTCACTTTGGGAAATGGTGACGGGATATAAATAAAGACTATTATTATTATTTTTATCTGAAATACTATGCACAATGCCGCTAGAAGTGGTCTTTATCCTTTTTTGGATTAAAATCCACCAATCGGCATACTCCTTGGATGATTCTGAGAGTTGTAGTTAAAAATATAATACATTGCAATTCTAGATTCATAACCTAGGGCTCTGAAAGGTAAAGGTTGTCCCCTGACATTAAGTCCAGTCATGTACAACTCTGGGGGTTGGTGCTCATCTGAATTTCTAAGCCGAAGAACTCGTGTTGTCCGTAGACACCTCCAAGGTTATGTGGCCAGCATGGAGCGCTGTTATTCCCCCCCGGAGCGGTATCTATTCATCTACTCACATTTGCATGTTTTCAAACTTGCATGTTTTCAAACTGCTAGGGGCTGACAGTGGCTGGGGCTGACAGTGGAAGCTCATGCCACTTCCTGGATTCGAACCGGCAACCTTACAGTCAACAAGTTTAGCAGCTCAGCGGTTTAACCCACTGCACCACTGGGGACTCCCAGGGATCTGTAACTGTTTTGTATTTGGATATGATACATTTTCACAATCATGTCATTAGTGCTATAATCCCAAATAACCAGCAACCCCCATAAATCAATTTAATCTCGAGAGAACCAAGCTGCCAGTTGGCATGGCTTTGGGACAGGAGGGTTAAGTCATACCATCCTGAATTTCTGTCTCTCGGAGTGGGTCCCCTAACTTTAAGGTGAGATCTAGGGGTTGATTCCTTAGGTCATTCATAATTCTGTAGTCAATGTTTCCAAACTCTGTTTCTAGCAGGATGGACATCTGTTTGACTCTCGCTACTTCCTCCCCCTGCTGTTTTCCTGTGATGTGTTTGTGAGTGAGAATGAAATCTGCTGATGGCTTGTAAAGGGAAAGGGCATAGACCCTATATACTCTTAAAGCATAAAAATCCCTGTCTGAAAAGTATCGATATTACTGAATAGTATATAGATATGGATGGCAATTTGAGACCATGTAGAAAACGCCGTGCAGCAAGATAGGCAAAGTGAAACACCCATAAAATCTATAAAAAAAAATTCTAAAGATTTTATTAGCTGAGATGAACAAAATCATCTCTTTTCTATTTTCTAAGGAAAGGTCATTTAAAAGGCAGACTTTAAAAAAATCTCAACAATACCTCTCACAAATGTGTAAACTTTGCAAAGGCCACCTGTCAAACTCACTGGTGGAGAACAGTGTTTTATTTGGTATTTGGCAGACTGCCACCATGAAATATTAAACGGTCTGAGAACCTGTGAGCCTCTCTTCAAAGAATTATTTCTCCACCGTCTCCCCTAACCAATGAAAACTTAAAATGGGCTGGAAAGTAGTTTTGGAAAGATAAGAGACAATGGCAGATTCATCTGTCAATATTTAGTGGTGATTTTGAGGGAAAATCATGTTTTTCATAGGCAATTGCCTGCCTTTATCTACAAGGAATGGAGAACATGTGGTGTCCGAACATGTTGTTGGACTGCAACTTCCATCAACCTGAAGTAGTACAGCAGTGGTGAGAGATGACATAATTGCAGACCAGTAACACTGGGAAGGCCACAAACGACCCATGTTCCCCCCCCCCTCTCTCTCTCACACACACATACACACACACACACACACATCCCTCCATGTACCTATGATTATAACAAAGGTCTGTATATGACTTTGCATGTATTTCTTTTCTCACTCAAATATTAACCCAGTTTTAGTGTGATTCTAGTTTTTTTTCATTCTATATTTTAATAGAACTAATAATAATGATCCAGTTTAAGAAAAATATCATTGCATACCAAGGTGAGGATTGTCCATGCCATTGTATTTCTGATGTATATGTATGGTTATGAACGTGAGGGGAGGATCAACTCATGTGAAGTGGGGCTGGAGAGGAGTTCTGTGAATACCATGACTAAAAAGACATATAAATTACTGTATATACTTGAGTATAAGCCGGCCCGACTATAAGCCGAGTCATCTAATTTTACCACAAAAAACTGGAAAAACGGGTTGACTCGAGTATAAGCCGAGGGTGGGAAATGCAGCAGCTACTGGTCAATTTCAAAATAAAAACAGAAATCAATACAATTACATAAATTGAGGCATCAGGAGGTTAAATGTTTGCGAATATTTACATAAAACTGTAATTTAAGATCAGACTGTCCAACTCTGATTAAACCATTATTCTAACCTTCTTCAGTGTAAATGTACTTGCATATCCTTCCAATAATAAAAGAGTAAATAATAAATGTAATAAAAATAATAATAATAGAGTAAAATAATGGAAATGTAATAACAGTAAGAATAGAGTAAAATAATAAATGTAATAATAACAATAATAGAGTAAAATAATAAATGTAATAAAAATAGAGTACAATGATAAAATAATAATAATAATAAATAGAGTAAAATAATAAATAGCCTTGACTCAAGTATAAGCCGAAGGGGACTTTTTCAACCTAAAAAAGGGGCTGAAAAAGTAGGCTTATACTCGAGTATATATAGTACTTCAAGAGCAAATCAAACCTGACTAAAATAAAACTCTCGTACTTTGGCCATTTCATGAGACATGACTTACTAGTAAGGATAATAATGTTTGGTAATGTATAAGTCAGTAGGAAATGAGGAAAGCCACATTACAGTTGGATAGATTCAAATAAGCAAGCATATTTTGAATCTTCAAGACCTCAGGATGGTTAAGCCTTGTTTGAAAAGGGAAAGTGATAAAGAAATATAATAATAATAATAGATGATAAGATTACTTAAGATCTCTCATTCATAGGCTTGCCATAAGTCAAATTTGACTTAATGGTAGTTAACAACATCAAATATTGATTGTTTAAGATAATAAACTAAAGTTGAAATCCTATGTGAACTTATCTATGTATATTCCCACTAAATATATTGAGGACCATAAATGCCTCCCCCTCCTCTTCTAAGAAGCAACTTATTTGATGCATAAGTCTCATGCATCTCTTCTTGGAAATATTTTCAGAGGATTTACTTACAAGGAAGTGTGCTGAGGATCACATCCTCATTTAATTTAGTCCGTTCAAGTATATAGATTAACATCATCTGTTGTTTGAAGATAAAAGAGAATTGATATTAACTCTTTTAGGCCTGCCATTCTTTAAAGTAGCAGTCATTTAGTAAACAAAAGCCGTCCCTTGCATGCACATGTTCAGATCCGAGGAACAGGTTTCAGCTGTGGACTAGGCACTTTGAAAGAATGATTAAGGTTTTCTCTCACATTATTCACAGATGCTAGCCTTAAATTTGGTTCTTAAGAAAAACACTGATTGCTCTGGAAAATATTCATCACTTTCCCCAATCTTTTACCAGGTAAATATATATAGGACAGTACTAGCCCAGTCAACAGATGATACAGAGTGGATTGAAAACCTTCATTCCTGTATTGAATACAATGAGGCTCTTTGTATATAAGTGGTTACCAAACTTTTTTTGACCAGAGACCACTTGACCAGAGACCCCTTTGACCAGGGACCACTTGACCAAGGACTACTTGACCAGGGACCACTTTGACCAAGGACCACCCTTCAACATTAGTACTGAAATGGTAAGAATCAGTTTTTGGTCAACTTTAGATTTAGTTTGGGGTGCTGATTCAGAAAATTGCATTGGATAGACCATATCAGCTCTAGTTTCTGATACAGAACATATGCGATGGTCAGTGACAGGGAAGGAGTGGCAGGCGGCATGAAAGGAGCGGAAATAAAATAAAAAATAAAAAAATTAAGAGGAAGGAGGTTTGTAGACCAGATTTTCGTCCTCATGGCCCACTGGTGGTCTGTGGCCCACAGGTTAAGAACCACTCCTATATATAATCCCAATGACTCTTCACTGTACCTTATCTCCCTGCAATGGTACTACAGATTGAGCATCCCTGGAATTCCGAATCTGAAATACTCCAAAATTCAAAATTGTCTACATGTTTGGGTTAGTTCAATGTACACAAATATTGTTTTATGTATAACATTCAATACATTGTATAACATTACCATCAAGTTATGCATATAAGTTGTACAGTACATAAAACAAAAATTAATTCCATATTTAAAATTGGGTCCCATCTCCAAGATTGTATACGTATATTCCAATTCAGGTATATGCAGTTATAACACTGTGATTCCACTTTTTCTGCCATAGCTGCATCCCATGGAATCCTAGTATTTGTAGTTTGATGAGGCACCAGAGCTCTCTGGTAGATAATTCTAAACACTGGTCTCTAAACTACAAAGCCCAACATCGCCATAGGATGCAGCCTTTGCAGATAAAGTGGACTCATACTGTTATGACTGCATCGTATGAAAAGGAATATAGACAGGCCTACTCTTGAATGTGAACCTGAAAGAGAAATTGCCTAGGGGTAAGGTGGAGGGCTAATTTATGGCTTTGTATGAAAAATGACTCAAATGTAAAGGTTGAAAGTAAATTGGCAAAATATTTGCAGTCACATAGGTCCATCGGATTACAATAATTTTATTTCCTTTAGTAATGGGAAAAGAGTTCCCAAATAACTGGCAGATGTGTAGGACTGTCAGAGTTGTTAAACAAAAAAATAGAAAAAGTCACTGAAACAAAAATAGCATAAACCAATGTTTACCAGAAATTCAGAATATGCAAAAGCAATTTCAGAATTAAAGCAAACTTTTTTCACATTTCATGCATCAGATAGCATTTACATCTGTCAGTGTATTATAAATTTCACATTCCTTCCTATTCAAACTTGCCTGTGAACTGTTTTGATGATGAAATCCTAAGGAGTCTGGTATCAAAAGACTTCTAGTCAGCTTTAACAAGGTTTAACTATGTTCCAGAGAATTCTGGAAGTTATTCAGGACCAATATAGGTAGAATTCAGAAGGGAGCCATGGAAATTCATCCCTAGTTTTGGAAGAATAGATTTAGTGACTTAAATCACCCACATTTCACAGATAACTATTCTTCTCCCTGTGATGTAGTCCATTTATTGAAAATGTTGGATGGGAACAAACTAATCTGCCTTCAAGTAGGCACATTTTTGGTCAGACCTGGGAATTTCCAGAAAGTGAAATCCTGCCCTCAAGTGGAGCCACAGGAAAAAAGACTTTGCTGAGTGAATAATCTTTAACACTGATTTCTATTTTCACACATCCCACACATCTGCCCAATCCAGCCTACAAAGCAAGGACAAAAAGATCTTGAATACATTGAGAGAGAAACCAAATGAAAAGGTTGCCAATTCCTTGCAACCTTTTCATACATTGTACAAATTCCTGCATTTGCAGGTGGTAAGGCTATGTATTGCATTGTATGGCTCCCAATTTTATTCTCCCCCAAAAATTCACCATGTAAGCAGTGCAGTGATCCCACCATGGCCATTTTCATATTGTCAAAAACTAAGGAGGTATGTAGGAATGCGTCCAGCTATATTCCTGTAGCTGGATGTGCTGGAATAGGCATCTGCAGTCTGCAGACAAGATCCTTGCAGCATTTCCAACTACAAGAAAATAGTCCCTAAACATCCTGCCTGGTCTCCAACACCAAAGAAATGGCTGGGGAAAAGGGCTGTGTTGCTTCTGAGGAGAGTTTGGGGCAATTTTCATGGATGCATGGTTGCAAAAGAGTTGTACAATGTCTGTAAAAGTTATCTGCAGTAGCCATAACTTACCAAGAGGTTTGTGTTGGATTACAAAAACAGTATTTGTATTATCGCTGTACTATGTATACCCACGGGATGACATTGGGCAAGTCAAACCCACTTTAGCTTCAGAGGACGACCGTGGCAACCCTCCTCTGAATAAATCTTATCAATATATAGATCTGTTAAGTTGCCATAAGTTGGAGTTGACTTGAAGGAATAGAACAAAAAAAGACAGACATAGCTAGCTTCAAATTGCGGCGTCCAGACAACAGATTCCCACAAAAGAGCATTAAATGTGGATCAGTACTCTGTGGTGTATTTACCATCCAGGCCTTAAGCTAGTTCCAGGATTTCTTATCTAATCATCTGCACAATGAAATGACTTTCTTCAATACTAGTTTGAAACTGCACTAAATGGTCAGTGTAGATGGGCCCATAGAGAAGTGAAACACACTTAAACCCACACATATCACACATTTGGCCACATAATGAGAAGACAGGAAAGCTTAGAGAAGACAATGATGCTGGGGAAAAAGAGGGGCCGACCAAGGGCAAGATGTATGGATGATATTCTTGGAGTGACTGGCTTAATTCTCAAGGAGCTGGGGGTGGTGATGGCTGACAGGGAGCTCTGGTGTGGGCTGCTCCATAAGTTCACGAAGAGTCGGAAGCGACTGAATGAATAAACAACAACAATCACACATCCATATCCGGTAAAAACTCCTAACAAAGTACAGTACATGCACAACAGAATCCCAGCCTTCCAAGAGAAACACAACATACTGGTATAAAACAACCAAAACACTTCATGCACATATGTCCACACACATGCACAGAGTGCAAAACAGACATCATAACAAAACCTGCAAACATAGGGAGGAGTTAGCAAGCTTGTTTTCTGCTGCCCTTGAAACTAGGAAGTGGAATAATGGCTTCAATCTACAGGAAAGGAGATTCCACCTGAATATTAGGAAGAATTTCCTAACTGTGAGAGCTGTTCAGCAGTGGAACTCTCTGCCCCGGAGTGTGGTGGAGGCTTTTAAATAGAGGCTGGATAGCCATCCGTCAATGGTGCTTTGAATACAATTTTTCTGCTTCTTGGCAGGGTTTTGGACTGGATGGTCCACAAGGTCTCTTCCAACTCTATGATTCCATGATATCATACACAACAACTGTTAAATGGAAACGCAGTGCAGGCAAAGTGCCATGACTTGCATTTCTAGCCCCCACCGTTTTGCAAATCTTTGCTGACTGTTGTAAATTAATGTGGATGTTTAGTTTAGTTTTTATGTTATTATATAATTTTGTCTGACTATGTGTAGTTTAATTATTGATGTCAGGTTTAATTTACTGATGTTAGGCTTTAATTTGATGTTAGGTTTTAATGTTATTTCCATATGTGCGGTTTTTCTGGGATTTTATGTCAGTGTTTGTTTTGTGTAGGCATTGAATGTTTGCCATTGTATGTTGGAATCTACCCCGAGTCCCCTTAGGGAGATAGGGTGGAGTACAAATACATTATTATTATATTTTATGATTAATTGCTATACTGCTGTACCCCGCCTGTGGAACTCGCTCCCTGAGGAAATTAGGTTATCGTCTTCCCGCCTCTCCTTCAGAAAGAAGTTGAAAACGTAGATGTGGGACCAGGCCTTCAGGTAATTACGCTGACAATGACAATGATGACAATTGCTATGGTAATGGACTATGGACAAGCTTGATGGAATCTCCAACCACAGAATTCAGCTAGATAAGGCCACAGGGCTGTTATATTTTAGCATATCTTAATTGAATTGACTTAATATTTTAACTGTATGTAATTATTGGTTTTCATTATGTATTTTATTATGTGTACATTGTTGCCGACTGGAAGCCGCCCTGAGTCCTTCCCCAGGGGTTGAGAAGGGCAGGGTACAAATATCTGAAATAAATAAATAAATTCTGTATTGTCAGCAATCCTGCATTGCAGAACTGGAAGAATTGTGATATACAAATGCTGGATAAAGGAATTAATTAATAAATAGCATGGCATGAAAGTCCTCTGAAATGTTTGCAAATGCTTGGCCTTGACCCCATACGGATGCTCCAGCCCAAATCTGTGGTGCACCTGGCTAGCTGGATAACATTTGATCATGGCAGGAGGAATTTTTTTCCTGGATCCAGCCCAGGCTCACTTTATGCCCTGAAGCAAAAGACTTGTTGGCTCTTATCTTTTTTATCCAGCCTGGTGTAGCTACAGATGCTATTCTTGTACTCTCCTCCATGTTTAATCCCATTTTAATCTTGCAGTGTTGTTTGCCTCTCTAATATCCTGTAGCAGGATATTAACTTGACTTTATTGTCTGCTGGCGTAGGTCTGCACAGGCAGAAGGTTGTCAAGTTACCTGAAATAATGCAGAGTGAGCAGGAGAAGCCAAGAGCCTCCTCCTTCGCTCTCCGAAGGCCATTATCACTGCTTTCACCACAATCACAAAGCAACAGGATATTGATTTTATCATTACGATCTCTGGACTTTTAAAATTCATTTAAAAAGAAACAATCTGTTTCAGCAGATAAATGTCAAAGTAATTGTATTTTGTGTTAGCAGAAGAAAATGTAATGCGACTCAGAAAGGGGAGAGCAAGATAAAAGATACACGGCAATTGTTTGCACTAAAAAGCTGTAGCTTTATTGCCTTAGATGTGTGACATACATGGAGGATTTTCTTTACTAGCCTTAAGGATGGCACTTTGCCATACATAACCACAGCAGCGAGAGGTGGAAAGCTCACACATAATCCCCAGTAAAGGCTTATCATCTCCCTCAACTCCACTGGCCATAAAGCTTTATTGTCCAGAAGCTTTGAAATTATAGCAACAATAAAAGTAAATCGTCCTTTGCATTCCATTTTTTTTTTTTAAAAACCATTTCTTTGCATTACTTACTATGAGGGCCTGCCTGAGAACTCATTCTCTTACTGTGGTTATGGTCAAAATCTTGGTGTCGTCAACATGAACAAATACCTTACATTGTAAGAAATACTGTATATACTCGACCACAAGCCTAGTTTTTCATCCCCCTTTAAGGCTGAAAATGCCCCCCCCCAGCTTATACCCGAGTCAAGGTTATTTATTATTTTATTCTGTTATTATTACTATTTTTATTACATTTATTATTTTACTCTATTTATTATTATTACATTTATCATTTTACATTCTTATTATACTGTCACAAATATAGTATGACACAGCAAACAAGATACATATGCTGGATTTCGTATCACAAAATCACAAGTCAAACACTTCCCAAGCATTTAGGACAGTGTGATGTATTTTCGAATGATGCGCGCAGATCCAAGTAAGGTAGCCTTTTGCAGTTGACATATCGTGATTTTGTCAATGTTTATTGTTTTCAAATGGCGGCTGAGATCTTTTGGCACTGTACCCAGTGTACCAATCACCACTGGGACCACCTTTGCAGTTCGTTTTTGAGGTCCTGGTAACAGTTGATTTTTTCCTGTTGTTTTTCATCAATTCGACTGTCACCTGGTATGGCGACATCAATAATCCAAACTTTTCCACAGTTGTGTGGTCTGGTATATTGTATTCCAAAACTTTGTCAATCTGAATATTGAAAGTCCCACAGTATTTTTGCATGTTCATTTTCCACTACCTTTGCAGGTTTCTGATTCCACCAGTTTTTTTTACTACTGGCAGGTGGTACTTGTGACATAAGTTTCAATGAATCCTTTGGGCCTACTATTATTATTACTATTTTACTTTATTATTGTTGTAATTATTATGTTTATTATTTTACTCTATTGCTGTTATTATTGCATTTCTGTAATTTTACTCTATTATTATATTTATTATTTTACTCCCTTTATTATTATTGGAAGAATACATAAGCACATTTACATTGAAGAAGGTTAGAATAATGGTTTAATCAGAGTTGTGTAGCTTTATCTTAAATTACAGTTTTATGTAAATATTCAAAAACATTTAACTTACTGATGCCTCAATTAATGTAATTGCATTGGTATCTATTTTTATTTTGAAATTGATCAGTAGCTGCTACATTTTCCACCCTCGGCTTATACTTGAGTCAATACATTTTACCAGGTTTTTTTGGGTAAAATTAGGTGCCTCGGCTTATATTCGGGTCGGCTTATACTTTGGTATATACAGTATTTAGCTTGCAGTTGCCCAAACATACAGTAGTTTTGCAAGTGTAGTCGTTTCACCTGTAGGATGATGCGTAACTATTTGTCAGTGCTTTCATTATATCAACAGATTCATTGGAATTGTAGGAGAAATCGTTGCCCATTTCTCTTTGCGCAGGGGTATAATAAGCTAGCACATTTGCACATAGAGGTTACATAACACTGGGGTTCAGAAACAGAGTGGTGTGGCTCAACCCCCATGTAACTATAAGACTATAGATTTACACCACCCAAGCATGATGGATCTCCGCCAATGGCTGTTATACATTGAAATGTGGATTAATAATGTGTTACTTTGATATTAAATAGTAAGCAAAGCCAACCACCCACCCACCTCTGTGTTGAATCTGGAATGGCAGTGAAAATTAATCAACCTTTCTTATTTCCTCTCCAAAATGCAAGCCATGTGGGACATGCATGGCTTTCTTGCATGCTAAAAAGGACTCCAGGAAGACTTTGAGAAAGGCTTGTAGCCTCGTAAATAAGGTGCATGGGTCATCTGTTATGCACGTTCATGGGGAAATTTCCAGGAGGCTGGGGGCACATCTGAATCTCAAGCTGAAACTCCTTAAGAGGCCTTAGGGATTTGGGATGTCTGAACCTAGACTTTGCTAAAACTGCAGTAATTTAAAACTTCAGTTGAACATTTAGAAATGTAGTTTAAATATCCAAAGAAAAGGGACAGGAAAACCTGTCAATAAGAATTTGAGCACAGCAATTTTACTTTAATTTATTGGCTTTTTTATCCTTTCTCATGATACATGGACCTGAGGCAGTCTTCACAGCAAATGTAAGGTTTTAGGTGTGAATAATGTCTCCCTCTCTGGGAACTTTTTTTCATATCAGGAGTGACTTGAGAAATTGCAAGTAGCTACTGGTGTGAGAGAATTGGTCATCTGCAAGGATGTTGCCCAGGGGGCGCTCTGATGTTTTTGATGTTTTACTATCCTGTGGGAGGTTTCACTCATGTCCCTGCATGGGAAGCTAGAGCTGAGACGGGAGCTTATCCTGCTCCATGGATTCGAACCGCTAACCTGTTGGTCAGCAGTCCTGCCGACACAAGGGTTGAACCCATTGCATCACCAGGGGCTCCTCTCTGGGAACTGAATGTAAATTTCATGAAGGGGGAAGAATTTTTATTTTCCCTCATTATGTCCCCACTGCATGACACCCCTAAAATAGACAGAGCCCCACTATCATTTGGAACATTTCCTTGTACTGCCAAACTGCTCAGGTGTCTTGATATAAAACAGCCAGGTCTACTGTTTCCATTCCTATGGGGTGTTGTCTGACTTGTTCCATCCCATATCTTTTGCGAATAACAAATCTATGGCTGAATGGTTTCTAATTCTATTATAGAAAAAAAGGATCTCCCAAATATTTTCCCTCTGTTTGGAGTTACAAGATGTAACCGATTTTATGAGGCAGAAAAATTATATTGTAATTCTAACCAGAAAGAGTGGTAAGAGTCTAAATTCCTACACAACTCCTTGCCACACATATCAGTCATGTTTACTTCCCACTCCTTGTGGTTTGCTTATCTGATGTAAAGTTGCATTCAGTTTGTATGTCCCTGGCACACTTCCAGTTGGGAAATGCCTCCATTTCTAGATGCTCCAGAATTCCCAGACTTAATTTTTCTTATCCAGCTATCATAAATTACTGACAATATTAAATATAATATTAACTATTTAGGGAAGTCAAGACCTAAAGAAGGTACCAACTTTGTTTCAGTACCCAGTACTAACTATTTAAGAAAACGTATATTTCTCTATTGTGAAGGACTAACCTTCCCATTTGGTTGAGTGAGGCAACTGCCTCAGGGGCAGATGTTAGGCGACAGCAATGGCAATCCCTAGGAACGTTTTCTTGAGTCTTGACTCCTCTCGTACATTGGGAGACTCAATTGTAGATTATATGTCCTGGCGCTTGTTTCGGTCAGCCATAAACATCCAGCCACTAGGTCAGGACTCCGATCAGGATTGGGCACAGCAGAGATGGAGCAAATCTCGCAGGGATCCACCGCCGAGGCTGAGGGATTGGGTCCGACCGTGGATTCCCTGCCCTCCCCAGCCTCTAGGCCCACTTCCTGCTCCGGGACGGCCTCCTCGGCCACCCTCCTGGCAACATCATCCAAGGGTGTCGTAAGTAGTTTATCTGAGCCTCAGCTCCTCTTCAGTGGATTTCTTGGCTGGAAAATCCCAGGATTGGTCCCAGCACAAATCTGGGGATTCCTGCCGGAGAGGATCTGGAGTGGAGTCTCTGGGCTCCACTTTAGGATCAAGATGTTGGAAGATGCTCAGTCTCGTTAGTAAGTCACCAAAGTTTTTTAGACAGAGTGCCAATCATTTGTATTCTTTGAGTAGGTATTCCGCAGTGGGTTCATCCAGTCCTGCAGCATGCGGTGCTAGCCCAATTGTTGGGAGTTGTTGGGATATTTTAAAAATATTTTTCCTGAGACACTTTAAAATGTGTACACCAATACCATAAACCAAATCCATTCTTCCAGATCTTCAGCCATCCTCCTCTGAGGTAAATTTTCTCTTCAATAACTGGATGCGGCGTCCTGCCAGGGCCAAAAAAAGGGGCTTTGAATAGATGGACGAGCTCTATAGGCCCTATTGTTTCCCATGTACAAGAGACCTGGAGTAGTTTAAGAATGAGTGCTAGACTCAAAATAGTGAACCAAAACCAAGATTTATTGAATAACAACCAGTAAAAGTGCTGATGGCCCAAAAAGCTTGCTGTTGGTTGCTAGAAAAGGTCCTTTGAGAAAAAAGGATTGCCACTTGCCTTTTGCCCAGTGAAGGTTCCTTTCTTTGATTCCAGGTTTCAGCTCCTCAAATGGTCCTCTGGCGCACGAAGTCCATGGGTCCCCAGAGATTACAGTCTTTGGGTGAAGGGCTGGCCTTCCTATCACTACAATCCTGGCTTGAGAGCGTTCACTATACGTGAACGAAGGTGCTTTGTCTGAGCATTGGCTCCAGATTCCTGCCTGCTTCGTCCATGTTCTATGCTTGGAATGAGGCCAGAAAGGAAGTCCAACCTCCCAGGTAAACTCAGGAAAGGAAGGAGTTCGGGGTGGTGATGCCAGGTATGGAGCTGGGCACAACTCCTCCCATCACAATCCACATGGCTAAACAATAGAACAAAGGCCTTGCAGGTGAAGGCAACCAAATACAAAATACAGATATATTAAGAGCCCCGTGGGGGCGCCACACTGGACACAAGTCTTTATTATAATAAACTGAACAAGGAAATATTTATTCAAGGATTCTCAGGCACTTGAAACAGTTTCCAATATTTCATAACTCTCGGAATGGGTTATCCTTTTACCAGACTGGCATGAACTTATTTCACTTCAAAATATTATTCCTTTTCAGTACCCTGGGTTTGTAGAATTCTGCAGGAGGCAGAAACTGGATTTTAATTGGATTTTCACTCTAGTGTGATATAAGAGTGATTGTGGGACTGAAAGCTATTGATGAGAGAAGCATGGGGAGGGGAACCAGTAGCAGCATGCACACAGTGTCCTGTGATAAATGTCGGTGTGATAAAATGGCAAAGGCTTCTTCCTAAACTACAAACCCCAAAATTCTATAGGATGCAGAAACCGGATTTTAAGTGGATTATTTCTCTAGTGCGATGAGGCCCTAGTGTGATTGATCCCTTCCGCTTCTCTGCTGACAATAGGTAACATCAGTGGGCAGGATTCTCCCCCTTTCTCCCTTACTATCTCCAATGTGGTTGGTTTGCTTTTATTTTACATATACTGTAGCTTTGCATTTTAATTAAGCAATTACTTTAAAAAGAAATAATAATAATAATTTTTAAAATTAAGTATTGTAGAAACACAGGAAGACAGGATAACAAGGATCTTTGGAAGGATGAACGCAGGTCAATGGATTAGCAAATCTGCACAATTGTTCATACCCATCTATTACAACATGGCTGTAGCAGGAGATTGAGTTGGTGTGATTAAGGTTTTAGTCTATCTCCATTTGGCTGTTTGGAAAACTTCTGTCCATAAGACATTTCCCCCAGAATCTCATTAAGAATTTTACTCCTGATGACTGGTTAATAAAGGGAGAATGCTAAAACGTACAGTGGTTGAGATGGGAAGGGTGTGGGACATCTATTTGTGATGTTGTCCTGATTTTCTAAAAATGTATTGGAAGGAAGGCTCCTTCATCTGCATGGATCTGATGTAGTCTTTAATGAGAAGCATAAATAGAAGCTCCCCCCCCCCCCCTTTGCTAACCACCAAATGAGAAACAAATGCAGAGCCTTGGAATTCTTTCAACTTTTGTTTTGTTTTTGGCCATGTGGTCTGATCTTTATGTACCAATAATTGCCTGCAGCATATAATAAAGTATATCTAACTCTCTAGAAACTTGTATCAATGCCAGAAGGAAATAAAATGCTAGGGCCCCCACTTTCATTGGTGACACACATCCCTTTCATGTTCTGCTTTCATGCAAGTCATTCAGAAAACCTGTGTTTCTCTTTTCTTCTTCCCACTCCCCCACCCAGTGGGAAATTGTCAAGTGGAGCTGGGGTTTATCAACACTAATTATTTGGAGAAAAGTTGGGCAATGATGTTACTGGCAGCAGTACAAGCCAAAGAAAAGGAAAAGCATGATAAGGTGTGGAGGAGGAGGCTATAAAACACATACTTGCTAACTTCCATACACACATACTGTACACTGCTAAAATATTTCTCAGACCTTCAGCAATAGAAAATTAGTTTAATTTTCTTTTTACCATACAGGTGGTGAGACTCAGATATATCAGGGCGAAATACATGTGATACTTCCACAACCATCGCAGTGTCTTCTTACAGCCAATCAGTAGTAACATACTGGACAAGAACGTATTTTGTTATACATGAGAGAAGGAGAGGGGAAATTACATGGGTCAAATTTGGGGGAGGGCAGGCTAAATGGGCATCTACATGATGCACAAGGGGCATCTACATGATGCACAAGGCTGATTTGACCTAATGCCCAGCAAGGCTGCCTAACCTAGGCTTGACCTTCATTCCCCGAAGCTTTGGAGCTCACTCGGGGTCCTTCCACACAGTCATATAATCCAGAACATCAGGGCAGAAAATCCCACAATATCTGCTCTGAACTGAGTTATCTGAGTCCATACTGCCATATATTCATGTTCAAAGCAGATAACGTGGGATTTTATTCAGCTGTATGGAAGGGGCCCCAGACTTTGGACATATGTAAATAGTTGGGCTAGTCTGCTCCTTTCTTTTACTTTCCCCCATTCCCTCTCCCGGGTCACTCTGGCAATTCATCCAGCTTCAGTGTTTGCGCGGAGTTACCACCAACAATTTTGCACTAAGTCGAGTACATGATGGTTACAGTAAGGATGGCCATCCAGTGGTTCCAAATCTGATTGCATGCTCGGGGCTGGACCAGCTTTGTGCCGTGCAGCAATCACACCCTCCTACCACCAGGCCTGGTTTTACAGACTCCTTTCCAGCTTGTACAATATATCTGACCTGTGTAGATGGCCCTGGTGATGTATCTATATTGTAGAAATAATGCAGTTTGACATCAGTTTGACTGCTATGGTTCAATGCTATGGAATCATATTAGTTGCAATTTTTCAAGGTATTTAGCCTTCTTTGCCAAATAATGCTGATACCTCTCCAAGCTATAAATCCCAGGATTTCATAGCATTGACCCATGGTAGTGAAAGTGAGGTCAAATTGCATTTACCAGAGTAGATGCGGCCTAAGTGAAAATACAGAAGTCATCAGAGTACAGAAGAGTGCTAATGAATTATAACATGTTTGAAAACTGACTGAATAAAATAAAAGACAAGGAAAGACTGGTTGAAAGAAATAAAAGGTATCTGAAATAATGGTTTCAAATCTATTGTTAACATTGACTAACCTGGACCCATTGAATTACGGTAGTTGGATTAGCTGACTCACCATGCAACAGTTTGTTTAATGCAGGCATGGGTAAACTTTGACCCTCCAGGTGTTTTGGACTTCAACTCCCAGAATTTCTAACAGCCAAAATACCTGGAGGGCCAAAGTTTGTCCATGACTAGTTTAATGACTCTGCTCTGGATGGGAATAATCAAGAGGGTTCCAACAACAATCTCATAATGATCTTTCTAGACAAATTAAAAGATATAATTGAGCTCTTAAGGTCTCAAATTATTTATCCTTATTCTTGGGGATACTTATCCCAGTGGCACAGTGGGTTAAACCACTGAGCTGCTGAACTTGCTGACCGAGCAGGGGGAGCTTCCAGTTAGTCCCAGCTTCTGCCAACCTAGCAGTTCGAAAACATGCAAATGTGAGTAGATCAATAGGTACCACTGTGGCAGGAAGGTAATGGTGTTTCAAGCAGTCATGTGGCCACTTGACCTTGGAGGTGTATATGGACAACGCCGGCTCTTCGGCTTAGAAATGGAGATGAGCACCAACCCCCAGAGTCGGACATGACTGGACATGTCAGGGGAAAACCTTTTTATTCATGCGTGCTCAAACAAACATAGTGAATCTACTACATCGAAATCAATCTCAACAATAACAGTTCAAATATTGGATCTAAATACATGTATAGAGTCTCTAGGGAGTACTGTATCCCAAGTATTTCACAGTTGGAGTCCGAGCGGTATTCCGCTGCTTTTTGTGGTCAAAACTGGGTGTCACTCCTTCTATCGGTTGAATTTCAATGAGGCTGGTGCAAAACAGAACTCCAAAGCCATCTGTACTTGGTCAATTATATGTGTGACGACAGATTCTTCTTAAACAACTCCCATTCAGACTGTGAGCTTGATGTAGTGTCACAATTAAGTAAAGGTGAAGGTTCTTCTAGGGTATATTATCCCTTAATGTTTCATCCCCGCAATGGGTACAAATAATACAAAACATGGAATTCCTTCCGTTTCGTTCTATAGGGAACTTTCTCAAGGCTGAGTTATGAATATGAAGAATTTAGCCAGTTTTGACCACAAAAGCAGCGGAATACCACACGGACTCCAACTTTGAAATACTTGGGATACAATACTCCCTAGAGACTCTATACATGTATTTAGATCCAATATTTGAACTGTTGTTGTTGAGATTGATTTTGATGTAGTAGATAAATGGAGCCCCCAGTGGTGCATCAGGTTAAACCGCTGATCTGCTGAACTTGCTGACCAAAAGGCCAGTGGTTCAAATCCAGGGAGAGGGGTGAACTCCCGCTGTTAGCCCCAGCTTCTTCCAAACTAGCAGTTCTAAAATATGTGAACGTGAGTAGATCAATAGGTACGGTGGGAAGATTAACAGCGCTCCATGCAGTCATGCTGGCCCCATGACCTTGGAGGCGTCTATGGACAATGGCAACACTTTAGTTTAGAAGTGGAGATGAGCACCAATCCCCAGTGTCATACATGACTAGACTTATTATCTTTTTCTGATAAACAGTGCATACTGTTTGATATTGTGACTCAATATGTAAATTTGGGTTGATTGAGTACCTATGTCCTCAAAGTTCTTTTTAAAAGAGCATGGACTGGTTTGAACATTGACTTCTAAAATCCCCAGCTACGCACTCCCTTTTTACCCCAAGAATGCCAAGAAACTCTACGTTTCATTACTGACGTATTATATGTTTCTAGTAGAAAACACTATATGAGCGGGAACCTTTTCCATCTAAAAGTTATTTTTATAGGGCAGTGAATTTCCATGGAGAAATTCTAGGCTCTGTCTTGTTCTTTTGGCTCAGATGACAGACATTAATGAAAGGAAACAGACACAGTTGTTTTAAGCATTTCCAGAGGGAACTGCACGTATAAAAGGTTGCCATATAAAAAGCAATGTCACAAAGACATCCAAATACTGTTTTCATTTATTTGTTGTATGTAACAAGGGAGAATATGTCCGTCCAAGATATCACATCAGAGAGACAAGCAAAAAATGGGAAAATTGGCAAAAATACTTAATCTCCAAAAGCACTTGATTTTCTCAAATAAGTTCCATGTAGTAAGAACCTGGGCCAAAGGCATACCAATAAGATTATTTGCTTTATCACAAAGTGCTTCATTGAGATGCATTGTAATAGAAAGAGACAGTTTTGGAAGAACACAATACTTGCTCTATATTACATTCAGTTGTACTAAGCCATCATGGAAGATGTTTTTTAAATTTATGATTTTTTTCTTGTTAAGCCTACTGATGTGTCTACAGCTGTTTTTCTTTGGACATACCAAGAATTGTTGATGCAATCTACAGTTTATTGGGAATTATGCTCTTCTATTTTCATTCTAGGGGAAATTATGACCTCGTGGAAAATATGCTGGCCATATTTTTCCATCGTGTTCCCACAACTATCCTGACAGTATTTAACCAGTTCTTGTTGGGGTAATTAGCCTTAGAAGCAATGCTCAAATCACTACACCATGCTGTCTGTCCCCTCCGTATTGGCCAAATCAATATTTTCTAAGGGATTTTTCCCATTTACATTTTCCTATTTTTTAATCAAGGGGTGTGAAGGGAAAATGTGTCATCAGTTTCCATTTGCAACTATCTCTTATGTTTTCCCTCTCAAAAAGTTATTTCAAAAAAAATCTGCTAAAAAGTAAATAATGAAGTAGCTATAGAAGAGACCTCACAATCGCTGAGGATGCTTGCCGTAGATACAGGTGAAATGTCAGGAGAGAATGCTTCTAGAACATGGCCATACAGCCCGAAAAACCTACAACAACAGGAACAGTTTTTGATTGAGAGCTCCCAGAATTGTCTGCCTGGAAATACTCTGTTTTAGTTCTTGGTGTCCACTGGGATTTGGCTCCAGGACCCTGTGGATACCAAAATCAGTGGATGCACAAGACCCATTATATTCAGTGGTATAGTAAAATGGTGTCCCTTGTTTAAAATAGCAAAACCAATGTGTTGTTGAAGGCTTTCATGGCCAGAATCACCAGGTTGCTGTGAGTTTTCCGGGCTGTATGGCTATGTTCAAGAAGCATTCTCCCCTGACATTTTGCCCACATCTACGACAGGCATCCTCAAAGGTTGTGAGGTATGCTGGAAGCTAGACAACCTCCCTTGTCTAGCTTCCAATATACCTCAAAATTTTTGAGGATGCCTACCATAAATGTGGGCAAAACGTCAGGAGAGAATGCTACTCGATTGTGGCCATACAGTTTGGAAAACTCACAGCAACCCAGCAAAATCAATGCTTGCTTTTCAGATTTTTAAATATACAGTATATATTTTCAAGTCATGGATGGTTGAATCTGTGGGTGCAGAACTGATGCCTACAAAAGGCTGGCTGTGCACACTTTTCATTTAATTGAGGCAGAATTCAGTGACAACTGGTGATTCCCATTGCAGCAAGGCAGTGAATCTAATTTAAGTTATGGATAGCTTTAAACGAGCTATCTAAGGTATTGAATGTATGGGAAATCTGAGCACTATGGATAGGTTCTTTACAGTGTCCGAAACTTGAAGTGGATTCGTGGTTCCACTAAAATAGGAGCTACCGGACATCACTGGTAGAACTTTGAAATCGTATGTTTTTTTGCACTGTGCAGAATTCCACAATGACTGGATTATATGAGACTATTTTACTCTTTTCTGTCAAAAGTAAGACAGAATTTGTCCTAGCCGGTGCAATAAAATGGATGAATGCCATATTCAGTTAAGAGCACACAGAATTAATCACTGTCCCCACCAGGAGGAAAAGAAAATCTAAACATATTTTCTTTTAGCCATTGCTTTCTAGGTTTTGCTTTTCTGTATCTCTTAGATTAATTAGTTTGCATGGACTATCCCAAGGTCAGTTAAAGATGAAATAGAGGCAGGATTAACTACTTTGCACTCACATCAAGAGATATTATTTATAGCCTGCAATTTTATCCTTTTCTTTCCAGGCACATTAGTGGGGAAGAGGCTATATCTTGTCATGCTTTGGCATTATCTTTCATTTTCCATTACAGTAACCAGGTGGAGATGATAGTGGTGGTGGTAGTGATGGGGTTTTCCCCCTCCTGTGCCAGCAATATTGCAGATCCAGAATAATTTTTCTTTTCCCTGAAACTTCCTTCTGTTCACAAAAAAATATCTTAAAGTAATACAAGATAACATATGCTGTTCTTCTTCTACATTTTCTACCTGCCTAATTGTTTGGAAAGTAATTTTACATGAAAAATTGCAGCACCTGATCAATGACATGTCTAAATCCAAATTTTGGTCCCAAACAAGAATAGATCCATCCAGTCAACAGGAACTTGGTAAGTCAACACTTATGTAACTTCCATAGATCTACTAGGTCTAAACATTGAATATATACTAAAGGAATTATTAAGCCCTTCAGATGCATTTATTCAATAATTCCCACCTTTATTATGGGTTACAATATGATGATAAAACACTTTAAACACTCCCAAATCAAACCTGAGCAAGGTAAAATATATTAAGCAACTTACTGAGTTCTTCCCACTCTAGAGAATTGCATTATTCCCATTCATTGTTTAAGCAGTATCCTCCTCATTTACACATTTATTTAGCAGGTAGACCTACACATAGGAAAAAACTTGGATGTCGATCCATGGATTCAACCAACCATGGCACAAATATATTCAGAAAAATATATATTCCAAAATGCAGACTATGGACGAAGCACTACACTGATATCAAGGCCCATTTTATTTATTTACTTACTATATTCATACCCCACTCTTCTCATCCTGAAGGGGACTCAGTGTGGCTTACAGATTATGGGGGGAAAAACCTTATTGTAGATTCCCACAATTCACAGACCCCCAGGCTTTCCATGCAACCCATTTGAGGTATTCATTATTTTATATAAAAGACACCAATTTACTATATCATGGTACATTTTATTTATTTATTTATTTAAAACTTTTGTACCCCGACCTTCTAACCTCTATTGAGGGACTCAGACCAGCATAACAGCAAAAATTCAATGCTATAAATTTAAAAACAACTAGTAGAAATACAGCACCCATGGAGTTTTGGTATTATTTGGAAGCCCTATAACCAAACCCCAGCTAGGACCACACATAAGGAGGTTCGTGCCTGGTGAACTTCTGCTAAACAAGATCAGCCCAGATAGAGAACAAGCACTCTGGTTTGAAGGCAAATAGGATGCAAGTTCAAGCAATATGCTTCAAAAGGTACAAGCACAAAGTCTCAGAAAAGACATGACATTTTATACAGTTCCAACAGCTATTCAGACTTCTTGCTCCCTCCCGATTGGCTGAAAAGAGGGGCAGGCTAGGATCCACACCAGGATTGCCCGAGGGTTCGCCTGACATCACTACCTGCAGAAGATTCCCGTGGTGGGAAGAAAGACCGCTGGTAGTTGATTAGCTTGAAGAACCCATTCAAGAACTGATGCAATACATAACGATACAAGTTACACACAAATATCAAGTTTATTATGTTCTTATTAAAAGATTAGATCTGATAGTTTTTAGGGTACAGTTGCTGCTAGATCCTCATGGAACCTGTAGCGGCTTCAACATTTTGCAACTTTGGAGCCACAGAAAATGTTGGAAAAAATCAAGAAAAAAATCTATTTCCTGCTTGGAGTCTATTTAATATCTGGAAACTTTTGGGAGGAGGGTGTTGTGACTCGACAACGTACTATCTAGAGATGCCTGGGAGCTTCCGTTTCAAAACAAACTTGCCATTATTTTCATATGATTCCATAATCATAGTGGTGGTGGTGGTGGTGGTGGGGGTGTTACAGAAAGTAACATTTTAAAGTCTTGCCATGGTCAGGTATGCCAGTTTCTACAGCAAGGAGAAAGGGGTTATTTTCCCATCACCTCTATTGCTGATTATGTAACTACAGTGGATTTAGGAAGGCAGTTCCCTCTCCTGAGACTTTCTGTGGACCAAAAATGTCTCCAAAATGAAGGTGACAAGAATTTCACTAATCTTAGAAAGCAGGGTTTGTTTTTTTCCTATCTAGTAGTACAAGAAGGCCCTGAAATCTGTTTGAAAGGTGAATTTGCCATTCCTTGCTTCTACGAAAGGCAGTCTATTCTTTGAAAAGGCAGTTGGAGGCAAGAGAAGGGTCAACAGCCACAAACACAGGGCCTCACTTTACTCATTAATCCCCATGAAGTGTGGAAAAGAAGTTGAAGCCTAATGCAATAATGATAACTGTGTCTTATTCCGAATTGCCACACAGTCTTCACACAATTCAACTCCTGCTCCCACTCCTTTCTATATAAGAAATTCTGGAAGAAACATCAGGAGCACAGTACCTGAGGAGGGTCTTTCCCTCTCCTGCTAAGGGAATGGTTTCCTTGTCATTTTCTTTCCTCAAAGACCTTTAGATGAGATTCTACTATATATGTTCAGCATCTGAGATTTGCAGCAATTAACATATTACCTTCTATTTCAATATGGTTCTGTGCATCCTAAAAAAGAAAATCTCTCAAGCATTCCAAGAGAAAATTATAAACATTTAGCAGAGCCAGTGCAGTGTACCAGAGCTGGTTAGTGAATAAATGCCAAATCAATTTATCCTGCATATCTTGGTGACTTAAGGAATATGCAGGAGTCCACAAAAGGTCCTTGAGTATTTTAATACAATAAATACCATAATGAGATCATTTCTTTCAATGCATTTCATTGGCTTTACGCCACATTTTGAATATAAACATTTATTTATTTTAGTTTGCTTTACAAAATATCTAGGTGTAGATAACGATCCCAAAAATAATGGACTCTAAAACTCTTTGCAAAACACCGAACTATTGTAGTTCTTTCTTTTTTTAGTACAGTAGAATCTCACTTATCCAACCTTCACTCATCCAATGTTCTGTATTATCCAACGCAGTCTGCCTCCTGCCCGGAATCATGTCCAGGGTAGGAGAAAGAACTCTTGTCTGTTTTGATGCTAAATTCGTAAATACAGTAATTACTACATAACGTTACTGTGTATTGAATGAACTGATTTTTCTGACAGTTTGTTGTAAAACATGACATTTTGGTGCTTAATTTGTAGAATCATGACGTATTTTGATGTTTAATAGGCTTTTCCTTACTCCCTCCTTGTTATCCAACATTTTCGCTTATCCAATGTTCTGCCAGTCCGTTTATGTTAGATAAGTGAGACTCTACTGCACCAATATATGTAGGAAATATTGCTGGATACTCAACAAATACTGAAAGTTTGACGTTTACGGATTCAATTATTTGTGAATTTTATTGAAATATTTTCTCTAAGAAACTATAAGTCTTCCAATTTTGCACTTTCACAGGGACCCCTAATCCCAGCAAATGTGTGCTTTTGTGCAAGCTCTGAAATAATACGCACCTCTTCAAAATTAGCAAAAATAATGTATGTGCGTATGTACTCCTTCCTTCCACCCTTTTATCATGAGATCTTAGGGTTGCAACCAGATGATGGAACTACTTTAAACACTCCCAAATTAAACCCTAAGCAAGGTAAAAACATATCAAGCAACTTGCCAAGTAAAAACAGTTGAATAAGGCAGATTTTTTTAAAAAAAAAGAAATCATGTGCCTGTGAGAAAAAACCCCCCAAAAAAACATTTCATTGGAAAAATTCCATTGTAATTCTTTCAAAACTATTTCATGGAGAATGGGGCCATCACTGACTTCTAGTCAGTATGGGTATATGACAGCTATGATACCAGAGACAATATTCCCCTGCTTACCAATTGGCGGGGAGCACAAGATGGAGGGTACAATTATATTCAGATTAAGTTGTACCATGAGTTTTACTGGGCTGGTATATATTGGTAAAGTCTGTATGCTATATTAAATCAAATCTGAGCAGGAACAAGAAAAGTAAACATTTCTGTTCCTTAGTTTTCACTTGTAGCCTATGACCGAAGTGTGGACTTGCAGTCCTCTGAGGCCCCAACAATGCTGCCATATAATGTAGTTTGAAACTTACTGATATGGTCAGTGTAGATTCATATAATGCAGTCCAATGGAGTTAAACATAATTATATGAATCTACATTAACAATATAATGCAGTTTCAAATAGTTTCAAACTGCATTACATGGCAGTCTAGCTGAGGTGCCAGTCTTGATCTCCAGGTTCTGCTTTGGCTTTGTTCAATTTCCAGAGCTTTTTTGACTAGTTTCCAGGCAGATTAGGGCCAGTATGGCCGCTGAAAATTCAAAGAGTGTAGCCAAAATGACATTTGTAATCCCAGTTTCTTCTAGCCATCTCACAGGCACAGCCTTGGTTATTGATATTATTCAATTTTTGTCATCCAACTGTGAAGTTGAAAAAGAAACCTTCCAAGTATGGGAAGCAAAATGCACAAATGCAACAATGTGTAATCTTCCCCCATTGTGCACTGAAAAGCACTGAGTTCCATCCATAACTCTGCCCTATTTTGACTCCCTTCCGTTGCACTTTGGCCCCAGACTTTCTATGTTTGAATGCCAGAAACATGGAGACCCCAGCAAGGTAGAATTGGCCCTTCATATTTGCAGGTTTAAACTTCAAATATTTGATCAATATGTTCTCCTGAGCATCTGTAAGACTTCCAGAATTACTACTGAAAGATAGTCATGCTGGAAGACCTAGAAGGTCCTAGAGAGAACAATTGTTAGGCATCTCCTGGGCAATCATACGCTCAGATTCGAGGACCTAGAGAGGTTGCACCGGGAATGTGGTGCAGCCGGCCAAGTGTCAGCTGCATAAGATCTCTCTGACCAATAGGTCATGAGTTCGAGGCCTGCCCGGGTCGAGGTGGGTGCTCGACCTTAAGTGTAGCCTGCTGTCGACCTTTGCAGCACGAAAGACAGTTGCATCTGTCAAGTAGGTGATAAAGGTACCACATTAAGTGGGGAGGCAAATTTTGACTGAATTCGCTTCACTGTCTACACTGTTTTGTATTGTATTGTGTTGTGAGCCGCACTGAGGCCCTTTCGGGGTGAGAAGAGCAGCATACAAATTGATTGATTGATTGATTATGAGGCCATTAAAAGAACTCTAGGAAACGCTAAGGAATGCAGAAGGAACAACAAGGGACGCTGAGTGATGAGGAGTGTTTCAGCTCCCCCTGGAGGCCAGAGTTTGCCTCTGTTCGTTGATATGTGTGTACTGTGTACAGTGTGTACTGTGTATGTGGAAACAGCAGGGATTATCTGCTAAGTATGTGTACCTGTAATCCGCTCTGAGTCCCCTTCGGGATGAGAAGAGCGGAATATAAATAAAGTTAATTAATTAATTAATTAATTCTCTCAGGTAAAAAAGAGCAATATTAAAATTCAGATTTCCCCCAAATGTGGGGACCCTGTGCCCATAAACCCAAAGAAAATGAAGGGTCTGCTCCACATACTTAACTCAGATGAAGGCCAACTGATGTCATAAGAGCTTTTTTTCAGTGATATCACACATACATAAACGTAGACACAAAGAGGGATCGGACTGTTTTACAATTTTTTCATTCAGAACTGTCCTCATGCTTATAGTGAAAAACTGTAATAAAGGAAGCTTGTTAAGGATGGGACAGCACAATCACATCTCCTTGCCTTGGTAAGCATTCCTGTTGTTCTTGCTCGTCTATTTTGAATGCTCATGCTTACATGAACAGATTCTATAAACAATACAAATGCAACAAAATCTAGTGCTTATGAACTGAAACTATAAGGAGTTTTTGAAATTCAGGAATCATTTATACAAGTGGAGCACATACATTGTATTTACACATATACAATGGAGAAGAAGACAGTAAAGACTGGATTATCTAATATTAATAGTTATTACAAAATATTGTTTAATTACAATAATATCTAATATTTATAGTTAACAATTATCCAATGGCACCCTGCTTTGGTGGAATAGATGCCAGAATTGCTTTAATGAGTGCCATGCTTTGCAGATCTCAATAAAAACTGCATAAAGTAGTAAGACTTTTATTTTGAATAAACATACACAGAAGAACTGTAAGACACTATCCAATCCTACAATCAGGGATATGTGTTTTAGGGCATAAAATTCTAACTAAGGAACTAAGAAAACCTAGAGAATAAGTCATAGATACATGTTTAAAGCCATCCCTTGTAGTGCTAATCTGAAACATACAATGTACATACACATACAGCCCTCTAGTGTTTGATATATTTTGTTACAATAAGTGATTTTCTAAAACTACGGGTTCATTCTAAAAGCTTGCACAATTAGCCTCATTCTCATTTTGGGGACTTGTAATTTGCCTCAAATTGTGTGTATATGTGCATGTGTCTGAGAGAAAGTGAGAGCAAAGGAGATTTTTTTTGAGGATTTAAAGCATGTAAGCACATGCAATTACGACACAAGATTTATACACAAATGAAGTTTCAGTATGACCCTAAACATGAAATACCTTTTCTGTTTTATATTAAGAAGCTTGGCAATTATTCCTTCATCTGCATCTTTTCTCTTTAAGATAATTGTTCTCATTGTAACAATTCTTTGAAATGTGCTCAGTTCCTTAATAGCTTTCATTCTCCTAGTATGAGTAATGTTGTACATGCAATCACAAAGTTGTGATCCATATGCCACAATCCTACTCTGTTATAGAACTACTGCAGATTAATTATTGTTTTACAATGCTTATTGTTTCTCAAGCCCATCTGGGAACAGTGTGTGTGTGATGGCTTTCCATAGAAACATTTTCCCGTCAACGCCGGCCTTTTTCTCTGCCACTCCATAGCAATGCTGTTTCAAGTTAGCATTTAGATATGATTCAGGATATTATGGGGATGTGAACCCTTGTAAAACCAACCTTATTCAGTTGCATATCTGGGCCCTTCCACACAGCCCTATGATAATCATCATCATCATAATCAACATCATCTTTATTTGTACCCCGCCACCATCTCTCTGCTGGGGACCCCGGACGGCTTACATGAGGCCGGGCCCAACAACACAACAACAAAGTCTCAGCATTACTTTGCGAACAAAGATTCTTAGGAAGGACTCATCCCACGCTTTTTACAAGTGTGTTAATGACTAAAAAGGCCAATCTGAGATTGGCAAGTCCGGTAGCAGAAAGCACAGCAGAAAGTCTCCTTGGGTGATGTTGTTTCCAAGTTGCGGTTCTTTCTGCGTTGTCGTTTCTCTTCGAGACCCGTTCGCCGTGTCTTCTCGAAAGAGGCCGCAGCATTGTCGATAGTGCGTCTCCATGCCTCCTGATGTGAGGCTAGGGTGGACCATTGTTGGTGATCAATCTGGCCAAGCCTGAGATGTTGTTTCAGGGAGTCCTTATATCTCTTTTTGCGGGCGCCTCTCTTGCGCTGACCTGTGGCAAGTTCACCATAGAGTAGTATCTTTGGGAGGCAGTAGCCCGCCACCATCTCCCCGCTGGGGACTCGGGGCGGCTTACATGAGGCCGAGCCCAACAACACAACAACAAAGTAAAAACAATCATAAAAACAATATACATAGAACATAAACTATAAAATACTACAACCAATATAAAATTATAATAAAATAAAGCCAATAATGACACAAACAATGAGCGGGCCGCATGTACAGATTAAAATAGAAAGGATAGGGATAAAAACAGGAGGTGAGATGGCAGTGGGGTGAATTAATTGTAAGGGAGAAACCTATTTCAGATTGGGGTCGAGCAAAAATGTTCCCTCACTTATTGCCAGGGTTATGTTCCAGGACCTCCCACAATAAGTGAAAATGTAGGGAAGCTCTATTTATTTTAATATTTATACATTATTTTAGTAGTTATGCACTATTTTAAGTCTTTATAAACTTTAAATAAAGTGAAGGAAAGGAAGGAAAAGCCCTTCAAGGCTGGTGATATAGCTAGTTACAGAAGGAAGGGGAACAGAGGTAATACTGCATGAGTCAGCAAGTCGTACCACTCCAAGAAGGGCGGGACCACCCCTAGGGGTAGGTGTTTCAAACAATGTTATGTTATGTTGTTGTTTGTTTTCTATCCAGAATAAATGCTCTATGTCCTTGCCATATACACCATATGGACCGAAAAGGTGGTAGCTTCAGTAGAAGTGGATAGCTTTGCCCATGTGGGGTCTCCCTGGTCTCTGAGGTGTTGTTTTTAAAAAAAAATTTAAAAAATTATTTATTATTATTATTATTATTTAATCAGAGTCAGAATTAATACCTACTAGGAAAAGAGGTACACAGTGGGTGTGTGAAACATGTGAGTTTGTAGATGAACAAACCAGAGACCATCTATTTCAATTCAACTTGAGCCCTGTAATGCACAATGGGGGCCTTATGCCAAGTCCTATACTCCATGCTTCCTTAATACATTGTTTTGCTCCAGTACCACAAGAAAAAAAACCCTCAGCAAGCAAGAGTCCAAAAGTGGCATGCCAAAACCCCGCAGCTCAGTCCCTGGCTGGTACCAAATATGTAAGGCACACCATAATCCCAGTGCCAACAAGATAAGTAAACACCCCATCAGTGTTATGTAGGGAAAAGAAAAAGGTTTATCCTGACATTAAGTCGTTGTGTTTTGGGCTCCGGTGCTTATCTCCCATTTTAAATCAAAGAGCCGGCGTTGCCCTTAGACACCTCCAAGGTCATGTGGAGGACGGAGGAGAGCAAGTGCCTTGGAGAGCGGTGATGGCAAAATGCCACAAAACAGCGAAAATACCATGATATATATTTTAAATTAATTTTTAAAAAATCCGCGAAATAGTGAGTCCGCAGTAAGTGAACCGCAAAATAGCAAAATTCCAAAATAATCCCAAATTGTGGCCGAGATAGTGTCACATTTGCTTTGTGATGGTTTCATGCACAAAATTATCCAAAAGCATGTGGATAACATTTCTTTCAGGCTATGTGCAGAAGGTGTATAGGGAACATCAATGAACGCCATGATTAGACATGGGCCCCACCTCCCCCAAAACATTGCATTATGTATTATATGCAAACGACGACATATTATCATCTAAAACAGTCGTGGGCAAACTTGGGCCCTCCAGGTGTTTTGGACTTCATTTCCCAGAATTCCTAACAGCCTCAGGCCCCTTCCTGAGGCTGTTAGGAATTCTGGGAGTTGAAGTCCAAAACACCTGGAGGGCCCAAGTTTGCCCAGGCCTGCTCTAAAACATTTCCCAAATATTTGGGAGAAGGGGTGCCCAATATTTTGGAGAAGGGTGGGGGGGATTTCCCTCCCCCTCTCTCTCTCCCCTTAAATTTGCCACAACTTCTCATTCCCATTGAGTGTCACAGCAATCTCCTGCTGCTTGCTGTTCACTTGGCAAAAGGCAAGCCAAACCTGCCTTAGTCGCGCATGCGCAGCAGAGGCGAGGCGAGTCTCCGCCAAACCTGTTTTAGTCGCGCGTGCGCAGCAGAGGCGAGGCGAGTCTCCGCCAAGCCTGTTTTAGTCGCGCGTGCGCAGCAGAGGCGAGGCGAGCCTCCGCCTTTCGGACAATTTGGGCCCTTTCGGCTATCCGTCACCGGCTGCGACGTCAAGGCTGGCAGAGGCTGTGATTCCTTGTCAGGCGAACATGGCGGCTCAGAAGATCAACGAAGGCTTGGAGCACATCGCGAAGGCCGAGAAATAGTAAGCGGGAGGCAGGCGGGGAGGCGCTTGGCCACTCCCTCAGGAGGCTTCGGCTCTCGGGGAAGGGCGAGGGCGGCCGGGGGTCCTTCCCGGTCCTTTGACGGGCCCTCCAAGGCCCTTCCCTGGGAAGCAGCTTAACTATAGTGAGGCGCAAGACAAGAGGACAAGGCCTTGCCCTTCCCAGTAGCTCAGGCATACGCATTCAGATATCAGAAATGATACCTTATTGGTGGATTTGTGGGATGAAGGCAGCTAGCTTTTGTTTTGAATTGTGTAGACCTCACAACCTCTGAGGATGCTTGCCATAGATGCAGGCGAAGCGTCAGGAGAGAATGCTTCTGGAACATGGCCATACGGCCTGAAAAGCCTACAGGTCTCGGCGGTGGCCGGGGAGCTTTTGCACAGTTGAGACTCGTGCGCCAGCTGCGCCCGTACCTTGGGAAGTCTGATCTGGCTACGGTCGTCCACGCTCTGGTCACATCCCGGATAGATTACTGCAACGCGCTCTACGTGGGGCTGCCTTTGAAGACAGTTCGGAAATTACAACTAGTCCAGCGGGCGGCAGCCAGATTACTAACAGGAGCTACATACAGGGAGCATACCACCCCCCTGTTGTGTCAGCTCCACTGGCTGCCTGTCCAATTCCGGGCTCAATTCAAAGTGCTGGTTTTGACCTTTAAAGCTCTATACGGTTCTGGCCCAGCTTACTTGTCCGAACGCATCAGCCGCTACGTCCCACCGCGTAATCTAAGATCCGGGGAGGCCCTGCTCTCGCTCCCGCCTACTTCTCAAATGCAGCTGGTGAGGCGAGGGAGAGGGCCTTCTCGGTGGTGGCTCCCCGCCTGTGGAATGCGCTCCCTATCGATGTACGACCCACCTCATCCCTCCTGGCCTTCAGGAAAAAAGTAAAATCCTGGCTGTGGGACCAGGCGTTTGCACACCAGCACAAGGCAGCATTTTAGATGGGATTTTAATGGAAAGTGGATGAATAGGGCCAATGCTTTTATGGACAGAACATTGTTTTAATCTGGAATGAAAGCGTATGATGCTAATGTAATTGTACTTTAATGTATTTTAATGTATTTTAATTGTTGAAAGGTTCTGGGGTTTTATATTGTTACTGTGTGGGCATCGAATTGTGCCTTACTGTAAGCCGCTCTGAGTCCCCCCCCCCCTCGGGGGTTGAGAAGAGTGGGGTAAAATCCTGAAATAAATAAATAAATAATAAATAAATACAACAGCCCAGTGATTCCGGTCAACTAGCTTAGGCATCCGGATTAGGGATTCTGTAATGCTAAACATTAGTAGGAGTCATTGTTTGGTTTTGGATTTTTATGAATGGTCCCATTAGAAAATGTAGTATATAAACTACAACTCCCAACATTCTGGGTCAAGTCCCACCAGGATTTAAAGCAGTGGTTCCCAAACTTTTTTGGCCTACCGCCCCCTTTCCAGAAAAAAAATAAATACTAACCACCCCCCTAGAAATTAATTTTTAAAATTTTTAAATAGCAATTAAACAGAAAGATATATGTATTAATATTTCTACCTTTTTCATAAAATGTAATAAAGAAAGTTGTAAATTAGAAACATTGAAGTTTGAAATTATGAAACTATTTATTGAACTTAGAATAGAAAGGTAATACAAAAAAAGTTAAAACATTCGAAATCATCTTAATGAGAAGGATGAACCTGGTATGCCGCTACCAATCTAGTAATCCTCGGCTCTATTTTCGATAGCAGTAATCCCAAATCATTGCGATTGACTATTTTGCAATCGGTTTCTTTTTTTGTTAATAAATTGGTTACCGCACTGAATCCACGTTCCACTAAATATGTTGAAGGACATTATTTTTATTGTTATAAGACTCAACTAGTTGGAAGGGAACCCCAAAGGTATTATTATTATTATTATCCCTTGCTTGGTGAGAGGAGGAGGGAAGAGCAGGAGGAGGGAAAGAGATTGAGACACACACACACACACACACAGAGATGGATGGTAGCCTGTCACCTGGCTCACGCCACCACCCTCACCGCCCCCTTACAGGGGTTCAGCGTCCCCCCAAATTCTCTTGGGCCTTCCAACACCCCCCTAGATTGCCCCACCGCCCACCAGGGGGTGGTACAGCCCACTTTGGGAACCACTGATTTAAAGTTTCATTTCATTTTCATTTCAATTTATTACTTGATGAGTCGCTCTCCACCGGAGTGCTCCGAGCGACTTACATGGCAATAAAACAGCAAAACATATCAACGATAAATCACAAATTAAAAGCTTTGATGAAAACCCAAGTTTTGAGAGCTTGAGAGAAAGACCGCAAATCAGGTATAGCTCTAAATGTATGGAGGTAAGGAATTCCACAAGGTTGGGGCAAGAACCGTGAAGGCCCTGCGCCTTGTGGAGTCCAGGCGTGCCTCCCTAGGACCGGGAACAAACAAGAGGTTTTCTTGAGCTGATCTTGGTGGTCTCTGATGACAAGTATGTGAGAGACGATCTCTGAGGTATTTAGGGCCTTGACCATGGATGGTCCTGAAAGTTGGTCATAATGGGTATCTAGAATCAATCCCCTCAAGTAATTTTCTCTTGCTCATGGTAGGTTAGTGTGCCAAGTTTGGTCCAGATCCATCATTGGTGGGGTTCAGAGGGCTTTTCACATATGAGCGAGCTATAATGCCAATCATTCTCTGTCATTGCTCCCTCAAACCCTTCCAGTACTCAAAATTGGTCATGGTGTGTATGTGTGCCACATTTGGTTCAGATCCATCACTAGTGGGGTTCTCTGTGCTGTCTGGATGTGGTGGTGTTCACAATGCTTGCTCTCTAGATGTGACAGTCACCCACATACAAATAAACATACATATTACAAACATATATTATGTGTATATTATTATTATTATTACTTTTCTTATATAGAATGTTGCTTCGCAAATTTTGTATTTCAGTTTGAAAACCGGCTTGCTAAAATGGAAACCAGACTACGATAGCGCTGCGACTGAATATTCAAAGGCAGGTATGTTCTCTAAAATATCAGGACCTTGTTTTTGGTTTAGCCTGAACTGTTAAAAAAGACAAGCAACTTGCATATCGGCAGTTTTTGCACCAACTTCCTCTGACTTTTGCTGCTTTAGTCTAGTAACACATTGTTAGAAATATTTCTACCCCTTCATATATATCATAAATTGGTATAGAAGTCAAATAATGACATTCAAGCTAAAGCAATGTAAAAAAAAATTCAATGAAAGGATAAGTTTTAAACATTAAAACAATTTGCAGCCATGTGCACATAAATATTTTGAAGCAAATCTGTTAGGCCCAAAGGCTTTGGACATGTTTTTACTCGACACCTAAGTGAGATAACATTGGTTCAACTTGTCTTCCACAGTTGGGGGAACCACAGCAGAGAAGGCCCTCTCCTATTTCCTCCCACAATGTATTGATGCCATGCATTGTAACTACACATAATTACAACATATTAAGTCCTTAATATCTCATTAAAACCTCTCTAAAATTAGGCTAACAATTGTTGGAGGGGGATGGTAAACCAGAGATTATCAAGGCAGATATTAGCAGCTAGGCGAGAGTGCATATACATGTACTTAAGCCTCCTTATATGATTGTAGACTCATTTAATCCAGTTCAAAGCAGATAGTGTGGATCATCCGTTTTGATAATCTGGATTATATGGCAGTGTAGAAGGGACCTTAGCTTCCAGAATGCTTCTTTCTCATTTTTAAACTAAATGTTGAAAGAGGATTGTGGCATGTGGGAGGCTTGCAGTTTGAAAGTATGATGTTGTCTTTGCTGAATCTTAAGTTCTGAGTAAGCACAAAACACCAAGTGACTAGCAGGTTTGGGTGAGTTTTAGTCTTCTAGTTTCACACCAGCAGAAGTGACTAGTGTAGGTGTGCCCCTACTGTATTTTGTATGTCAGAAACAAGATTTTGACTAAAATTTGGCTGTTTCTAAGACTTAAATCACTTGTCATCATTTATCATTGTTAGTTCATTTATGAATGGGATAATAATAAGCCTGAGGGTGTCTGAGAGGAAACCCATTTGTACATGGTTCGTATCTCCAGACATCTATATAGCTAGTTGCATGACTCTTCCTTTGTTTCTTTGAAGCATTGTTGTGAGAATTAAAGGTGGGACTAAACTTGTATTAGTTGCCCCGAAAGTGTTTTGTGTTAAAGAGCAGAGATAGATATATAGATATTCCTTGTGAGTAATGTTTCTGAGATAGATTTGGAATGCTCATGTTGTTTACAGTTCAGAAAAGAATACATTTTCTTATTGCTTCCTCTTTGTTTCTTTGCAGCTGTTGCTTTTAAAAATGCCAAACAGTTCGATCAAGCAAAAGAAGCATATTATAAAGAAGCTGTCTCCCATGAACAGAATAAAGCGTATCTTTTTATTTACTGTTGCCTCTCTCTCTTCAGCATGAAAGAAATATTGATGATGGATTGATGCTATTTTTGTTGATTCAATCCAATAGATACTATGCTGGTTCATTTCGGGTTCATTTCTGTGTTTAGATAAAATTGATCTTAGCACCTGTTATCACAACTTTAATAAAATCAGACCTATAATTCTAATTGTCATAGCTCTGGGGTGTTCTGCAGAACAGGATGGTATAGAAGGGAGCCTGAGATCTTGGAGGCTATGCTGGTGATGGCAAAGAGTTCAGGACTGGCATGTCTGCCGGCTAATTAAATATATTTAAAAGTTCCTAATCTGAAAGTTGGTCACTAGCTGACTAGTTTATTAGATATCTTTTAACATGTTTTTTATGGAAAAGTTGTGATACGATCAGTAGAGGGACTTCCTATATTGATGAAATTCCAGATCTTCAACATATTTGTCACATAGCATGACCGTTATTACAACAGCTTCTTAAAATATGAACTTCAGCATGTCCAGCAAGGCTTTGGGACTTTCTTAAGTTTTTGTGTCACAAGGGAAAATAGCTTTACGACACTAGTGAAACAGAATTCCATTCTGACTGTGGAATCTGACTGTATACCCCATGGAGAGGAAAAAAATGACTATCAGTATATCTTATAACACGTCCTGTTTGTAGTTTTGATCTATTTTTCTCTAGTGAGCTCAAGTAAAATATGATTGATCTGTATGATTTTTTTGGTCTATGTATAAATCAGTCCAATAGGTTTTGATACGAACTGTTTGAAAACATCAAAATTGGACCTAGGAAGACATATTATAATTTGTGTCCTTGACTCAACATAATTTGCATCCAGGCTTTTCCATGCTGCAAAGTAAGTCTGAATGCTATTTTAATTTATCTGTTTCAAAATGAAGGTGTTCTTGACGCAGGTGAAATACTGACTGACTGACTGACTGACTTTATTATTTCTGAGTCGCCCTCCACGTTAGTGCTCCGGGCGACTTACACACAACAAATTCCACAATTAAAATAGAGTATTTAAAACTAGATTAAAATATTCAGTGGTTAAATGCAGGGGCCAGGCTCGGTATTTGAGTTCCTGGTTCTGCATTAACCATGGGCTTTCCTAAATAGCCAGGTCTTCAGAGCGGTCAGGAACTGGGGCAGGTCGAGGGAGGCTCTCTGGTCCGGTGGCATCGAGTTCCAAAGAACTCCATCTCGTGGTCTCCAGGTGGGCCTCTTTCAAGCCTGGTACGTGAAGAAGGTTCTTGTTTGCTGGCCGCGGGGTCCTTAAGTAAGCAGGCATCAACAAGCCCCGGCCCCGTAGGGCTTTGAAAGCCAAGGTCAAGGTCTTGTGTAAGGCTCTATACTCAACGGGCAGCCAGTGCAGGCGCTGCAGAGATGGTGTAATGTGGCATCTCATCGATGTTCCTGTGAGAAGCCTGGTGGCCGCGTTCTGCACAATCTGGAGCCTGCGGGTTAGTGACCGGGGTAGACCTACATACAAAGCGTTACAGTAATCCAGCCTTGATGTAACCGTGGCATGGATTACTGTAGCTAGCACTTCTCCGTCGGAAGATAGGGCGCCAATTGTCTCGCTTGGCGCAGGTGGAAGAAGGCCCTTTTGCTCGTGGAGGCAACCTGGGCCTCCATCGACAATTTGGAGTCCAGGATAACACCAAGGCTTTTTACTGAGGGGGACGGAATACTCCTCACCCTGTTCAGAGAAATATCAACTAGACTTCACCACAGAGTTGGAAATAAAATAAGTGTTTTCCTACTTGATAATAACAGATTCCTGAACAGATAGTAGTGCTTTGAAAGTTTTCCATAGTTTTTATGTTTGTATTTTGAAATGTTATTTACCCAATACAAAAATATTTACCTTGCAAAGTTTAATATCTTTTTTAATATCGTTGTTTACACAAATTTTATCTGATTAGGGAACATCATTTCCCCTGCTCAGATGACAGTGTATGAATGTCTCATGACAACTTTTTAAGTCAAATGGCAACACATTTCTGCAATACATAATACAGCTATTTGTGGTATTTTCATGGATTTGGCAAAATGCTCGCATATGAAGGCAAAACGAAATCAATCTAGAAGCAAGGAAAACTTCCTGCATAGACAATTTTCTAAATAGGAGGCATTATACTCCCCTCTGTGAAAACAGCAAGGTTTTTATGCTATCCAACAAATCCTCAGAATAATTTTAGTTCATCCTTATTTGTGAGACTTCTTTCAAACACTGCAAATAAGGCAGTAAAGGTGAATTTTGTTGGGCAGGAAATGTATCCTCCTTTCCTGTGAACAGAAGTGAGATTTACCTCTTTAAACCAGGCCATATGAAGGGGAAGGAGTTTTATCTATCCACTTACTTTTCTGTTGTGTGTTTCACGAAGTGAAAAAAACCTCCCAAGATGTTTGCAGATTCAAATCATTCTTTTTTGTGGGCATTGAATTGTCTTAAGAAACATTTTTGCTTGCATTCTGCTGTAACTTGATATTTTCTGTCTCCTTTTCAGGGCTTATGAACAAGCTGGTATGATGTTAAAGGTGTGTGCCTGTCTATTCAGATTCTATATTTGAAGGTACTGGTTAAATTCACGATTAGGTTTTTTCTATATATAACTTATTTTATTGAGTTACATTGTATCTTTCTTCCAGAACTGGAACTCAAAGCAACTCATACGTGTTTTAAAAGAAGTGAAAATAGCAGTTCCTCTATGGCAGTGTTTCTCAAACTGTGATATGACAAATCACAGTTTGTGATTTCTCAAACCTCCAGGACTTCAGCTCCCAGAAATTCCAGCCAGTTTACCAGCAGTTAGGAATTATTTGAGAAACTCTGATCTAAGAAACTGCAGACTTAAAAAAAATTAATTACACTTTATTAATTTGTCTAATTTTTTTGTGGGATTTATCCAGGTCAGCTACTTCTTGTTCAGTAGGGCTTTCCAAGTATAAGGTCATGGATTAAGCCCGTTTCAAGGAAGGACACATGTAGAGGTTGATGGTTGGACTAGCACACTGAAATCATCCTCACTTGACCATGGAAACCCACTGAGTGACCTTAGGCAAATCACACTTTCTTTCAGCTTCACTGGAAGGCAATGGGAAACTCCCTCTGACCAAAATTTGCCAATAAAATCCCATGATAGGTTCACCCACATTTATCATTAATTCAAAAATTACTTGAAGGCATACCATAGCATGAAATATATTGATAAAGGCAAAAATGCAGTAGTAATATATTCACAATCAGAGTGAAGTACACTTAATAGCTTGATTCTGGACATACATTCTTAGGAAGGATTCCTGCTCATTTGATACAGTTTGCAACGAATCGGTACTTATATGATCAATATATGTTGAAGAATATAAAATGTATGCTAGATATTTACTTTGGTAGACTAAAAGGCGGAAATGACATTAATTAACCTACTAAATAAGAAGGATAGTATCATATTAGATGCATCATAGATAGATGAATATCTTTTCATGACTATAGCACTTAACAGGGGCAGCACTGAAAACCAGCCACGGAAAAGCTTTCTTATCACCCCCATTCTTGCTCAGCAAACAGGGCCTCTTCTTTTCTCCTTTAGGAAATGCAACAGCACCACGATGCAGTGGAACTGATTCAGAAAGCCAGCATGATGTACCTGGAAAATGGAACACCTGATACCGCAGCTATTGCTCTAGATCGTGCTGGGAAGTAAGTTTGATCATGTCTTTTGGTGTTGTTGCTTTTAAAAAAATATCTGTAATAGAAGCTGAATTCCTCTCGTTTAATTTGTCATATAAGATATTTCTGTATCATCTCACAGCCTTCAAGTGATGTCTTTTTAAAAGTAGTTTTCTTTTAAAAAACTATCAAGCTGATTCAGAAGTAGACTACTTGAGCCCCTTAACCTGACTCCTCATTTCAGAAGACCTAAATCAATATTGGAGGAATGGCAGGATAAACATGGCTACAGTACTTTGCTCTTTGCTCCTTTGCTAACTGGCTCTCTGTATTGTTATTTCTGCCTGTGGTTGACTGAGGGAAATGTGCATGCTGTGTGATTGACAACAGACAGACAGTTCTGGATAGGTAGCAATGTGAGAGAAGGAAAAGGCAAGGAAACTGGTTTTTGGAGACAGAAAAGGATGGCTCTTCATTCTGGATATGACCTCCGTAGATTGTCTGTAAGAGAATGTTGCTCTCATCAGAACAAACATTGTAAATAAAAGTATTTGGTGGTTTTTATTTCAGGGTAATAGAAAATATAAATCCAGACAAGGCTATTCAGCTGTATCAGCAGACAGCAGCTGTATTTGAGGTAAGTCTTTTGAAACCATAAAATATGCTTCTGAGATATGCAAAATCACTGAGGTTAGCAGAAAATAATATTTAAAACAGGAACAGTATGTAGTGCAGAAGAGTGGACATGTAGATATGTTTTAGCAAGTATGTGTTTAAGCAAGTGTCTCCCTGCTCATAGCCTCCTGTCAATCTTGAGTGGATTGACTGATAGGACTGAAGTCAACTTTAAAAGATTCCTACCACTTCCATTAGTAAGTGCTGTTCAATTCCCACAATGCGAGCACATTTTAACAGTTGTTTGAAATTTGGTAATTATCCATCCCATCTTTCCTTACAGTTATATTTCTCTGAACATGTCATATCTAGCTCCGATTCTGTTTGCATTTCTTCCATTTAGTGCTCAGGACTCTGTGTTTCATTTTCTACTCACTGTCTTCTTCATATGTAAATTCATACTTGAACGAACCAGTCTAGGCCAGGTTTGAACTTCTGGGCTCCCCCCTCCCCCGACCCTTTTCTTCTGCCTAGCCAGAATCTCTTCTATTTTAAACTATCTTATTTTTCCCCAGATAAACTGTGATTAGCAATGCAAAGGATTCCAAATATGTGGGGATTATGCAGCATGCACAGTTTATATGGCCTGCAAGTACCCATTTGTGGGCTTTCTCCCAGTTTTCCAGACAAAATGCCTTCATTTCAGTTCTCCCTGCCCTGCCTCCCACTGTGGTTTGCTGCTCAGTTTCTCTCACTAGCACTTTCCTCCCTTTCTCTTTCCACCAGCCACTTTTGCCATACTCTTACCCCTTGTTGCTTTTTCCATTCATCAAAAAATGAAGGGAAGGAGGGAAACACCCCCCCCCCCCCAGTCTTGTTGTTTACATCTGGCTCTCTGTATTGTTATTTCTGCCTGTGGTTGACTGAGGGAAATGTGTATGCTGTGTGATTGACAACAGACAGACAGTTCTGGATAGGCAGCAATGTGAGAGAAGGAAAAGGCAAGGAAACTGGTTTTCGGAGACATGTAAATATGGGCAGGGGCTTGGTTTATTCACTTGACAGACCTGTGCTGTACCTTGGAGGACTTTATATTAAAAGGCATCCAAAAATTGAGAGTGACAAGGAAATACTGCTCATATCTCAGTGATCCAAAGAGAATGTGTGTCACAGTTAAGTAATTCATGCTTTTATATGCTTATGGTTTACCTTCTTTTCCAGAATGAAGAACGTTTACGACAGGCAGTGGAAATGTATGGCAAAGCTTCAAGACTTTTAGTCAAAGGTCGTAGGTATGCATTATGTTTTACTTCTTTGAAAACAAAATCTTTTTGAGGACATTACTGGCCATTGCGTCTTTTGCGTAGTAGGCACACAGCTGTTATTGACTTCTTAAATATTATCTTGATGATATTTATTCATACAGTGCTGTGACGTGACAGAAATTGCCATTCCTTGCAATGTAAATTGGGACTTGCAATTCTCCCTTTACTGCACATTTACTCTTCCAACTCCCTTTACTCTTCCAACTCCCAATTCTCAGTGCGGGTTGGTGTCCATAAAGCTATATTAGAAACAGTCATCCAAGTGTGGCTTTGCTGCAGCTATAAAGCTAGTCTTCCCTTTTGTTTCAGCATAACCCTTTGGAAACATCTGGCTCTTGGCTTGATGCTTTAAGTATAGGCTCACTGTAGTTGCACACAAGGAACTTGTTTCTGTGTTATAAAACTGTCTGGAATCAAACATTTAGTTGGAGTACTTGCCCTTGCTATTTCTGCTGCTTCCATTAAATGTACATTTCTTTCTTACTCTTGCCTTCCAGGCTAGATGAGGCAGCAGTATCTATCCAGAAAGAAAAGAGTATTTATAAAGATATTGAAAACTATCCAACATGTTACAAGGTATAAGCCTGCTGACCTTTCCCAATTTTTTATTTCCCTTGATCAACCACCTGCAGTCTTATTACTTGGATTCTTTACAATGAGTTAACATTCTGTTTTGTTCTCCTGAAATACTGCTTTTCTACAAGAGAATTACCTTTCTCTGTTTGTTTTAGAAAACTATTGCTCAGGTCTTAGTTCATCTTCACAGAAACGATTACGTTGCTGCAGAAAAATGTGTCAGGGAGAGCTGTAGGTAAGTCACTAATGTGCCTGACTGGTTCTTAAAAAAAAAGTTATCTTAGCAAATGGAATACTTTTGTATTTTTTCATCTTAATTGTAATTGCTAGGTTAAGTACTAAATGTCAGATTCTCTAATGTGTCACAGGTTTGAGAGCTTTGCCTGGTTGCTTGTAAAGCAGACATTTCAGCTGGTCTGCTGCAGATGTGTTGCATTGCACTTTCCGATATCCAATGCATCTGGAAGTTACCAGGTTAGGGAAGGCTGCTGCTAAAGGATTCAGGGTTATGTCATGTCATATTACCAACTTGTGCACATCTGTTATTGTCAAATTGCATTACTGCCTAAGAAAATGCAATGAAGGTATCTAATATATTTATTTGTTATTTCAGTTATTTCAATGCTAGGCTGTCTGCTAATTAGAATATCTGCACAATAAAATTTACAGAGCAATAGTACATGAAATTTAATTAAGACATATACAAAACAAAGAAGGTGATACTAAGAAAAATAGAACAAATGAAGTCAGTGTTAGAACATATTGGAACATCTGTGTAAATAATGTGGGTATCTATAGGAAAAACATCCCAGAATGAGGGTGCTTGTAATTGAAATGACTGTTCCTGTTAATCATTTGTCTAATTTTAATGAGTTAAACCTGTAAGAGAGGACTCTTAAGCAATCACTACAAGATCTAGTCAGCATCATGGAACGATGAGATGTCCTTCAGGTCCCCAAGTCTTTGTCTTCCAAATTTTTACCCTATTTTTATTTTATTTATTTAAATTTATACCCCTCCCTTCTCACTTCGAAGGGGACCCAGAGCAGCCTTACAATAGGCAACAATTTGATGCCTTATCAAACAAATTATAGAAATAAACATATCCATTAAAAACATAAAATTTAAAAAGCAATATAAACATTTAAACTAATTATTTAAACCACATAATCCAAAATCATAATCAAGGCTGTTCCAGTCATGATTGCACATATTCCATCTTCTCTTATTGCACTGCATTTCTATTCAAACAAATGGTCCCAGAGCCATGTTTTCAATTTCTTTCTGAAGGTCAGGAGGGAGGGGGCTGACCTGATTTCACTGGGGAGGTAGTGCCATAGCCAAGGGGCCACCACTGAGAAGGCCCTGTCTCTCGTCCCCACTGCGAAGGAAGTGGGACCGAGAGCAGGGCCTCCCCAGATGATCTTAATTTCCGAGATGGTTCATACCCTGTCTGGATATATGGTTTCTTAACTTGGAGAGGCTGCTTTAAATGAAATTTCAATTGCTTCAGCCTTCCAGGCTTCAGAGAAAGCGAGGACTGTGCAGCATTGGAACAGTTACTAGAAGGGTATGATCAACAAGACCAGGACCAAGTATCAGATGTATGCAATTCACCCCTCTTTAAGTACATGGACAATGAAGTAAGTTGTTGTGCTACGGGGTGTGTGGGCACAATTGGGATTGCAGATTTACTTGTTGAAATCATTTCAGTTCTATTGTGTGATTGAATTACTGAGCTCGCATTTGGAGATTGAAGATCAAAAGAACAATGAGGTTCTTACTGTGGTCCGTTCTCGCAGCCAAGATCTTCCTGTGATTGGTATTGTTAGCTTAAATATGCACTTTTTTGCTGCAGAATCTTAAGGTGTGGGGAGAATTGTGGTTGGCATATGACTAGCAGTCGTATTACATTGTTGTGATTATTCAAGGTTGTGTGTGAATGCTTAAATGTTGACCTAATAAGATGAGATAAATCTGCTGTAGTTGCTTTGTTTCTTCCCTTGAAGGACTTAAGAAGAAGCGAGGGAACTGCAACAATAGCTTTCTGAACTGGGAAACCATTATTAATGGCTTCAGAAATAACTACAATTTGGAGTCCTGTTCCTTATCTTTACTTGTAATGCAGCCATTCATCATTGTTCCATTATTGATACTCCCAGAATAAGCAGAACTCTATCCATTGTTGTTATGACTGAATTTCTAGATTCAGTCCACTGGTTTCGGTGGCAGTTGTGTATTTATTGAATACAAATTGTCCTGCTGCTCACCATTGATTTTAGAACAATTACAAAGATTATCCCTATTCTTGTGTATTGGCTTCTCATAGATCCGGTTATGATGAACCTCGCTTGTGCACAAATCAGGTTTTTTTGGACAGTGTATAATACTGGCATAGAACAGACCGCTATTACAGCAAATGGTTGTATTGCTTTCAATGTTAACATTGACTTCATTTTGAGTTATACAGTCAGGATGTGCCCTTCAACATACAGATATGTAACTCTTCCTGTCTTTTGCCAGTATGCCAAGCTTGGTCTCTCGTTGGGTGTCCCAGGTGGAGGGATAAAGAAGAAATCCCCAGTCACTCCACAGGGCAAAGCAGAGAGGCCAGTCGTGCCGGGTGCCCATGGGAATGAGGAAGATGATGACTATGCAGGCGGACTGTGCTAATCGCAGTTAAATTGCTCTCAGAATACAGGCTGGCCATTGAGCAGATTCCAAATGCTCCTGAATTATATTATTTTGTTGCAAAAACCAAACTGAAAAGATTATAACAACTTGTCATTTTGGGGAATACTTGTATGAAAAAGTGTGGCTGTACCTTTAAAGCATTTCTGGGCTACGGTCTTAAATCTTACATCTTTTCAATGCATTTGCTTTCATAAAGAATTTGAGTGCTCCGGTCTTCTCTAAAAGAGAACAAGCATGTTTGGAAGATAGTATTTATTTTCAATATTTATCTCCAAATCATTTTATTTTATGGCCCGTAGTTTTATGGACCAGTGCCATTTGATAGCCCTGCACAAGGTTGGAGTTTTAAGGGGGACATTTCTGAATCCGGCAGAGTTGTGATTTGTTGCACATTGTAAACAAGATCCCTAAACTGCTGACAGCACATTAAACCATGATGGATACCCCTTAACCCTTTTAGACAGACTGTTTGAGGGTGTGGATGCATATCTTTAAAATGTATAAGAGTTCTGAAATCAAAAGTAAAAAAAATACAGGCTGTGGTGTGTTTTTTTAAAGAAAAATGTTGCCATTTCTCCATGTAATAACGCTATGAATAAATAGAAGAAAACTGATTCCCTTTTGGATGTTGACAAATGATAGCTATGCATCTTGCCAGTTTATTCTGTGAAAATGGGAATTCAAAATGTTAGTGTAGAATTAGTGGCAAATGATTAGTCCGTTTGTTTTAAGAAAGCACAATTACAGCAAGAAAGTATAGATAGGCTATTTTGAATCCAAAAGGGCTGGCACCTTGCATTATTTGTATCCACAGTTGATTCTGCACAGATAAATTTGTGTCTAGATTTCTTTGTACAGTGGTGTGTCTCCTACATCCTTGCACTTGTTGCTGCGCTTTGTCTGTGCAGTGAATTCAGGCAATTGTTAACTAGTTCTTCACTTCAGTCTGGTTTAATGATATAGGTAAACAGGAGCTGAAAATACAGGATTACATTGTAATCTATACATGTGAGATGCCTGTAATCTGTATGTGTGAAATGGCTTTGAATATAGTCCCTATACTGATCTTGATAATGCATTAGTAATTAAACTCTTGGAGAACTTTATGTCCTGGGCCATATCATCACATCAGAAGGATCATGAAGCGTATTTATTAACATTCCTACTAGTTTTCTTTATGAAAATGGATTGATTTAACTTCAAGAACATGCTTTCATGTTAAATGAATACATTGTCATATTGTTGTTTTTGTCTAGTATGTAGAGGAATTATTAATAACAGGATTATCTCAGCAAAATGTTGTGTTTATTTAGAAAGACTGTAGTCCCTTTAAATCCATATTCAGAATAAGTTAGGTACCCAGTGAGTGTAAGGTTTAAACCCAGGCCCAAGTAAAAGCTTCCATTTTCACAGAAACTCTAGGGATATAAAATATTATTTAAACATCATTGTAGTGATGTTTCTAAGATCAGAATTTGTGGAAATGGATGTAGCTTAAACTTCCTTTTTACCTCCTGACCTTCATTTCAGGTGATAAATAATAATAAGCATATTATCATTATTAAATGTTAATTTATAATGCACACTTTTTGAATAATAGGTGTTTAGTATATGTTTTCCAAGACACTTTTTTTTTTACAAAGATTGAAATGTGGCAGGGAGAAACATTTTGGGAAACAAGTCCAACTCTTCAAGAGACAAAACAGTGTTTGGCTTGCATGAGTGTGCTAAAATCCATTATGAAGGTAAATAATTAATAAATTATTTGTCTGTGCACCCAGGTATGTGCAAATTGTGTTTTATGCAGTGTGATCCTGTGCTTCAATAGTAATTCTGCCCAGTCTATCTGTGGGTTGTAATAATACTATGAAAAAAACATTGTAATTTCCCTGTGGCTGCAGCTTCTCTGAAAAGAGTCCTGTATTATGCCTCTAAAAAAGAAAAATAAAGCTTTAAAATACAGATTTTTTATGGTTGTTGTGACCAACTTGATCTGCTTTTCATGTTCAGATTCCAGAATTCAACATAAGTATGTTGACAATGTAGTATCACTTAAATGGGTTTGTTTACAACATCTCTTAACCTCACACTGAAGAATACTTAATTTTCTTTATGTTTTTCAAGTGGGAATTGAAGATAAGTGATAAGAATACAACCAAGATAGGGATTTCTGAGCTGTTTAGAAAATCATAAGAGTTAGGCTCCAAAGGCCTTCAGGTCCAATCCCACTCCACTCTTGTTAAAGTATCTCCAGCCTTTTTCAAATAGAAGATATCTAGGTAGTTGATTCCATTCAAATCACAAAGTACTGCTGAGCCATGTGTCCCTATCCCTGATACGTGCATTTAGTTTATGCTGTCCAAATGTGTAATTTTCCATTTGTTTCTATTAAAATTTATTTTACTAATTTCTGCTCAATTTTCTAGTTTTTCAAGGCCCCTATGAATTCTGGCCCATCTTCCAATGTGTTGGCCACTCCTCCCAATTCTGTGTCATCTGCAGTCTTGATAAGAATTGCTTGCCACAGATGCAGGTGAAAGGTCAGGAGCGAATGCTTCTAGAACATGGCCATACAGCCCGAAAAACCTAGAACAACACACAACTTCTGGCTAAATCCCTATCAGCCCTGATTTGTACTCCAGATTCCTTGCCAAGATTTCCACTTCTCTTTCAAGATCTCCCATCCTTTCTGGGTGCTTTTTTCTTTTTCTCCAAAAGTATCTACTAATGAGATTCCAGTGCCCAACTCCTACATATTTGAACACCATAAACACTCTGAAAATGATTATGTAAAGAAAAACTGTTGTTACCTTTAGGTGGAGAATGTAACACATAGATTTCATAATTGGGGAAGGCTCTGACTGAATGCTAGAATCCTTTAGTCTTTGTAGTCTTGGGAAGATGCAATGACTGCAAAATGATGTTTTCAAAAGACATTCCATTACTCCCCAGGCTGTGCCTTCTGGTAGGTCGTTGTTACAGCCACAAGATGGTGCCATAGTTTAAAGATGTGTTACAACTTCTGTTTATCCATGGTTTTTAATTTTTTTATTTATTTATTTAAAACTTTTATACCCCAACCTTCTCATCTCTGAAGGGGAACTCAGACCGGCAAACAGCACGTATTCAATGCTAACATTTAAAATCTAAAACATCATAAATTTACAATAAAATTATCAAATACAAATACAATAAATACAATTAAAAAGCCTTTCGCCAAAGTAAAATCAAGTCCAACTCAATCCGTATATTCGGTCCGTATCTAGTGGTTAGCGACTTTAGTCGATTCACGATCTCCTCCTTCAAGACCCAGAAAACAAAATAATTATTATGTTTGTTGTGGACAATGATTGAGTGAACATTACAGTGGTTTTGTAGGATAAACACTGTAATTCTAGCTGTATATATGATGGCATCCATCCTTTGATAATGTTCCTGAATTTGCTTCTGAAGTAGGATTTATTATCCTATTCTTTGAAAGCGTATAATCTGAGTTGAATTTTTCTCAGCAGCCTATGGCTCATTCACACACACAGCCATCAGTGACCGCAAAATTGCAGCTACCAAACACATCCCTGTATTCATTCTTCCAGGGCTATGGTCCCAATTCTACTTGTCTTTCCTTATCTTACATCAGCTTTTAATACGTCTTGCATGTTAACATGTCCTGCATCAGCTCTTTTGGGCTCCAAAGCAAATCACTTTAGTAATTTTACCACTAATGTACACAGGTCCCAGGGTTACCAAGCTCAAATATCTATTTAAATGAAAAACAAGCACAAATGTTTTATTATATATGATAGTTAAAAGGAGAGCAGAAATAAAATCTGGGCTCTTCACAGTAAGGTTACTCCAGTGGCCAAATTCCTCAGCTGGAGATATGTGCATTCCTCAGCTGAATACACACATGCGCAGACATACACACATATATGGACCAGAATTCTGTCCTGGTTGTTTTTGTGATCTTAATATTGTTTTGCGTTCATTCTGAAAAATATTGATGCTTTCATAGGCTACAACAATGTACTTTATTAATCTTTCCGGGTATTGCAGGATAGAACATCTTTACCTCTGTATGAATGGACTTTCCACAGGCTAGTTGCAACTGCTGGGGAAAAAACTACCTTATTAATAGTGTTAGAGTCTTACTTGATTACCATAATTAGCAAATGATCCTTTACATTATTGAAACATATTATAACTCTGATATAGAATGCTGTTTGATAGCTCATTAACATTCCTCACCATCCTATGATACTAGTTCATGACATGAACAATGAGCTCTTAAACATGTGCCCTGAACTTGAGAAGAAGTGCGGCTTCAACAACCATTGAGCTCAGCAGTTCATGGAGATGCCAAGTATCTAAATATTGTACTGACTCATGTTCAGTCTCACACCCACCACCCACTTCTGGCCCTCTCAAAGTAATTGTGTTTCCAAATGGAACAGCTACAAAGAATGAATTATTGCTGCTCTTGTGCTATGTTGAAGTTTTCAGCACATTTTATGAGTGGTCACAAGAGAGTGGTTAGCCTCCATGTACCCTTCAATTGTGAATTCCTCAAGCTTGTGTTCAAGAACTGTACATTAACATAGCATATGTTGAAAGGTTTTCATATTAAAGCTGTGGAAGCATATGCTGGTGGAAGATGAGAGTGAAGTATTTTGACAAGTTTTTCCACATAGCCATTGGAACCATCCCCAACTCATACCAAATGCTTTCCAGTAACCGTGCACAAGTAAGTAAGCATCGTATTCTACTTCTCCTCACATCTGTTACTGCTCTGTTTTTTAAGTCATTTCAACTTGGGACCTTGGTTTCTTAGAGCACTGTGTACTTGGATGATATCAGCCAGTACTGGGCCTGTTTGTGTGCATATTCCCATATGTCCCACCTCCACATGGATTGGTTTTAAGTTCCTAACCTGAAATCATCAACCAAATAAAACATTTTCTGCTATGGGATTAAAAAAAAACAAAGCAAAAAATTGGCCACTCAATATTTATATGTTCCAGAGGGAATAAAACATTTGCACAATTATATAAATCAGAATGATACTTTGAAGCTACAGCATTAAATTCTGAGCAAGGTGGCCAATTGCAACATTCAAACTTGCCTCAAGCAGACAAGAGTTCTTTTTCCCCACCCTGGACATTTGACAGATATATAGACCTCACTTGCTTCACAATTTCTGAGGATGCCTGCCATAGATGTGGGCTAAACGTCAGGAAAGATTGCTTCTGGAACATGGCCATACAGCCTGGAAAATTCACAGCAATCCAGAATACTACTTCCTTGGCAATTTGGGCTCCTAGTAGTCCAGATAGCTGTATAGTTTCTTCCAAAAGGTAGAGGGGTAACTAGAGATGCTCCCACCGTTTGGACTTGATGGACTTCTATGCCTTTGCTCAAGGATATATAAAATATAACACTCTTCTGTTTCAGGACGTATCTTTTAGATATGGCCCCTTAATAACCATTTATTCCTGCTCTTGTTTGTGGTAGTGGTAATTGTACTACTGTTATGAGGCTTTTATTATATTAAGATATTTTCAAGGCAATTCAGTAGAGAAAGAATATAAATACAGAATATTTTTTTAAAAATATCAAATAATGGTATTTCTCTGAAGGTGAAGTTTCAGCTTATATAGGTAGTAGACATAAAGGTGCAGGAAGCTTTACACAATAGAACTGAAAACAATGAACACCAGGATATACAGTTAGATTTCTGGGTAATTTGCAGCACATCAAGCAAGGGTCTTTGTCACCCAATTGGATTAATAATAGCAACAACTAAATAGACAATGGTAGAAAATAATCATGTACTGCTGCACTCCATGTTCTGGGTATGTTTTGGAACCTTCATCCTGTGTTGGAAATTAGCTTTTAAAGCAGAAGCCTAAAAATAGAACAACGGTGGCTATTGAAAATTCTACAATAGAATCCAAATACGGTCTGCTTTAATGTTTTCATGTCTTGTAATGTTTGAGGTTTTGGCTCATGAATTTATAGGCAGTAGATCAACTTTTTGTAATTTTGTAATTAGGTGCACTAGTTAGTTCTTTACCAGATTACTGGGAATGCAAGAGAAATCAAATCTTCATATAGAACTCAAGCTCTTTGGCTGTGTCTTATGTTGGTTTTCATTAGATGTGAATGTGGGCTGCTCAAATGTATATTAAGGCTATATCTTCTTCCAGTTTTGTATTTGCTTGGGGATACAGCACTCTTTAATTCATAAGACAGACATGTTAAATTTTAACTGAACTTTAACATAACTTTGGTAAATATGGGTTGCTTACCTGTAACCATAGTTCCCCGAGTGGTCACCTGTGAATTCGTACATATGGTTATTCTTGCACCTGCACAGAATTGCTTTGGAACCTTCTAGAATAAATTATTAAACATTTTGGAGTTAGCCCCGCCCAGTCTCCCCCAAGTCTACATATAGCCAGTGGGAGGGGCTACAACCTCCAGTTCTCTCCTACGCCGTGAAACGCAGCCAGAGAAAAGGCGGAATGACAAGCGGGGAGGATGGGCAGGGATGTACAAATTCACAGGTGACAACTCGGGGAACTATGGTTACAGGTAAGCAACCCATATTTCCCCTATCGTAGTCACTGTGAATCGTACATATGGTAGACTAGTGAGCTACTAACCTTAGAAGGTGGGTGTCATGCCCTGCAGAGAAGATGACTGCCATTCCGAATTCAGCATCCTTCCTGGAAGCCGCATCAAGTTTGTAGTGTGAGACGAAGGTAAGTGGAGTAGACCAGATGGCGGCACAGCACCCAGCATCTAGTGGAATGCCACTCTTGAAGGCCACGGAAGTAGACACCGATCTTGTTGAATGGCCCTTCAGCTGCTGAGGAGGATCCTTGCCAGCCAGGTGATAGGACAAACGGATCGCTGATGTAATCCATGAGGACAAATGCTGAGGAGAAACAGGAAGGCCACTGGCATCCTTTCTGTACTCCACAAAAAGTATTGGGGACTTTCTCACAGACACAGTAATGCTAATGCCTTACGGACATCTAAGAGGTGTAAGCTTTGCTCTAATGGTGAGGTTGGATTTTGGGGAAAAAACCAGGCAAAATCAACAACTGAGACATATGAAAACGTGACACAACTTTGGGTAGGAAAGCAATGTCAGTGCGCAGCACTACCTTGTCCTTATGAGATCTCAGGTAAGGAGCATCTATCCCAAGAGCACAGAGCTCACTTGCACGTCTAGCAGATGTTATAGCCATTAGAAAGGCCACCTTCCAGGAGAGATAAGATACATCTGTGGTTGCCAAGGGCTGAAAGGGAGGCTTAGTGAGGGAAGAGAGTACAAGCTCTCAGCTCCAGGCCAGTGTAAGAGGTGTCACCTTCATTCCCGTGTAACGTGAGAAGAGTTCTTGGCAAATTTCAAGTCTGCGCTTCCTTTTCAGGTGTCAACATCCTGGGTACCCATTGTGCACAGATTTTCCGATAGCCAAACAAAGCAATAATGTGACCCACACATTCTTGTGAAATGCCGATTATGCTTGAAATTTCTCTCCGAGTGATACGACGATCGTCCTGAATCAATCTGTCAACCTTTTGCTTGCGAAACTTGGTGGTTGCTGTCACAGAACGTCCAACTCTTTGTCACGCAAGTCAGATGTTCCCGCCTCAACATCTTTAAACTTATTTGCCCAACGATGCATAGTACTCACTAGGCATGGTTTAGAACCCAAAAATCACGATTCTAAAATCAAATGGGGGGGGGATTTTTTGATTCGTAAAAGAAAGACTTACAAAAAAATTTCCCAAAAGTTCTAAAATGTAACGTAAGTATTAACGAAATTCTTAATTAGTTCTAAAGTAGGAAAAGCAGGGAAACAGTAAAAAATCAATGGGGGACATTCCCCTTCACCTCTGCAGTGCAATTCAATGGATCTGTAGATGTATAACATAAATATAAGAGCTAGCTACTAGCTATCAGTACAATTTTGACCTTCTCTACACTCCTCTTTCATTCCTTCCTTTGCTCTTTGGTTCCACATCCCTTCTTCTCTCTTTCCTTCCTCCCCCCCCCTTTCTCTACTTCTTCCTTTGTCTCCTTCCTTCCTTTGTTCACTTTTTATTTCCCTTTCTCCTTCCTTCCTTCCTTCCTTCCTTCCTTCCTTCCTTCCTTCCTTCCTTCCTTCCTTCAGTTCCTCCCCGATCACTTTCTTCTTATCGTCTTCTCTTTCCTGTCAGTTCTCCCCTAACTTTATTCTATGTGTGACTTTAATTTGTTATGGGTTTATGACACCTCCCAGGCCATTTGGCCTGCTAGCCTGCACAGCTCACCTCTCTTCTTAAGCCCAAGAATGCCAATAATGCCTGTAATGCCTTCTCCACCTTCAAAATGTCCACTGGCCTTGCTGAAAGGGTTACCGGCAGACCAATCGCAGCCAAACACTCCTCCTCGAGACCAATTTCCACCAACAATGCCAATAATGCCCCCGGGATAACTTCACCAGTTGGCCTGCCATTGGAAGGCCCGTTGGAACTCCCACGCTTATCTGCCTTTGAATTCTCCACTGCCCTTGCTCCAAGGGTTCACGGAGGACCAATCACAGCCAAACACTTCTCCCCCTGAACAATCTCCACCAAGAATGGCAAGAAAGCCTGTAATGTCACTGGGGGAACAAGTTAACCCCCAGGATTAATCAGCCTGTTGGCTTTGCATTGGAAGCCCCTAGGGCTTCCTTCCTACACCTGCACCTTTAATTTAAAGACCCTGGGGGTCACCCCCCCCCCAAGGACAGAACGTCGGACTATGATTGGAATCCCCTTGGGCCTCCTCCTCCTGCTTCTCCTTCCCACGCCTTCTGCACCTTCAATATCTCCGCCGACCTTGCTGTAAGGGTTACTGGCGCCGGCGGACCAATCGCAGCCAAACACCCCTCCCTGTGAACAATCTCCACCAAGAATGCCCCAGGGGGAACAAGTTAACCCCAGGATCAACCAGCCTGTTGGCCTGCCATTGAAAGCTCCGGTGGGAACTCCAAGGACTCCTCGAACTCAAGAAACTCTACTGTATGGTTCCAAGGATTCCTGTAAGAGCAATCACAGCAAAACGCTCCTCCCGAGAG